>JBAIAA010000824.1:0-564993 GCA_037893245.1 Crossaster papposus | reverse complement strand
AAAACAACACGATAAAACGCAAGGGGTTCAAGGCAGATTTTGTAAAAAATTCAGTATATCACTGCTACATCCTTTTTAACGTATCCATGAAAAAAAAAGAGTGGGTTCGAAGCACGATTTTTTCACAATTTATCGATTATTATTGCCCTTTTTAGGGGAGGTAGTTTGTTAACGTCGTTTGAGTATTTGTGCCACAATCTCCACGCGCATCAACGGTACGTCAATGCCTAATTTTTTCGACTGACTTTTTTCATTTTCAATACAATTGTTGTCATTGGATGATAACAATTAAGGTAAATAACAACCTTTTACAACTACAAAAGACAAAATGTTAAGATTGGATGCCAAAAACTCTTTATTTTTCGCGTGAGAAAATTGTTCCCCCCTATTTTGAGAATGGACGGTACACAGCGTTTCGCAATCACAGCCTCGAAGGCCCCCCCCCCCCTCCCCCTCCCCCGTCCGTCCGCCCCCCCCCCCACCCCCCGCCCGTCCCCCCTCCCACCTCCGCCCCCCCCCCCCCCCCCCCCCCCCCCCCCCCCCTTCCCCCTCCGGCCCCCCCCCCCCCCTGTTCGTGTCCCACCGCCGGCGCCCAAACTGGCGCTCGGCCGGAAGCGCTGGTCTCGGCCAGCAGTGAGGGTGTTTTGTCGTCCATACGCCTTTTACCCGAAAAGTCTTCATTTCCATGTGTGAATCGGGGTACCATCATCTTTCAAATGCTGTGCCGATTACTTTCGCAAAAAACCATACAGGATGAGGCAAATACATTGATAATTAATTATTATTGTATATTGTATATTTAATTATTATTGTATAAGAACAAGCTACAAACATTTCCATATAAAAATAGATGACACGTGCACACTGTATTCCTTGGCTCAACGGCATGGCCTCCAACACGCCGGCCGCAATAATTTGTTCTGCAGGTAGGTTGGTACATGGTGTACATTTATTAGCCAATCAGAACACAGATGGTGTTGACGTCATCGATGATGTTAGAGTTGTCTGGGAGATCTGACTAGGGTTAGGGGTTAGGGTTAGGGTTAGGGTTGTCCCAGACAACTCTAACATCATCGATGATGTCAACACCATCTGTGTTCTGATTGGCTAATGTACCAACCTACCTGCAGAAAACAATTTCGCCGCCGGGCCGACAAGCTTTGCTAGTCTGGGCAAAGTTAACCGCCAAAAGTCCAGAATGTCAACCAAGAAAATCAAAGACGCCCGACACAGCAGTTGGGCTTTCTTTTGTTATACAGAAACCACACACCAGCCGCTCACATATACAAAGGGGAGCTTATCTGTCACTCAAGTCTGGGCAAGCCAGGGAGGCGTCATGTAGTCTATTCATTGGGTTTGTGTCTATTGTCACTGGATGGGATTAAAAAGATTGCAAGGCCGAGGCTTTCCTCAGGCCTGGCTGGGCATTTAAAAAGGCTTTCATGCGTCAGAGATTCGCCGTCCTCCCTATAAGTGGAGTGTGGCCATTTTCTTTTCGCGCATTTGTTACTGCGTGCATAGGATAGCAGTGGCACTACTGTACTAGAACATAAAACCATTCTGATTTTTTGCTATAAACTCTCCCTCCTTTGTGTTTTAAATGTTTCAGCGGCGAGATAAAACCGATTTGGTTTAACTTTATTTCTCACACCATGTACAATACAAGACCAGTATACGAGGTCACTTCGGAAACGACAATTTTTTCAAAAGTATCCATCGTCACCGTTTTATGTCCGTTTTTTATGCAGGCACGTTTTTATTTCGTGGTACCCGTTTTTATTCGTGAGTAATCCGTGGCCACCTCGGAAACACCACGGGACCTACCCGTGCTCGTGTCCATTTCCTGGAATTCACGGAATGCATCACGCATTGGGACATAGTAGTAGAAATCGCGTTAAAGCGCTGCGTGGCTCAGTATGCCCGATTGCATCCCGTGATGACTTCGGTGCCAGCCCAAGACTACTACGTGTTGTCAGTGGTGACTACGGCGCCAGCTCGAAAGTACTACGTGTAGTTCGTGAGCACTTCGTGGCCAACTCGTGGACATGGTCTCCGTAGTTGCCACGAGATAAACCCCGTATTATACCATCGAGTACCGCGTAATGAAAACGACCGTAAAACAGACCAACAATCAATTCGGGGACATCCCATAAAATCCGATGTAACTTCAGTCCAACCTCGAGAACACTATACGAGAGTACTTCGAATAGGCCGTAATAAACACGTTTCCAATTCGGCAATAAATTTCCGAAGTGCACACGTTTCAGTTTTTCAAAATGTACCCAAAAAAATTGGGCGATCCGTGGAGCATCCGTGAGAATCGGCTCATGGAAGGAATCGACACGTCCTAATAATCGTGGTTAGTTCGTGGCAACCCGCGAAATCCGATTCCATTTCGTGGTTACTTCGATTTTTTACTTTTGTGCCCACGGACACCTCGAAATGGCCACGAAAAGGCTTCACGTACTGGTGTGAGAAGGCAACCCGTGAAATCCGATTCCATTTCGTGGTTACTTCGATTTTTTACTTTTGTGCCCACGGACACCTCGAAGTGGCCACGAAAAGGCTTCACGTACTGGTGTGAGAAGGGTATTAAAACTATTCATCAGCCACTGTTTAAGTAGAAAAGTTAAAGCAAATCGAGTTGAACTAGTATTAAGCGAATTTAAAATGGTGTCTGAATGTACCCTATATCGTGTGTTCAATGTAACATACCGTTTTATGCATGGTATATGTACAGTCAGTATAGTGCAATAGAAAGTTAAAATTGCAAATGGGAATTATACAATTTGTTAACAAGTGGGAAACGGTTTCCCAATTGTGTGTGAAAAGGTGTGAAAAAGTGTTAAAATTGGTTTCCCACTAGTGTGAGAAGATATGAAAATTGTGTCCTTTGTGTGAAAAGGTTAAATAATTGTGTGAAAATGGTTTCCCACTTTGTTAAAAGGGGTGAAAATCGATTTTCCCCCTGAGAAAAAGTGCGGAAAATGTCCTATTCTAAGGTTAACTTTCAATTGCACTGTACTGTGTGTTACCATTTCATACCATTTTATGTTCAAGGGATTACAAAGATAAGAAGCTAGCAAGGGTGTCAACATCTCATCAGCGTAAATGCAGTGGGATTTCCGGGAATCTCTCTAGTTGTATATTCATCTCATGGAGAATGAGATGTCCCCCCCTTTCCCTTATGCTGCTCTCACACTGTGGCGAATATTCTTGCGAATATGAACATTTGAATTTCGCGGTGAATTCGCCCCAACATTGCGATTGGATAGTGAATATTTTCATCTCGGTCACCCGTCGGTCGTCCTCGGTCGTCCCTCGACCTCTTCTTAAATATCTTACAAATATATTACGAAAGCTTACCAACGCTTGCCAATGATTGCCAATGCTTACGAATAGCTAACGAACGTTGCCAACGCTTACGCACGCTTTACCAACGTTACCAATGGCTTACCAATGCTTACGAAAATCGACGGCGAATAACCATCTTCACAACATTCGCTGAAATTTAGGAAGCGCTTCCTAAATTGACGGATCTTCGTAAGGAGGTGGAGAATGACTTGTGAACGTTCCGAATTTGTTACCAACGCTTACGAAGACACGGCGAATGTTGCGAAGTTTGAGCGATTGTCAAATATTTTCATTCGTATAAGCACATTCGCCACAGTGTGAGAGCAGCATAACAGTGGCTGTTCCTGTCTGGTCCTGTTGCACATTGTTTGAAAACTAGAAGTCAACTTAACACAAATTTCACTTATTTTGCAATAGATAAGCTGGTCATGGGATGGAAAGAGGAGATATTCATGCAGAAAGAATCATCTGGCAGAGATCACATCCTCCTTGATGATATTACTGATCTGCAGAAACGCACCGACAAGCGGGAACAAAAAATAGCCGACATCACACAAAAGCTGCACAAGGATTTAGTTGTTCTTAGTCAATTCCTGTCTGATGTGGCTCAAAGAAGACCTCAAAGTAAGCAATAAACCATTTGTCGAGAATAGGGAGAAAAAATATGTATTCAAAATTTTATTTCAGCGCAAATTTGACTATAAATTTTGCTGTTCCCGTTTTTAATTGGGAACAGCTATTGTTTCCCAACTTTTTTGTCCCCTCCTTTTTTTCCTCTCTCTTTTTAATTTCACCCCCTTTTTTTTCTTCCCCCCCGTCCCCCCCCCTTTTTTTCTCTCCCCTTTTTTCTCTCCCTTTTTTTCTCCCCCTTCTTTTTCTCCCCCTTCTTTTTCTCCCCCTTCTTTTTCTCCCCCTTCTTTTTCTCCCCCTTCTTTTTCTCCCCCTTCCTTTTCTCCCCCTTCTTTTTCTCCCCTTCTTTTTTATCTTTTTAAGCTCCTCTATAATGGTTTGTATACATTTTGTTGTACACGTGCTGTACACTTTGGTATTTTGGTTTAAAATCAGATCAACTTCAGACGTTGCATATAGGGCCTAGTTTAGAATACCATCCTAGGAGGTCTAGAAAATGACTTCGATTTCAAATGTTTAGGCAACTTGTGATTTAAGATAATTAGATTCCAGGAGCCAATTCCATAAAAGCATTCTAAGCCTAGTTGGTTGCAAACTTCCTTTCTATCTCTAGTTCCTTGCTAAATCTATTCCATAAAACCATTATACGTTTAGCAGGGTTTCTAGTTGCTTGCTAAAATTAGAATAGGTTTGAGGTATGTCTAAATCCTTAGCACCATTCTAAGTCACTTTCAATCTTTCATCTTTTGGGAATTTGTATTGACATCCTTATTATGCGCAGAGTCAAGGATAACCTTAAACTCCTCATAGGGTTCTGCAAGGAACAGATTTTCCTGAGTCGAGTAATTAGGCTTCCTTCCCCTTTTTTGAGTTAAAACACCCTCTGGAGTAGCCATCTCTGAAACATGTGCTTAGGCCGATACAAATGTACATAGGGTACAGAGGAATGCATTGACAATACAACCCATAGCATGACCTGATTTGAACTCTTTCCCTATATTGTTAACTCAAACTGACCATGCACTTTGGCGATTATGCAAACCCCACACCATTCTAGCAAGCTGCAAGCAAGCAACTAGTAAGAATGTTTCATAGAATGGTGTTATGGAATGCCATTCAGTTGATTGCTAGCAACCAACCAACTAGGCATTTGGAATCTTGCTAAAACCTAGTAATATACTAAGTTAGAATGCTTTTATGGAATTGGGCCCAGATGTGTAATATTACAGTATAGACTACATTGTGTTTTGGCAAGATGTGATTAAATCCATAGAACTCTAGGCCTCGCAATGTTGCTTGCCTAACCCATGCCACCACATGTAAATGCAGTGAGTGACCCTATACCTCATACAGCATTCAACAGACTGTGCGTCTGATTTGAGTGTAAGTTAACCTTGGTCAAGATGTGTAAGAGATACATATTTCAACAGTAACTGTTTTGGAAATTTTGTTTGTTTGTAAAATTCATTAAACCATCTCTACTGTGTTATGAAAATCAAAAACATTTCGGGAACAATTCTGTGGTTGTTCACAACCACTATCTCTAGTTTAATTTTGTTTTCCCAACCATAACATCAGGCAACAGAAATCCTTTTTAGAAAAGCTATTTCTAATTGTTTATTCATTTAGATACAAGCCAAGGAAGCAAGCCCTCCGTAGATCCTAGACCACCGACAGTTTTGAAGAACTACCTGGAATTCTGCACAAAACCGGCACCGCATTCTCCCCATTCAACATTTCAGGAAAATGGGGTCGATTAAAAATTGTGAATGTTATCTATTTGTTGACCAGTATTATAGTAACATTACAATTGTTATTTACCCCTACGCTCTCAACCTTGATATTTGCAAATGATTTGCTTGTAATGCCAATGGCCTGTTACAGAGCAAGCAAATTCAATTGGGTTTGATATTAAAAAATATAGGAGTCAGTCAATTACAAGTTATGACTCTCTATTCATTAAATTTGCCGACTTGCAATTGCTGCATTGGTTCCAGCATCCCCAATCAGTCTGATAGGGGTACTGGGGTACGTACTGGAGTACCGTACTTCTCAGGGATTTGATTTTTCCCTTTTCCCCCTGAATTTTTATTTTAAATTTTGTTTGGCCGTCATAAAAGTTAACCAATGCGAATCGATTAAGAAAATCCGGGGTAGATTGTGATTATTAATCATTTATATTGAGTTTTACGTGCTGAAATACACAGAAGTGAGCCAGCTTCTGGAATATGTCGTTTCGTTTCACCCCCTACAGGGGAAAAGGTTTGGCACTTGTATATGGAAGGGGGGGGGGGGGGGGGGGGGGGGAGGGGGTGGTTCTTGGGTATTTTAAGACCGGGTGTAAGCATCCAAGGTGGCAGCAAAGTACTTTAATTCACCAATCTCTAGGTACCCCCGCCTTGCTACTCACATCCTCCAATTTTATTTTGTAGGGAACAAAGTTTACATCAAAGTCAATTTTCTCAGAAATAGAATAAGGTGCCCAACATTTTCGGCTATTTTGAATAGATTATTCAAATGTTATTAATGTCTAGCTAAACATTGCGATTGTGTAAGCACCAGAGGCCAATTTCATAGAGCTGCTAAGCAAAAAAATGTGCTTAGCACAAAACAGTCTTGCTCATTAAAAACAGGTTACTAGCCAAAATTATACGTGTTTTTCATGCTAAGCAAAAGAACAGCTGAATATCAATCCAGAACAATAAAGATCCAGTGAAAATTTCGTCTGTAACCTTGTTTTTGCCAAAGACAAATTGTCATGCTAAGCAATTTTTTGTGCTTAGCAGCTCTATGAAATTCGAGCGATTCACAATACCTAGAAGCTGCCGTTGGAGGCGCAAATCCTGCTATACCCGCAGTGCATCATGGGGAAAAGTCGGCATCAGTTTGAAAAACGGTATTGATTTTGCATAAACTCATCAGTTTTTACGTCTTTTTGGACGCGCACGATTACAATTCCAATTTTTTTCTGCAAATAACAATGTTTTAACCAACGACGCTTCCGGATACATTGATGTTTTTGTTGTAACTCGCGTGAACAATGAAGAATAGATATTTCACTACAGTATGATATACGGGAGAAGTCGACCGTAAAGTTTAAAAGTGGCTTTTTTGAGTCAAACGCTTGGTGGCGCACTGCATTGTGAATCGCCCGACGCGCCCCACAGACATAAATTTATGTCTGTGACGCGCCCGCCCGGGCGATTCACAATGCAGTGCGCCACCAAGCGTTTGACTCAAAAGAGCCACTTTTAAACTTTACGGTCGACTTCTTCCGTAGGCCTATATCATACTGTAGTGAAATATCTATTCTTCATTGTTCACGCGAGGTACAACACAAACATAAATGTATCCGGAAGCGTCGTTGATTAAAACATTGTTATTTGCAGAAAAAAATTGGAACTTTAATCGTGCGCGTCCAAAAAGACGTAAAAACTGATGAGTTCATGCAAAATGAATACCGTTTTTCAAACTGATGCCGACTTTCTCCCATGATGCCACTACGGGATATAGCCAGATTTGCGCTCAACGGCAGCTTATATGTATTGTGAATCGCTCGAATTGGCTCCTGGTTTATTGTTTCCTCCAGTCATTGCCAATTAAAAATCTCGGTTTGATAGCGAGAGAAAGTCAAAGTGTAAATTTTTCAGATGGGAATTCAACACCATCCTTGGACCAATTGTTTTTCAATAGAACATAAATGGTGTGTAAATATTTGTTTTAAACTCGGCGTATACTCTGTTCCTACAAAATATGATATGCATTAAAAACACTTTTTGATTAATGAACTGCCACCAAACAATCAAAGAGTAGTTATAATATATAGGGAAAGTATGAAAGAATATAAGTTATTAGTTAATTATAGTGGGGTTGATAACAGTGGTAAAGTGCATGAGGGTTAGGGGATGGGGGGGGGGGGGGGGGGGGGGGGAGCGTATGTACCGCTGGTAATGGAGCGAGCCGAAGGAGAGGTCCATTACCAGCGGTCTTCCCCCAACCCGGTCATTATCACGCAGTAATAACCGGGTCCTCGCACTGTTATTACCTTTAATAAATACCTTTTAAACGACAAAAAATTGTGAAAATGCTCCAAACTTCGTGACTTTCCTTTCGGCGATATTTCTACCGTTTTGTGTTCATGTTTAGGGGCCATGTTTTAGCTTATGTATGGTACCCTGTCTCTTCAATATGTGTTGTTATTATAACCCATACATTGAGACCAGACTAGCTGACCACTGATGCCCACCGTGCATAGCAACGCGCTAGCGTTAGCAGACGACACGCACATTTTGAAAAATGCCGCGCGTATAGATACAAACGTTCTACGCGTACATTTTATAGCGCGCAGTATCACGATTTGACGCGTCCTTGTTACAAGTTACCGTAGAACTGTTGCATTCGGCCAATCATGGGCTTACATGATGCTTGATTAATGCTGGTTCAGGGAACATTATTCGCTTCTTCTTGAAACCCATGATATTACTGCCTGATAATCCACTACGCGTGATCGAGTCTCGACCAATCATAAGCCAGCAACTCTCCTAGGTATTTATTAACAAAGTATAAGTTGTTCCCTTTGATTGTCTACTTTTATGTCCAAATTTATGTAAATGTATCTAGTCAGTTTCCCTTGTGGTTTATTTGTGTATTATAAGATAAAAAGTCGTATCCTCATTGAGTGATCCACACAATGTCGCTTCCCAGGTTGCATCGTAAAATTGGGCTTGTGACTAGCGCCCTCGAACAAAGATACTGACAATGTGGGAGACTGCCAACATAGGGCAAGATAGCTCAGTTGGTAGAGCGCCGGTCCGGTGTTCCGGAGGTCGCAGGTTCGAGTCCCGCCTTGCCAATTTTTGTATTCACTTTGAAAAGTATAAGTTGGAATAAAATACTTTAGTCTATTCATAATTAACATTTAAAAAAATTATATTATTAGCAGCTACATATCTTGTATGATTCGTTCACTTTAAATGACTATCAATGTGAACTCCTAAACAAGTGTTTGATCAATTACAGGGCCATTTAGGATGAGGGGGAATGTGAATTGTTGTTTTCCAGAACTGAATTTCATATAATTTGTTTTGTTGAGAATGACTGATAACTTATTAGATAACTACCATGACCCTATTTTGGTAAACTCAACATTTGATATAGGACATGTACTAACAACTGTATCGTTATTCTCATAGTTGTAAAGTAAACTTGTATCTTCAGCAAATAGGCAATTTTTTTTTTAGAGTTATAACAAACAATTTTATTTCTGTTAATAAAAATGTAACTTTTGAATCAACTAAGGCTATTCCATAAATTCCATAGTGTTCTAATGTTTCAATAAGTATGCTATGATTTACAGTGTGAAAAGCTTTAGACAAATATAATAATATCCCAGTTTTATTGTGTATTATACAAACCTTAATAAAACCCCGTCATCTGGTTGGTGGATCGTTTATCACGTGCATTGAATTATTTGTTCCATCGCACGGCACGGATGCTGCACCTCAGAAAAGTTATACTCAATGGTTATATTCAATGGTGAATAATAATTATACCCAGCACGATACGAGACCGAGGGACTCCCCCCCCCCCCTAGTACCCCATACCTATACACTTTTTAGACTAATTGTTACCTAACACCCAACCCCCCCCCCTAAAAACCTGAAAATAAAAATCCTGAGAAACCACAACATTCCAAAAGCACAATGACCACCGCAAAGAACGTCTTGCTTGATATGGTAAAATACTTAATTGCACAAATACTAGTTTGCAAAATATGAGCTTTCATGTATGTGGTTAAGCAGGAATTAGTATAACAGAGGGAGGATCTAGGATCACAAATACAAGCAGTGTATCGGGTTTAGGGAAAGATATAGATGGTCTATCATTTCTTTGAACATTCTGGGGATGGAAAGTGGCAGCACTGACTACAAAGCAGCAACTTAAGACAGTGCCGGATAAAGTGCCCCGTTGCTCCTACTCCACCCTAGTAGTCTAGGCAAAATACTTAATTTTGTTTTGTTGACCTCAAACAAATTGCAAAACAAATCGCGGACGGCGCGCCCCGGAACAAATACAAAACTCGATCTTGGAGCAAGACTATGTGACCGCCGATAACGGAAGCATTGCGCCTGCCTAAGCCTCCCGAAGCTTAACCAATGACCAATCGTTTTGGCCGACATTTTGCAGCCTCGAGCCCTCGACTCCTTGGGCGCGTGCGCGTTCCTTCACTAGTAGCACTAACGAGGTTGGACATTTTGCTTTGTGATGAAGCCCTAGCCAAGCCCAAGCCAAGCCCAAGCCTAGCCCCAAGCCCCAATCCTCAAGCCCCATTTGGTAAACGCCTAGACTAGATAAGCCCGAGCCTAGCCCGAGCCTAGTCCTTAGCAAAGACCCTATTGCGCCGCGCAGCGCAGCGCTCTACGATCTTTGGTCCTTAGCTCCTTCAGCTCAAGCCCCGTTTAGTAAACGCCCATAGAAAATGGCAGACCCTTGTCCTGGCCTTGAACGCTGTACGGTGCCGTTAAACTGAAGAATATAGATGCCAAGATTTCTGGAAAATTGTGAGGTAAGAATAAGCATTAAACCAGACTAAAAGTATTATAGAACACATCTAGAACAAATACAAACTGATACAGTTCCTTGGCCAGCAGAATTCGGAAAAACAATTTCGGCCTAGGAGTAGGACTAGAAGTATTAGCGCAGCATATCACGGGGCAAGACTAAAGTGTAGCTAAAATATGATCATAATTATGAGGTGACTGTTTCGTTGTTATTAAACTGAAAATTACCTGTGGTTTATTTAGGTGTACTGTTTGTTGTACACAAACAAACCAAACGTAATTGATGTGTCAAAGACGAAGAAACCCCCCCCCCCCCCCCTCCCAATAAAACAAAAATCTAACCAACAACAACAAGCAACACCCCCCCCCCCCCTCCAAAAAATAAAATAGAAAATAAATAAATAAATAATATTAATATAATAATAATTATCCCTATCTACCCCTATCTACCCTGTTTAGTCCGAGTAACTTGGACCCCAAAATCACCTTTTTCAACATTTGGACATGGTCGGGTGATATCACCTGATCACCCGACCATGTCCAAATGTTGAAAAAGGTGATTTTAGGGTCCAAGTTACTCGGACTACATGTAACTAGGCTCTCGCACTTTAAAACATACCAAACCTAACAAACTTCAACAACTGCACACAGGTTCAGTAATAAAGTTCATGCATATGACGTCACACGCGTGTCTCATTTCACAACAGCGAACCCAATGAGGTCTTTGCGTAATCACGCTAATGTACCGTCTGCACTTAGGGGTTCCATTGACGTCACGCGCGCTACGCGTACGCACTAATCGCACTAGCAACTGGGCCGAGCGGCCATTATTGAGGTCAAACAAAGTGCAGACGTATGGAGCAGAACTAAAGCTGCCAAACTCAAACTTGTTGAAGTTGGATTGACTTGGTACAAATGGGTCTATACATTGTTCAGTGTTCAGGATCAGGGCTGTGATGACTGGCCATTGGTCGCGTGTGTTGATCTGTGTTTAAGTGGGGACACACAGGGTGTACAACATTACACTTACACTAACCAGAACTGTGCTGTGACCAGCCTGAGCTCAACTTTTGTACTGAGTCAAACAAAGTCTCCAACAACAAGTTGCTAATGTTTGGCATCAAAGTCAAACCTGCCAAAACCTGCAGTTGGGGTAGTTAGGGTTAAAGAAAATAAATCTAAACAACTATGTGGAAAGGCCAAAAATCTTACGGAAAAAAAAATAAAATAAAATAAAACAAAAAACTTAATGGTCGTAACTGACCTGTCCGAAGTTTTGCAATGATAGATGCCGAGAAGAAAGCAGGAAAAACGGAAAAACTGTTTGACAGTCAGACAAAATTCAAATTTTCAGAACAATGACACCTAGAGAATCATTTTGCTGGATGCCTAGAATCATTATCAACTTTAAAACAAGTAAGATATTTCTTAATAATTCGGTAGTAAAATTGTTTGATGTCTGCAAGTGGTGTATACGACCATTAAAGAAAACAATAGCTGTTAAAATTTAAATTAGGAACAGCTAAAAATAAATCCTAACGAAAACAAAGACTGTTTCGGGAAAATGCCTAAACAGCCAACATTCTGAACAAAAAGGAGGGCTTTTCCACTTGTGTGCAGAAAAAATTAAAAAAATATGTGTACAAAACCGAAGGCCATTTTGCAACTTGCGAAAAAAAGCTAAAAATTCGGAAAAAATGCCAATTTGGTGAATGGCTTGGATTTTTATCATTTTTTTTAATAAAAAGAAGAAAAAACGAAAAGAAAAAAAACAAACAAAATTTTTTTTTTATGCGAAAAGGATGCACGCAAGTATAAGAAACTACTAATTTTGTTTTTTTGAGGCCTACATGTAAGTGATTTGTAATCCACAACAAAAGGACAAATGGGTTAAAAGGTACGGTAATTAAATTTAGTACTACATGATATTAATACCCGGTAGTGCTTTGCTACTGTGCATTTTCGTTCATTACAGGTGTGACCAGTCTCTCAAAGGCTACCTTTGTACTGTGTAGCTTCAGAATGACGCTTCTACTCACACTCATTATGGCAACCTGCTGTTCAGTAGACTTTACATTAGCTACATGCAAATGGCAAGTAAAAGTTGCCAGCCAAGACAATACAACGGAGACACTTTTAACTCAGGACAGAGAGGCTTTGATAACGCAGTGGAATTTCCCAAATGTATTTCCACCAATTTGGAATAAGGTGAGTTTTAAGATACATATGTGACCCGCTCCATCGAAATCAGGAATAAGTCTCGAAATGACTTTTTGAGATATACACATGGTGAGAAAGGGAATTTCATAAGCTTTCTAATGATACCCATCACAAGTGTGTATCTTCTTAGGTGAACGAGTTATGGTCTGATGAAGATGACAGGTGGATATTTATTTGCCGAATTCACATTCCGAGCAAAACAGCTTTGAAATAAACAAAATTGACCAAAATCATAAGAACAGTGCACACTTATCCTCTTCATTTTCATCGTTATTGATCGTTTTTACATACACCTGTACAAGACATTAATGACAATAATCTGTGATAACTACACTTCCTAAAAATACAATGTTCAGAAAAACGACTTGGTCACGATTTTCACCCACGCGTTCACTTGAACGACCAATTGCGTAAAACGGCCCCAGTGACTTATTCCTGATTACGATGGAGCGGGTCACATATAGACAAAGTCCAAATACTTATCGTAAACTTTTAAAAAAAATTATTGGATTTTTTAACCAGTTCGCGCCGGATGAAATATATAAACGCAAATATTTTCCCAAATTCAAACGGATGACGCATAAACACGCCAAGTTCAAGTTCGGAAATGTATGTCAGCAGCGAGCAAGGCCGGAAATGCATGGGTGTGCTTCCCGGCACTATCGGCCTGAACCCGCTTCAAGTAGAGTTTTGTTAAAAATAATCCCGCCCCTCGGCTCCGCGATGTTAAAATAATCCCGGCGCGAACTGGTTAATATGTGTACCAATTTGTTGCAGCTACCTGGCTTATACAAATACTTCCAGAGTAACCTATAATTTATTAACCAGTTCGCGCTAGGGTTATTTTTACATTGACCCGGGCCCAGGATTTCTTTTTTTTAACCTTAATCCGCAACGAGTTTAGGCTGACATCATGGGTAAAACACCCCGATATTTCAAGCCTTAATACTCGCTGCGAGATATTCGCTGACAGGTATTTCCGGCAACCGCATGGTTGGGATTTTGTTTGCATGTACAATGTATGTACACGAACTGGTTAACTTGTCAACCACATTTTTTTTTAAATGTATAAATATAAAACGATTAGTATCATGTATTTTATACATAACTGTGTTCACCTCAACACAACTTATTTTGAGGGGGTTAAACATTTAGTTTTGATTTTTTTGTAACTTATATTGCAATGATATAATATAAACATCGGAACTTCATTCAGATTTCTGAAAACTCTCTGCGCAGTATGATAACTTGGCTTTTTAAGTCATACATATACAAAAGATTCTAACTCTAATGTACCGGTAGCATACTTTATGTGTATTATGTACAGTGTATGTATATGTACAATGCATCTCTTCTTTCCTGATATCTTGCTCCATAATTAATATAATTTATGATGAACTCTTCATTTTAAATTTAACAACAACTATTCAACTCTTTTCTTATTTATATTTAAACAAATTGTACTTCTATTCCCCCCTAATTCTCCTTTCATAGAATGACTCTCTGGGACCAAATAATCAGAGGAATTTTCAACATCAACCCGGAATACAAAATGTACACTAAAGAAAGAAAAAGGCTAACTAAATATTTAAAAACATGCAATACAGCGGAAGAAGCCAGGATGGCTCGATTCTTGGATTGTTCTGCATACTGTAACAAACGATGTTATTTCTGTGATTATTAATATTATAATTTAAATATAAACCGGTTTGCTAGTTATTCCTGTAATCAGTTATTTCTTAAAATGTATGAATTTCTATCCATAAACCGATTACATCTTTTAATTGTTTTGCATATCCTCTATTAAAACTAAAAATACCATATTATCTCTGCATATTAATACCTTATACATGTAACAATAGCTAACTCCTAATGTTATCAAATTGTCATATTATGATAGTCAATGCTTCTCCATTTCATTTAGAACTTTACTAACAATATTAATAATAATACCTCTAGATATAGGTGCCACTCCAATTTGAAACAGATCTGCACTCATTAAGCCACATTCCACTATTTAAATAAAAGATATATAATTTTCCATTAAACAATTTGTAAGGACACTAACCAGTATTAAATTCTATATCCGTATTCTGTATATCTGTATCTATGTATATACTTTAATCATTTTAATAGAATCTTTAAACAATGACCCTAGAATTTAAAAAACACAATCCACTAAACTGCTGAGGCTAGATGTTAATAAATAGTCAACAGAAGATATTGATCATATGTACATGGACACGTATATATGTTAAAGCTTTAAATTTAATTGTTGAGAACACATTGACTTATAATCATTCATCAGAGTACTACGATCCAAGTAGCGGAAAAGTCATTGATAGTCGTTATTTAGGAAACACAAAAAATAACTCATTGCATTTCATTACTAACTACCTATGTATACTTTTTTGTTATCATCACTTATCCTAAATAGTATATTAATACTACCCTCCTTTTTTAATTTTTAAAGTTTTACATAGTTATAGTACCTTTTGTCACTTTTTAAATAGAGATATCAGTACATGTACATATTAAATTTCTTTAATAAATGATTTCTGAAAAATATTCCCCTAACCAAAATGTCCTGTTCCCTCTATTTTCCTTCTAAAAATTATCCCCTTAAACAAGACGATTTGACTACCATTTTGGTTTATCTACCTTATAATCCCCTCTAAAGAATATCCCCCTAACCAAAATGGTTTGTCTACTCCATGTTTTCTTTTTAATAAATATCCACTTAGCCATTTTTTACTTCTAAAATTTATCCACTTAGACTTAACCAAGCGATTCGTCCTCCAAGATGGTTCATCTACCTTATAATCCCCCCTAAAGAATATCCCCCTAACCAAGATGGTTAGTCCACTCTATTTTTCCTTCAAAACAAAATCCACTTTGCCAAAATAATTTGTACACTTCATGTTTCCTTCGAAAAAATATCCTCCAACTTGATGGTTAGTCTAGCCCCATAATTCCTTCTAAAAATATCATCCAACTTGATATTTAGTCTAGCCCCTTTAATTCCTCTAAAAAATATCCTCCAATTTGATGGTTAGTCTAGCCCAATAATTCCTTCTAAAAAATATCATCCAACTTGATATTTAGTCTAGCCCCTTTAATTCCTCTAAAAAATATCCTCCAATTTGATGGTTAGTCTAGCCCCATAATTCCTTCTAAAAAATATCCTCCAATTTGATGGTTAGTCTAGCCCCATAATTCCTTCTAAAAAATATCATCCAACTTGATATTTAGTCTAGCCCCTTTAATTCCTCTAAAAAATATCCTCCAATTTGATGGTTAGTCTAGCCCCATAATTCCTTCGAAAAAATATCATCCAACTTGATGGTTAGTCTAGCCCAATAACTCCTTCTATAAGATATATCGTCCGACTTGATGGTTGATCTAGCCCCTTTAATTCCTCTAAAAAATATCCTCCAATTTGATGGTTAGTCTAGCCCAATAATTCCTTCTAAAAAATACCCTCCACTTTGATGGTTAGTCTAGCCCCTTTAATTCCTCTAAAAAATATCCTCCAATTCGATGGTTAGTCTAGCACAATAATTCCTCTAAAAAATATCCTCCAACTTGAGGGCTATTTTAGCCCCTTTAATTCCTTCTAAAAAATATCCTCCACTTTGATAGTTAGTCTAGTTCCATACTTCCTTCTAAACAATATCCTCCAACTTGATGGTTGGTCTGGTCCCCTTTAATTCCTTCTACAAAATATCGTCCAACCTGATGGTTAGTCTAGCCCTCTTTAATTCCTTCTAAAAAATATCCTCCACTTTGATGGTTAGTCTAGCTCCATAATTCCTTCTAAAAAATATCCTCCGACTTGACGGTTGATCTAGCCCCTTTAATTCTTTCTAAAAAATATCCTCCAATTTGATGGTTAGTCTAGCCCAATAATTCTTTCTAAAAAATATCCTCCAATTTGATGGTTAGTCTAGCCCCATAATTCCTTCTAAAAAATATCATCCAACTTGATATTTAGTCTAGCCCCTTTAATTCCTCTAAAAAATATTCTCCAATTTGATGGTTAGTCTAGCCCCATAATTCCTTCGAAAAAATATCCTCCAACTTGATGGTTGGTCTAGCCCCTTTAATTCCTTCTAAAAAATATCGTCCAACCTGATGGTTAGTCTAGCCCTCTTTAATTCCTTCTAAAAAATATCCTCCACTTTGATGGTTAGTCTAGCCCCATAATTCCTTCTAGAAAATATCCTCCAATTTGATGGTTAGTCTAGCCCCATAATTCCTTCTAAAAAATATCCTCCAACTTGATGGTTAGTCTAGCCCCTTTAATTCCTTCTAAAAAATATCCTCCAACCTGATGGTTTGTTTAACTCCATAATTCTTTCTAGAAAATACCCCCCCCTCCCCCAAACCTGGTTAGCCTAGCTCCATAATTCCTTCTAAAAAATATCATCCAACTTGATGGTTTGTCTAGCTCAATAATTCCTTCTAAAAATTATCCCCCAACCTGATGGTTTGTCTAGCTTAATAATTCCTTCTAAAAAATATCATCCAACCTTATGGTTTGTCTAGCTCAATAATTTCTTCTAAAAAATATCCCCCCAACCCGATTGTTGTCTAGCTCCATTATTCTTATAGAAAATATCCTCCAACTTGATGGTTAGTCTAGCCCCTTTAATTCCTTCTAAAAAAATATTCCCTAATTTGATGATTAGTCTAGCCCCATAATTCCTTCTAAAAAATACCCTACAACTTATATAAAATATTCCACTAGCCTAATTGGTTTGTCCACCCCATGCTCCTTCTAAAAATATCTCCTTGATCAATATGATTCGACTACCAAGATGGTTCATCTACCTTTGATTACCTTCTAAAAAATATCCGCCTAGCCAGAATGAATTTAAAATCAATGTTTCTTTCTAAAACATATCCCCTTAGCCAAGATGTGCCACCACATGTAAATGCAGTGAGTGATCCTAACTTTATACATCATTGAACTGTGAGTCTGATTTGAATGTAACTTAACCTTGATCAACATAATCTACAGTAACTCTTTTTGTTTGTTTGTAAAATTCATTAAACCATCTCTACTGTGTTATGACAATAAAAACATTTCGGCTCTGTGGTTGTTCACAACCAATATCTCTAGTTTAATTTTGTTTTCCAAACCATAACATCAAGCAACAGAAATCCACTGTAAAGTCTTCCATTGCCAACTTTTTTCTTTTTATTGCTATTCCTAATTGTTTATTCATTTAGATACAAGCCAAGGAAGCAAGCCCTCCATAGATCCTAGACCACCGACAGTTTTGAAGAACTACCTGGAATTCTGCACAAAACTGGCACCGCATTCTCCCCATTCAACATTTCAGGAAAATGAGGTCGATTAAAAATTGTGAAGGTTATCTTTTTGTTGACCAGTATTATAGTAACATTACAATTGTTATTTACCCCTACGCTCTCAACCTTGATATTTGCAAATGATTTGCTTGTAATGCCAATGGCCTGTTACAGAGCAAGCAAATTCAATTGAGTTTGATATTAAAAAACATAGGAGTCAGTCAATTACAAGTTATGACTCTCTATTCATTAAATTCGCCTACTTGCGATTGCTGCATTGGTTCCAGCATCCCCAATCAGTCTGATAGGGGTACTGGAGTACCGTACTTCTCAGGGATGTGATTTTTCCCTTTCCCCCCTGAATTTGTATTTTGTTGGCCGTCATAAAAGTTAACCAATGTGAACCGATTAAGAAAATCCGGGGTAGATTGTGATTATTAATCATTTATATTGAGTTTTACGTGCTGAAATACACAGAAGTGAGCCAGCTTCTGGAATATGTCGTTTCGTTTCACCCCCTACAGGGGAAAAGGTTTGGCACTTGTATATGGAAGGGGGGGGGGGGGGGGGGGAGTTTCTGGTTTTTTTTAAAGACCGGGTGTAAGCATCCAAGGTGGCAGCAAGGAACCAATCTCTCTAGGTACCCCCGCCTTGCTACTCGCATCCTCCAATTTTATTTTGTAGGGAACAAAGTTTACATCAAAGTCAATTTTCTCAGAAATAGAATAAGGTGCCCAACATTTCCGGCTATTCTGAATAGGTTATTCAAATGTTATTAATGTCTAGCTGAACATTGCGATTGTGTAAGCACCTGTTTATTGTTTCCTCCAATCATTACCTTTTCAAATATCGTTCTGATAGCCGAGTGAAAGTCAACGTGTGGATTGGTCTGATGGGAAACAACACCATCCTTGGACCATTTTTTGTCAATAGAAACATAAATGTGTAAATGCATTTTTTTACTCGGTGTAAACTTTGTTCCTACAAATATTTAACCATTAAAAAACACGTACGTGAAACTAAACTGCCCCATTATAATGGAGAAGTAGTATGACAGAATAATACAAAGTTAACAAAGTATAAGTTGTTCCCTTTGACTGTCTACTTTTATGTCCAAATTTATGTAAATGTATCTAGTCAGTTTCCCTTGTGGTTTATTTGTGTATTATAAGATAAAAAGTCGTATTCTCATTGAGTGATCCCAACAATGTCGCTTCCCAGGTTGTGTCGAAACATTGGCCTTCTGACGAGCGCCCTCGAACAAAGATACTGACAATTATGGGAGACTGCCAACATAGGGCAAGATAGCTCAGTTGGTAGAGCGCCGGTCCGCGTCCGGTGTTCCGGAGGTCGCAGGTTCGAGTCCCGCCTTGCCAATTTTTGTATTCACTTTAAAAAGTATAAGTTGGAATAAAATACTTTAGTCTATTCATAATTAACATTTAAAAAAAAATCTTATTAGCAGCTACATATCTTGTATGATTCGTTCACTTTAAATGACTATCAATGTGAACTCCTAAACAAGTGTTTGATCAATTACAGGGCCATTTAGGATGAGGGGGAATGTGAATTTTTGTTTTCCAGAACTGAATTTCATATAATTTGTTTTGTTGAGAATGACTGATAACTTATTAGATAACTACCATGACCCTATTTTGGTAAACTCAGCATTTGATATATGACATGTACTAACAACTGTATCGTTATTCTCATAGTTGTAAAGTAAACTGGTATCGTCAACAAATAGGCAAAAAGATGTGACACTTGACAAATACAAACTATCGTTGAGATAAATAACATAAAGTAGGGGGCCCAGAACCGAACTTTGCGGAGCCCACAAGAAATGTATATATATATCGTCATATTTTATTTCTGTAAATAAAAAAATTACTTTTGAACCAATCCAATTTCCAAATGTTCTAATTTTTTAATAAGTATGCTATGATTTACAGTGTCGAAAGCTGTGGACAAATAAAAAAATATCCAAATATATAGATTTTATTGTGTTTTATACAACACCTGAATAAATCCCCGTCATCTGATTGGTGGATCGTTTATCACGTGCATTGAATTATTTGTTCCATCGCACGGCACGGTTGCTGCACCTCAGAAAAGTTATATTCAATGGTTATATTCAATGGTGAATAATAATTATACCCAGCACGATATGAGACCGAGGGACTCCCCCTAGTACCCTTTACCTATACACTTTTTAGACTAATTGTTACCTAACACCCAACACCTCCCCCCCCCCTAAAAACCTAAAAAAGAATTCCTAAGAAACCACAACATTCCAAAAGCACAATGACCACCGCAAAGAACGTCTTGCTTGATATGGTAAAATACTTAATTGCACGGTCGCGCACTGACCAATCAGTGAGGCAAATACTAGTTTGCAAAATATGAGCTTTTATGTATGTGGTTAAGCAGGAATTAGTATAACAGAGGGAGGATCTCAAATACAAGCAGTGTACCGGGTTTGGGGAAAGAACTGGGCCCAATTTCTTGGCTCTGCTTACCGTTAGCGAAAAATCCTTGCTTACTATAGCAGAAAATTCGGTGCTTACGGTAAACGTATTTCACGCGTTAGCGAGAAATTTTGGTCTCTGAGCATGCGTACAACCCGTAACTAAGGATTCTGTGCTTACGGGGTGAACACATAATTTTTCTGTTAGCGCGGTTAGCGGAAAATGGTGACCGTAAGCGAGGAATTCTGTGGTTAACAGAGCCATGAAATTGGGCCCTGGACCCCTGGTCCAAGCAAAGATGGTCTATCATTTCTTTGAACATTCTGGGGATGGAAAGTGGCAGCACTGAGCAAGTTCGGGCGCGAACTATAGTTAACCTCCACCCGTGACGTCACCCTATTGTCCTACCCCTCCATTATTTTGAACGAATGGAGCGTTGGAGGCGATATCTCTCCATTATTTTGGGAAGGTAACGCAAGTGAACAAAGAGGAAGTCACTGAAACTAACCAGTGTAGCGGTTTTCGTTGTATTTTTTTAAGAAACCTATGTACTCCAATCCGATTTTCCCTTCAATCTTGTTCTATGGTTAAACTAACCCATACGAAAATGTGTCGAAGAAAAAGACAAACATTATCGATAGTCGGATTCGAACCACAGACCTTTCGATCCATAGCTCTCCTCTCTACCAACTATGCTATTGACGAGTTGGTGAAAGAAGCTGTTCTTTATAATTCTTTATAGTTATTTAATGTATATGAGTTGCCATTGCTCTTTCTCATGAATATTATAATCACGAACAACCCAGCTCCTGGAAAAAAAAAATCACGAACCGCTACACCGGTTAGTACAGTATAAAGTGTCTTCTGAACAAAGACGCTCCATTCGTGCAAAATAATGGAGCGGTAGGACAATAGGTGGTGACGTCCCAGGTGGAGGTTAAGTCAGATAATGCCCTCGTTAACGCGCCATTCGTGGGTAATAATGTCCCTCGGGCTTCGCCCTCGGGACATTATTACCCACGAATGGCGCGTAACTCGGGCATTATCTATAACTTAACCATAGTTCGACTAACGTCGCTCGAACGCAGAATGGTTGGACTATCTAGTCGACTATTTGGAACCAGACCCCGGAGCACGGTTGCCGCTGGTTGACAGTACAGTAGCCTCAGTTGATAGGAAAACATGGAGAGAACCAGTGACGTAGAAGAAGGTGATGTCAGTAGTCGGACGGAGGGAAAGGCAGTAACGTCAAGTGAAAATCTGGCGGGCCTAATGTAATTTTTGTCTTGTTTTTGGACCTAACGTTATGGCTTATTCTACTTATATGCGTGGAAGAATAGTGGCAAAACCCATTTCATTCATGTCGCAAATGTAAACAAAGCGGTTGCCATCTTTTCAACAATAGTTCGACTAGAGCCGTTCGAGCGAACTGCATTTGAGCATGCGCATTGGTAAAGCAGAGACTGACTAATGGTTAACTATAGTTCGCGCCCGAACTTGCTCACTGACTACAAAGCAGCAACTTAAGACAGTGCCGGATTTGCTCCTTCTCCACCCTAGTAGTCTAGGCAAAATACTTAATTTTGTTTTGTTGACCTCAAATTGCAAAACAAAATCGCGGACGGCGCGCCCCGGAACAAATACAAAACTCGGTCTTGGAGCAAGACTATGTGACCGCCGATAACGGAAGCATTGCGCCTGCCGAAGCCTCCCGAAGCTTAACCAATGACCAATCGTTTTGGCCGACATTTTGCAGCCTCGAGCCCTCGACTCCATGGGCGCGTGCGCGTTCCTTCACTAGTAGCACTAACCGAGGTTGGACATTTTGCTTTGTGATGAAGCCCTAGCCTAGCCAAGCCCAAGCCAAGCCCAAGCCTAGCCCCAAGCCCCAATCCTCAAGCCCCATTTGGTAAACGCCCCTAGATAAGCCCGAGCCTAGCCCGAGCCTAGTCCTTAGCAAAGACCCTAGTGCGCCGCGCAGCGCTCTACGATCTTTGGTCCTTAGCTCCCGGCCCTCAGCTCAAGCCCCGTTTAGTAAACGCCCATAGAAAATGGCAGACCCTTGTCCTTGAACGCTGTACGGTGCCGTTCAACTGAAGAATATAGATATGCCAAGATTTCTGGAAAATTGTGAGGTAAGAATAAGCATTAAATCAGACTAAAAGTTGAGAGACTATAGAACACATCTAGAACAAATGCAAACTGATACAGTTCCTTGGCCAGCAGAATTCGGAAAAACAATTTCGGCCTAGGTGATCAGGAGTTTATTCAACCAATCGTTACAATCAGCCGGTGATGACACGGTGTGGCGTTAGTATAGCGCAGCATACGGGGCCAGACTAAAGTGTGGCTAAAATAATGTTATATAAGGTGACTGTTATTGTCGTTATTAAGTTAAACTGAAGGTGTCTGCTATGCTGATTACCTGTGGTTTATTTAGGTGTACTGTTTGCTGTACACAAACAAACCAAACGTGATTGATGTGTGAAAGACAAAGAACCCCCCCCCCCCAAAAAAAAAAAAAAAAAAAAAACCTAAAAAAAAACAACCCAAAAAAATCCAACTAACAACAACAAATAAACTCCCCTACTTCAAAAAATAAAATAGAAAATAAATAAATAAATAATGTTAATAATAATTACCCCTACCTAACCTGTTTCGGAGGGCCATGTAACTAGGCTCTCGCACTCTAAAACATACCAAACCTAACAAACTTCAACAACTGCACACAGGTTCAGTAATTGGTAACAGTAACAGAACTAAACCTGCCAAACTCCAACTTGTTGAAGTTTCATTGACTTGGTACAAATGGGTCTATACATTGTTCAGTGTTCAGGATCAGGGCTGTGATGACTGGCCATTGGTTCTGTGTGTTGATCTGTGTTTAAGTGGGGACACACAAGGTGTACACGAATACACTTACACTAACCAGAACTGTGCTGTGACCAGCCTGAGTTCAACTACGAATAAATAACTGTGCATTCCCCTAAACTCCAACATTTTTACAAGTCTTTCTGGGCCTTTTGTACTGAGTCAAACAAAGTCTCCAACAACAAGTTGCTAATTTTTGGCATCAAAGTCAAACCTGCCAAAACCTGCAGTTTGGGTAGTTAGGGTTAAAGAAAATAAATCTAAACAACTATGTGGAAAGGCCCCAAATCTTACGGAAAAAATAAAAAATATAATATAAAACAAAAAACTTAATGGTCGTAACTGACCTGTCCGAAGTTTTACAATGATAGATGCCGAGAAGAAAGCAGGAAAAACGGAAAAACTGTTTGACAGTCAGACAAAATTCAAATTTTCAGAACTTCGGTAGTAAAATTGTTTGATGTCTGCAAGTGGTGTATACGACCATTAAAGAAAACAATAGCTGTTGAAATTTAAATTAGGAACAGCTAAAAAGAAATCCTAACGAAAAAAAAGACTGTTTTGGGAAAATGCCTAAACAGCCAACAATCTGAACTAAAAGGAGGGCTTTTCCACTTGTGTGCATAAAAAATATAAAAAATATGTGTACAAAACCGAAGGCCATTTTGCAACTTGCGAAAAAAAGCCAAAAACTCGAAAAAAAATGCCAATTTGGTGAATGACTTGGATTTTTATCATTTTTTTTAATAAAAAGAAGAAAAAAAGAAAAGAAAAAAACAAACAATTTTTTTAAAAAATGTTTTAATGATGTTGTATAATACCCTTGTTCTACCTTATATAACATATGGTATACTTGCTTGGGGCAATAGTGGTACTGGTCATATTAATAGAATTATCAAATTACAGAAAAAAGCTGTGCGTATTATTAACAATGCTAACTTTTATGAACATAGTAATCCACTTTTTTATAATTGTAATGTTTTAAAGGTTAACGATATTTACTCTCTCCAGCTGGGCTCCTTTATGCATCAACTTAACACTAATAGTTTACCCAAATCTGTTTGTTCTATGTTTTCAAAAAATTATGACATCCACCCTTATTTTACAAGACAGTGTCATGATTTTCATCGGTCTTATGCTCGCACTACAATCTCTAAAGCAACTGTGAAGCATGAGGGTCCCAAGCTGTGGAGCTCGATCGACTTTTCCTTGAAAAATATATCTAGTCTCTCGTTTTTTAAGCGTAAATACAAAAATATGCTATTGAATAATTATTTGTAAAGTAAGTGTTTATTATTTCACGGGGTTACAGCTACAGGATAGGCTACTGTTTTCTTAATTATGTCATTTCCATATTTATGTCTGGTGTTACATGTATTTGTCGTTTCGTGTGTCTGTCTTTCTTGTATAATTGTAAATGGGGATCTCTACTCGACAAGCTTTGCTTTTTAGGGATCCCCATCCACATATTATGTATACAAACCCTTTGTTGGTTGTCTCAATTGTTTATGTGGAAAATAAAGTGAAGTGAAGTGAAGTGAAGTGAAAAAGATGCACGCAAGGATGAGAAACTACTAATTTTGGTTTTTTGAGGCCTACATGTAAGTGATTTGTAATCCACAAAAAAAGGACAAATGGGTTAAAAGGTAATTAAATCTTGTTACATGATATTAATACCCGGTAGTGCTTTGCTACTGTGCATTTTCGTTCATTACAGGTGTGACCAGTCTCTCAAAGGCTACCTTTGTGCTGTGTAGCTTCAGAATGACGCTTCTAATCACACTCATTATGGCAACCTGCTGTTCAGTAGACTTTACATTAGCTACATGCAAATGGCAAGTTAAAGTTGCCAGCCAAGAAAATACAACGGAGACACTTTTAACTCGGGACAGAGAGGATTTGATAACGCAGGGGAATTTTCCAAATTTATTTCCACCAATTTGGAATAAGGTGAGTTTTAATATATATATAGACAAAGTCCAAATAGCTATCGTAAACTTAAAAAAAAAATTATTGGATTTTTTTTTTTCTTCATTTTAACCAGTTCGCGCCGGATGAAGTATTTAAACGCAAATATTTTCCCAAATTCAGACGGATGACGCATAAACACGCCAAGTTCAAGTTCGGAAATGTATGTCAGCAGCGAGCAAGGCCGGAAATGCGTGGGTGTGCTTCTCGGCACTATCAGCCTAAACCCGCTTAGGATCGAGTTTTGTTGAAAATAATCCCGCCCCTCGGCTCGGCGATGTTAAAATAATCCTGGCGCGAACTGGTTAATATGTGTACCAATTTGTTGCAGCTACCTGGCTTATAAAAATACTTCCAGAGTAACCTATAATTTATTAACCAGTTCGCGCTAGGGTTATTTTTACATTGACCCGGGCCCAGGATTTATTTTTTTAACCTTAATCTGCGACGAGTTTAGGCTGACATCATGGGTAAAACACCCCGATATTTCAAGCCTTAATACTCGCTGCGAGATATTCGCTGACAGGTATTTCCGGCATGGTTGGGATTTTGTTTGCATGTATACACGAACTGGTTAACTTGTCAACCACATTTTAAAAAAAGTGTATAAATATAAAACGATTAGTATCATGTATTTTATACATAACTGTGTTCACCTCAACACAACTTATTTTGAGGGGGTTAAAAATTTAGTTTTGATATTTTTGTAACTTATGATATAATATAAACATACCGGAACTTCATTCAGATTTCTGAAAATTCTCTGCGCAGTATGATAACTTGGCTTTTTAAGTCATACATATATACAAAAGATTCTACTCTAAGTACCGGTAGCACACTTTATGTGTATTATGTACAGTGTATGTATGTGCATCTCTTCTATCGTGATATCTTGCTCCAGCAGCCTTTTCCCACAAACTGTAATAATCATGTTAACATGAAAAAAAATGAGTTAATATCTGAGTAAAATATTTGTGTTTTTTTTTGTCATATTGTCACACTATAAAATAATGTGTCGTGTATCATATCCCTGCACATACCAATACATAAGTTTGACTTTGTTTGTAAAAATGCACTAGATTCAGAAAAACATCATACAATGTTTATAAGTCAAAGTAACAAGAAAACTTTAAATGGCGCTTTTTAAAGTTTTTGTGCACAAGGGGTATGCAATAATGTAGTGCTTAAAAAGAGTAGACTTGAAATTAAATTGGTAATTGTCTGCTTTATAGTCGGCCTGCACCGCACGAATCGCGCTGATGCATAGCGCACGTGGAAATCTTTCATTTTTGAAACTCGCCAAAACGAGAGCAGGCTGTTCACGGTGGGCATATCGAATTGTGCAAACATGAATCTAGGAAAACTGACTTCAGGCACTACTAACACTTCCAGGACTTTGATGCTGGCAAATTAAAATCCTCTGCATACTTTGTAGAAAACAAAACAAAACGATGGGTCATCATAAACATTTTGGGCAATACAAACCTTACCAACAACCTCCTCTCACGTTGCAGATTTGTAGCAAAATAACCTTTTGTTAAAACGGCGAGTCGTGAATTTTGTCGCAAATATTGACGTCGATTAACGCGAATATCGACGTCAAATTTGACGTCAATATTCGCGACTTTTGGGGAAAGTCGTGAAATTTGACGTCAATATTTGACGTCAATATTCGTGACTTTGGAGAAAGTCGTGAAATTTGTCGCAAATATTGACGCATCTATAGTCATGCTGTCTGCATGGTTCAAATTTGTCGCTTAATAGCAGAAAGGAAATACGTGCGTTCATATTTGTTTAAATTGGCAATACTTTCTGTTGCCTAGCTGCTCAGGCATCATGCCAACATGTGGTACATGATGAAACTTAAGGTCAACTGTAACACCAATTTCAATTTCAATTTCAATTTCCCTTGAAGAAGATGTCTATGGTGTCTGCGAGGTACTGTAGTAGTCCCACGCGTTTTCAAAGGACACGTGTGACTGGAAATACGACTAGTGAACACGGTCCCCCAATTTGGTTCTACAAAATGGCGGACTGTTATTTGTCACGAAATTTCACAAAAACTACGCAATTTGAAGAAATAGTTGTGTGAAGCTTTATATTCTACTTAAAAAAAAGCTTCCTATAACCATATCAATTACATATTTATACATGAAAACGCCCGCTCCAAAGCAATGTGCCCCTTTAAACTTTTGTGAATTCCAAAACTACATGCATCCGTTAAACATTTGCAAAAATTGACTAACAATTCTGTTGACAATTGCAATTGGCTTATTTAAAAATTTTCAGAATAAGGGCAAAAAAGGATAAACCTGTAAATGTTGATTTTATTTTTACAAGGTACGCGGAGGTGACAATTATGGCCCATTCTACCACTGGAACCAGGAGCTACCTTTTGTGGTTTTTAATGACCACATGTTAAGAAACGGGCTTCTTGGATCCGATGTAGTCATATCACCATTGAATTACAGAAAGGTACATGACGTGTATTGGCCTTTACAGTAAAATGGTACAGTATACAAAATACATGCATACAAAGACCATAATACCAAAAACTTCAAAATTTTCTGAATTGTATATTGAATTTCAATTATAAAGTTTGGTTTTAACTAAGCATAATTTATTGCACTACTACATGTACACTAACCAATAAAATAATTAACATTCAAATACTTTGTTGAACCCCAAAACAATTCAACACAGTTTTTTTTTCTCGCCTATTCCTAAATTACCGTAGCCTGGTAAGTTTTAGGTAAAGTTTTTAAACTTCTGTCGATATCTTCCGCAGTCATGTAAATCAGGGTTCTAGCCACGGTGGGCGGCGCCGGGCGGTACTGCCCGGCACTGCAAATTTTCGCCCGGCACTTGGGTTCAAATTGGCTGTGCCGCCCGGCACAATTTTTTAATTTTTTGTTTGTTTTAATTTTTTGTTTATTTGGTTTTTTTAATCAAATTATGAGCACAAAAGAAAGAGAGAAGATACAAAGTCTTGTTAATCATGTTCATGTAGTAATTAATTTTATTAACTTAGCTAGACTTTCACAGAAACATGCAAAAATGAACTGGACCCCCGGCCGTGAGGCGCGAGTAAGGCAAATTTGCTTTTTCAAAGGACCAATAAATGAAATTAAAATAAACTGCATGAATTGAATGCAACTTTCATTTGTATATATTTGTAATTGTTCAATGTTGCAGATGATCAAGAGTGATGACCACAATTTTGCCACAACCATGCCAGATGAAATCTTTCTCGATTATTGGGAATCATTTCAGTTCGTAGCTTCCCTCACAATTGACGAAGAAGGTCTTGGTGGTATGAAATAATTTTTGTTGTCTCTTTCTCACAATTTTTGTTGTCTTTTTTTCACAATTTTTGTATGTTTTAAAATATTACAAGCTACATTGTACGTGTCATCTGCTGTAATGTAGCCCTTTGAATTAAGCAGTGTTTTACTATACTATCCAGGATTAGCACAATATTGTGAGTGCATGCAATGTATTGCCTCAAACAGCGACGTGCCACTGGTAAAGAACATATGATTCTAATATAGAAAATACATCGCTCTTGATTTACCTACATTTGCATATCAGCATGCAAGCGCACAAACCTTGCTAAAAACAAAGGTCAGGTAAAATGATAACATCTTCTTTATAAGTTGGACCTATTTTTAAAATACTTTTATTTATTATTTACCACTTTTTTTTTTTTACCACTTTTAAGTCAATGATATTTGCCTCTCTTTCTAAGGTTTCAATTTTTTCTTCCGTTAACTCGGTTTCGCTTTCTGTTTCTAATTCGCTGTTAAAGTTCATTGATCACTAAAGCTGCATCGTTTCTTTTTTAACTCCACTTTATTCTCATCTTTTTATTGGATTGGAGAGTTCAGCTTTTTCTGTTAAATGTCGTTTTCTAAAGCTTTCAATTTTTCTTAGTTGAGGCACTTTCTCGTGAATAATCTTTCTCAATTTGCATAGATTGATAATTTCAAATCATCTTTCAAAGTTTGCTTTATTTTTGACATTTTGCTCTGTTCGGCTTTTATGCCTTCGATATAATCTACTGCGATCTCTGTCGCATGGGGACAGGGATTTTAAATCATCTTTT
Source organism: Crossaster papposus (assembly GCA_037893245.1). Lineage (NCBI taxonomy): Eukaryota > Metazoa > Echinodermata > Asteroidea > Velatida > Solasteridae > Crossaster > Crossaster papposus. Next base: position 535,501 of record JBAIAA010000824.1, on the reverse strand, counting down.
TTCAACAGCGGTTGACCTTGAAGAATCCGTCCCGATTTTGTCTCCATCTTTATGTCAATATGAAAATATTCCAAAGACAAAATAGAGACAGACAGAGAAATATAAACAGTGCAACCTTGAACGAGTCGAGACTCTGGGTTTTTGTTATTCAGGAAATTTTGGGATTTCCCGTTTTTTCGCTAGTCCGTATACTATGTGTCCAGGATGACACATGTACACATGTATAACTCATGCATTCTGAGCCACGCAGCACTTTTACGCGCTTTCTACTAATAGCGCTCAAACCCCTGCGGACATTCGGCAAGATCCGTGGTTAATTTGTTATTAGTGCAAAATATCATTGGCCCAATCAGCGGAGCCTCCGTTACAAACAGACCAAGGCCATTTCCCAAACCCTGGCTTTGGCTCTGTCTCTGGCTACAGCCTATTGCTAAACTGTATAAATGAAGCCTGAGACGAAGACAAAGCTGGGGTTCGAAAAACAGCCAAAGGCATGCGAACCAATGCGCATTTCTATTGGTCCATTCGCTTGGACATCTGATGCTATCCTGAGCCACGCAGCGTTTAAAGGGCTCTTGAATTGTCATTAAACAAGTTGGCCAAGACATGATATGAACGACCACCCCTGGTGAAAAGACAATTTCTATTTTTATTCTAAATAATTATTCAAAAAATTAATTATTCTAAATGTTTCTTATTCTGTATAATATATAATAGCAAAGCTTTATTTCACTATAGTATACGTTAATTTTTACAATTTTTTCGATTAATTAAACATTTTACGTGGGAGGATGAACATTTGTGACAACACCTCAGATGTCCAAGCGAATGGAATAATAGAAATGCGCGTTGGTTCGCATGCCTTTGGCTGTTTTTCGAACCCCAGCTTTGTCTTCGTCTCAGACGGATCCAAAGCCAGGGTTTGGGAAATGGCCTTGGTCTGTTTGTAACGGAGGCTCTGATTGGGCGCATGATTTTTTGTGCTAATAACCACGGATCTGGCCGAATGTCCGCAGGGGTTTGAGCGCTATTAGTAGAAAGCGCATAAAAGCGCTGCGTGGCTCAGGATGTTACTCATGGTGAAAAGGCAATTAGATAAGTAATTTGCTGTACACCATGTGGTAGTTTTCTTTAGTGAGTTGTGTGGTTCTAAAAAGTTCTCCTCGGATTTCTAGTTGGCTTAAACTTATGATCATTGACCAGTAATGGAAATAATTATACGTATAATTCTGTATTTAGGAGCAAGCTCATTGGATGAACTTTGGATTACCCTGGAAGTATCTGATGAGAACCTGATCTATGTTAGAACGAAGAGAGAAGTAATATACGTAAACGGCTCTGTAAGATACCAGGTGACTATAGCCAATTGCCTTACTTCACAAATCACTCACAATTAGGCATTTCCATTCCAATGCAGAAAAACTAGTAGTTTAAAGGTAGTACACACCATTTGCAGATATCAAAAATATTTACTACCGAATTATTAAGAAATATCTTACTCATCTGAAAGTAAATGTTGATTCTGGGCATCCAGCAAAATGATTGCGCTAGATATCCTGTAATTCTTCCGAAAAATAGAATTTTATAATGAAAAATTCGCGATCGCCAGACGCGAGCGCGAAACAACAAAGATAACATAAGAATAACTGCTCGATGCCGGCTGAAAAAAACCCGCTGTTTTTCGTGCTTTTCTCGGCATCCATGATTCTAAAACTTCGGACAGCTCAGTTAAATGATATTTACTATAAATACAACCCCCCAAATCTACTCATTCATGATAATTCAAGCAATGACCAATGGTGTATACTACCTTTAAATCATTGTTTTAGCGGCGAGATAAAACTGATTTAGTGTGATTTTAAAACTGTTCAGACACCGTTTTAGTTGGAAAGTAGAGTTTAAGTAGTGTTTAACCAGTTCGCACCGGGATTATTTTTACATCACTGAGCCGAGGGGCGGGATTATTTTTAACGAAACTCGATCCGAAGCCGGTTCAGGCCAATAGTACCGGGAAGCACACCCACGCATTTCCGGCCTTGCTCATGGCATGTTTATGTGTCATCTGTTTTGAATGTGTGAAAAACTTCACATTTACGTCATCCGGCGCGAACTGGTTAAGCAAATCTTGACAATGGGGGACACAGGTTGATTAACCAGTTCGCGCCGGGATTATTTTTACATCGCCGAGCCGACGGGCGGGATTATTTTTAACGAAACTCGATCCGAAGCGTGTTCAGGCCGATAGTGCTGGGTAGCACACCCACGCATTTCCGGCCTTGCGCGCTGCTGACATACATTTCCGAACTTGAACTTGGCGTATTTATTCGTCATCCGTTTTGAATTTGGGGAAATTTTTGCGTTTATATACGTCATCCGGCGCGAACTGGTTAAAACAAATTTAAACTTAATATGTGTCATGTACAATGTATACAGCAGAGAAGACCTTATTTATTATTATATTTTTTTCTATAGATATTTGTTGCAGACAAGGGGAGTCTGCAGACCCAGTTGGCACCAGGTATTGGAATTCATCTTGTTTCTGTATTAATGAAAGTATGGATGCCCCAATTCAACTGCTCAGCTTCTGATGGCTATGAAAGCAAGCAATTGCAGGTAATACAGGATGTCCCCAAAAATGGTGCATGTGGAACGCATTTTGTTACTCACAAAGTTATGAAAATTGCTTTTAAAACCTACACACTCGGAAAGACTTGGCTTGACAAATTTGGCTTTCAGAAGATTTTAATTTCATCTGATTTGGTTTCGTCAGTCCAGAGATATACCCAATTAACTAAAGCTACCCAAAATGGATGTTGTGCCACTTTCGAGTTTGATTATTGATAGTGTAACGAAGATTTCTCTGGGGTCGACTACACACACAAGAAGGACTCCTGACGCAAGTATTCCTTTATTTCCGGTGATTCTCTGCCGTTTATTCTGGACTCTCGCCAACCAAACATGGACTTCAGGCTCACACAATCACGCGGTACCAGAACTGGTTAGAACCAGTTCGGCGCTTGCGCAATCCAAAGGCGGGTTTCCGGGGCGCACCAGCAGGAGCCACCGGAGTGATCCCACCACCGTGGAATCGCTCCAGCGCCCTCTACCGCCCAACCGGCACGGGCGTTACACAGCCCCCCACGAAGACCTTGTTTGCCCCCAAACAAAACCATGGGCGCTGCTGCCGCACCCCGGCCAACCGCCCCGGAAAACGCATAACGCCAACAATTACACAACAATTTACATTACAACAATTTACATTAGAACAATTTACATTACACAATTTTTTTTACAACAATTTACATTACAACAAATTTGGGGTAAGCCCCTGGCCCCGGCACACCCCTGGCCCCGGCACACCCCTGGCCCCGGCACACCCCTGGCCCCGGCACACCCCTGGCCCCGGCACACCCCTGGCCCCGGCACACCCCTGGCCCCGGCACACCCCTGGCCCCGGCACACCCCTGGCCCCGGCACACCCCTGGCCCCGGCACACCCCTTGGTGTCGGCACACCCCTGGCCCCGGCACACCCCTGGCCCCGGCACACCCCTGGCCCCGGCACACCCTTGGCCCCGGCACACCCCTGGCCCCGGCACACCCCTGGCCCCGGCACACCCCTGGCCCCGGCACACCCCTCCAATGTTAAGACTTGACTGCGACTGTGACTGCGACTGGCTCCTCTGACTGCGACTGGTGCCTTCGACTGCGGCTGGCTCTTGCGACTGCGACTGTGGTTCCTGCGACTGCGACTGCGGCTGGCTCCCGCGACAGCGACTGGCTCCTGCGACTGCGACTGGCTCCTGTATCTGGTGCCTGCGACTGCGACTGGCTCTTGCGACTGCGACTGCGACTGCGCCTGGCTCCTGCGACTGCGACTGGCTCCTCCGACTGCGACTGGCTCCTGTGGCCGCGACTGTGACTGCCTCTTGCGACTGCGACTGATTCTTGCGACTGCGACTGATTCTTGCGACTGCGACTGATTCTTGCGACTGGCTTAGAGAGCGTGGGCGTCCCGGCGAGGCCCCGCCCCCGCTGCGCCGACGGGCACGGCTCGGGCTCGCTCCGAGTGTTGCGAGCCGTCTGCCGCGCCGCCGTCTACAGCATGGGCCGGGCCCCTCCGACTCCTCTTGTGGCGGTCCCTTGTGACTGTCCCTGCGGCTCCGACTGGCTTAGAGAGCGTGGGCAACGTTGACGGATCCGCTCCATTGCACTGTGTGCGGAGCAGCTCCGCTCCATTGACTCCCATGCGGAGCAGTGCCGACGGCTCCGCTCCATTGGTTTGTGTGCGGAGCAGTTCTGCCCCCGTTGCGTCGACGAACACAACCCGCGGACGCTCCGAGTGAAACGACCCGCCGGCTGCGCCGTCGTCCACGGCCCTGGGCGGCCCTCCCGCCGTGGGGCGAGTTGGCTGCCGTGCTATCGTGTTTTTCTCAAAACATGAACACTTCACCTGGTCTTTTCTTAGTCCTCCTGCATGCCGACCGCTGCCACCAATGTAACGAAGATTTCTCTGGGGTCGACTACACACACAAGAAGGACTCCTGACGCAAGTATTCCTTTATTTCCGGTGATTCTCTGCCGTTTATTCTGGACTCTCGCCAACCAAACATGGACTTCAGGCTCACACAATCACGCGGTACCAGAACTGGTTAGAACCAGTTCGGCGCTTGCGCAATCCAAAGGCGGGTTTCCGGGGCGCACCAGCAGGAGCCACCGGAGTGATCCCACCACCGTGGAATCGCTCCAGCGCCCTCTACCGCCCAACCGGCACGGGCGTTACAATAGGTCTAATCCGAAGACTAAACACATCTTACATATGTACGATTGGACTTCAAAGAGAATAAGAAAGGTCTTGTATTATGTAATAGCTCAATTGATCCTAAGATTAAATAGGTTCATGTAATTATGAAGAGGTTTCAAAGAAATTGTTCATTAGGCCTACACAATCACCCTTGTGTAAAATGCTGGTATCGTTTGGCGCTTATAAATGGCACACTCACTCTGTTTTCAGTGCCGGTGGTTAATAAAATTGACAAATTTCAAATAGGGTAAAAGAAACGGCATTTGAAAGCTACCGATAAGTTACCGGTAGTTACGTGTATCTTAAAGCTCATATTGTACAAACATCAATAGCAAATGCTAAATAAAAAGGAGCAAAATTACGCATTCCACTTGCACCATTTTCTGAGGGGATCCCCAGCAAAAACCTCGTTAACCTATTTGGATTGCCAAAATATTGGATTACCTACAGCTCTGTCGACGGAGTCAGTGAAATTGTTACCCAGTTTAAATGGGATTCTTACTCTATCTGTCTGTATTGCGAGCAATCATCCAAGCATTCAAATTACTTAAACGAGAAACATCCCGATGTTTTAAATACTATACCTATGCACGGTTATGCGTTTCGCACCTTGGGGGAATTCAATAATTTGGGGACAATGTTTGGAAATAGTTAGGTTTTTCCAATGATTGTTGGCCGGCAATCATTGGAAATTTATACAAAATTATGATATTTATTTTTAAAAACCAGATGCTGTGATTTCACTGTTATTCACTTACAATCAAGTAAAGCTATGGTCACATTACCCAAAAGTAACCTGCTCGGCGGCCGAGCGGCGAGTTTTTAACCAATTCTCCCGATAAACAAAAATCCCGATCGCCGGACGGCGATTGCAAAAAAACAAGAACAACATAAGAACCACTGCCTGACGCCGGTTGAAAACAAACACTGTTTTTCTTGCTTTCATGATTGTAGAAACTTTGAACATGTCGGTTAAACGATATTTACTATAAAATACAACCCTCTAAATCCATCTATTCATGATGATTCAAGCAATAACCAATGGTGTATCCTACCTTTAAAGGTAGAATACACCATTTGCAGATATCAAAAATATTTACTACCGAATTATTAAGAAATATCTTACTCATTTGAAAGTAAATGTTGATTCTAGGCATCCAGCAAAAGGATTGCGTTAGATATCCTGTAATTATTCCGAAAAATATAATTTTATAATGAAAAATTCGCGATCGCGAAAAAACAAAGATAACATAAGAATAACTGCTCGATGTCGGTTGAAAAAACCCGCTTTTCTCGGCATCCATGATTGTAAAACTTCGGACAGCTCAGTTAAACGATATTTACTATAAAATACAACCCCCCAAATCTACTCATTCATGATAATTTAAGCAATGACCAATGGTGTATACTACCTTTAAAAATGGCGTATATTACCTTTAAACTATGTATGTTATTTGAAACAGGATTTGTGGAGAAAATGTGTACATGCATACATACATGTAAACAAAACAGACGAAATATTATATGTGAAAAACAATATTTTTTATATTTTGTTTTTTATTTTATTCACAGGGTAGCAAAAGCCTGAGTGTTTATTTAGGTTGCCCGCCTAATAAACATCTTGTTTTTGATATCACTGCCACGTTACATCAAGTTCAGACGATGTATGGTGAGATATACGACTGTCCAACTCCAAATCCCGAGTATCCATGCTTTTATTACAAACACGGTGAGTTAGTAGTGCACGTACATGTATATCAAGTTCTTGTTTATTTGCTGCTGGTCCATGCAGTAATGTTTTGCTCCATTGAGGTAGCCTGTTTAATAGTTGGCTTAAATCTTATGTATAGGAAGAAACAAATAAAGGTGGTTGTATTTGTAATGGTAGGGTGACAATCGGCTGAAGGGAAAGCAGTTAACTATTTTCAGGTACTAATTTGTGAAAGGGTTCTACAAAAATAGTATGTAAAATCGCTGTCTTAGTAGGGCAGATGGGGAATTGATTGGGGGGATTATATGCATAATGATACAAGCATGAAATTTGGCACACAGTCAGAGTATGTCATAAGAACATTGTTTGGATATAGGGCCGTCACAAATGTTTTCCTCTGTAAACATATAGGTAGAATAACACGCAATGACAGCAATTTTTTTTACATTTTCAATATTGCTCGTTTATTCTACCAATATTTTATTCAAAGCACAAATCTGTAAATGGCCCTAAATCTAAATATGTTCCTTATGCCAAATTTCATGCTTGTATAATCAAAGGCACAATCCCATCGCCTGTCTGATATAAAACCCCTATCTGATTTGATTTGATTTGATTTGATTTTTTTAAAGATAAAAGTACATAGAACAAAAGTTTAACTTAATTTAATTTAACCAATTTCACAGACTTACTTCCATTGCGTTCCCATTGTTAAGGACGCCATGAAGTGTTACCATTATTAAGCCATCCACCTCCGTCAGAAATCTTGGTGTGGAATTTAACCAAAATATGAACATGTGCACCCATGTGACTTCGATTTGTCGTTCACTAAACTTCCATATCTGCAATTTATCTCAAATTAGAATGTTTATCGACCAGACGACTTGCCATCACGCCGTTCGTGCTCTTGTTACATCGCGTTTAGATTATGCTAACTCTCTCCTTCACTAGTTACGGTGCCTAAAACCAACACTCTGTCTGGTGACAAGGGTTTTTACGCTGCTGGTCCTAAGCTATGGAATAACTTGCCTCACTGCATCTGTCATGCCACATCATTAACAAAGTTCAAGAAAGATCTTAAGACTCTTCTATTTTAATTGGTTTTGTTTTCTGTATTTTTTGTTCCTCGTATTTTGTTAAGCGCTCTGATACCAGTTTCTTCTGTGTTTGAGCGCTATATAAATGCTCACATTATTATTATTATTATTATTATTATTACCAAGTGGTAATATGAATGGATTAGTGTCTAGAAATTATTTTACCAACAAAGCCAATTATTATCAAATGGTGGCAAATAGAAAGAAGAGAGTTGGCGGGAATATTATAGGTCCAGACCCTAAATAAATTTATGGAAACAATTATGCACAGTATAAGGAACATCCGGACGACGATAAATTTGGAAAAATATATGTATCTGCGACTTTAATTAAATTATACACAAGCGAATTCAATAATAAACAATTAAACCCCAAAATTGAAACAGTTGGCAACCGCTAATCCCAGATAAAATAGTGGCAATTTAAGATATTAACCCCCAATTTACATAAGGGTTAAATGAAGTTAACTGGCTTCTGATTGGAGTGGATTATCAGGTAGTAATATCATGGGTTTCAAGAAGAAGCGAATAAATGTTCCCTGAACCAGCATTAATCAAGCATCATGTAAGCCAATGATTGGCCGAATGCAACAGTTCTACGGTAACTTGTAACAAGGACGCGTCAAATCTTGATACTGCGTGCTATAAAATGTACGCGTAGAACGTTTGTATCTATACGCGCGGCATTTTTTTAAATGCGCGTGTCGTCTGTTAACGCTAGCGTGTTGCTATGCACGGTGGTCAGCTAGTCTGGTCTCAAAGTATGGGTTATAATAACAACACATATTGAAGAGACAGGGTACCATGCATAAGCTAAAACATGGCCCCTAAACATGAACACAAAACGATGGAAATATCGGCGAAAGAAAAGTCACGAGATTTGGAGCATTTTGACCATTTTTCACGTTTAAAAGGTATTAAAAGTAATAACAGTACGAGGACCCGGTTATTCACTGCGTGATAATGACCGGGTTGGGGGATGACCGCTGGTAATGGACCTCGCCTTCGGCTCGATCCATTACCAGTGGTCATCCCCCAACCCGGTCATTATCACGCAGTAATAACCGGGTCCTCGCACTGTTATTACCTAATTAAATTGCAGAAATCTATGTTTAATGCAAGTAAATACAATTAAAGGTTGACCCCAATAAACGACAGTCAACTGTAAATACGGAAATTAAAAAAATTGCATACATATCACGGATGCTGAGCAAAGCAAGAAAAACGGCGCCCGTTTTCAACTGGCGTCAGACAGTGATTATTATGTTGTTCTTGTGTGTTTTTCGCGATCCCCATTCGGCGATCGTGAATTGTTTTAATACAATTCAATTTTTCGGAACAATTACAATCGTTTTGCTGGATGCCTACAATCATTATTTACTAAAAAATACGTAAGACATTTCTTAATAATTCAGAAGTACAATTGTTCGATATCTGCAAATGGTGTATCCATAAGTATGAGAACAAAATGGCTGCTAGTATACCCAAAAGGTCCACACCGGTCTTACCTCCAGATATCAAGTAGTCTTGCCAAAAGTATTTAGCCCCAAAAAAACTAAACGGAGGAAAAAATGAAGTGCCCGTAATTTGGGCTAAGATTAGCGAACGGTTGCCTAACGTAGAAAACTTACATAAGTTCAAGAAAATCCCTCAAATAAAAGATTATTGTCGCTCACTTATAAATGTTATTTATAACTGTTTTCTAGTATTTTATGTTTTCGTTGATGTTTGACCTTAGAAAAGTATTGTATGGGAGGACATTTGACATCTTCAACTTTCACAAAAAATGATAGTTACTTATCTTATCATGTAAGCCCGGATGCGTAGTTTTTTTTCCAGCATGGTAAAGGGTAAATGGGCGTTTCTGCACCCCTCGCGTCATGATTATTCAGTAGTTTCAACAATAATACTAAAATATATTGTTATTGCTCAGTCAACTAATTACACATAGGCCCCGAGGTACATTAAAGCACTTTCAAAAACGGCTTCTGTCGACCTATCACAGTAGCCAAGTAGATAATGGTTAGGTTATAGATCGTAAGATTGGGGTTCGAGTTCGGATGGTGCTCATTTTTCATTGACTATTTTTGGATTGTAAGTTTATTGTGGGATGAGTTTAATTTAAGGGAAAGCAAGGTTCCGAGAACGTAAGTATCTTCCATTCACTGGGGATAGATACGCCCAGTTATGATAATTGGCCTTTACCATGCTGGGAAAAAAAATCACGCAGCCCGGACGCTTTATTGCCATCTTTTTTAAAATTAAATTTCCCGATTTATTTGTTTTTGTTTACTTTGTATGTACTCTCAATTGTGTTGTTTCAGGTTTTAATCCTGTTTTACGTGTACTGGATGTTGTGACAGGCAAATCTAGTCTGTTTACTGGTCAGTACAATATGAAAGTGATTGGTGGAAGTGCTGAGGGTCCGGGTACCATTCAGTATTTCGACGGTGAACAGCTTCAACAGTTTAACCTGCAAAATAGGTATTGAGAGTCAAAATTAGATTTAAAGGGATCGTACACGTTTGGTAATTACTCCAAAAATTAATGGCAATACAAACTTACTTGGTAAGAAGTACAGCAGCTTTGGATAGTATAATGCATTTTTAGAAACTTTTCACTTCGAAGTACTGCGGTTATGGGAAAAAGATATCACTTTTTATCCCCAAAAATTTGAATCTGGGAAGCGTTACTGCAGTGACGTTTCTCAGAGTGTGTATTCCAATGCAGATTATTATTCTTGCATGGACAACACCGCTCCAGAATTTCGGCGATATCTCAAAATTGCTACCACCTTTTGAAATTTTTACAGGTTAGTTTTATGGTATATATCTATAACTATATAGGATTGAAACAAACAGTGGGTTCCAATTACCAAACGTATACGATCCCTTTAAGAGTCAAAATTAGATTTTACCTAAGTACTGAATTAAACAATTGCAGAGGACAAGTTATTTAATGTGCAAAACCATGTAGCCTGGACCTGAATGTAATCTTCAACCTAGCTAGCACATCATCCTGAGCTTTTTATATAGCCCAAACCTTGTACCTAAATAGGCCTATAACCTCAACCTAAATGTAGCCAGTTCATTTATGTGCATTTATTCTTCAGTTCATGTGAATGGCTATAGTTATAGGTGAGCAGCAAACCTTTGAAAAGAGGCTTATTTAATACACATGCCTACATCGTACATCATTTGAAAGCTATACACTCAAGGAAAAAAGAAACGCCCCACTTATTTTTTTTATAGTTTTGCCCGAATTTTGTGAAATCAAATGTATTTGTTTGAATCGCTACAAATAGGGTTAGGGGTTAGGGTTAGGGTTACGTTTAGGGTTTAGGGTTTAGGGGTTAGGGGTTAGGGTTAGGTTAGCAGACACAAGCGTCGGCGTACCGCTCGTGGCGTCCCCTGTACACCCGCTCCCTGCCACTGCCCGTCGATTCCTTCCGGCTTGGAGCATGCCAATGGCTCGATCTCTCTCAGGTTGTGACAGTCGTGGCATCATGGATACAAGTGTTTTTGGCATCATTTTGGTATCTTTTTATAGGCAAGGGTTGTGTTCAGGACAGAAGTGGTCAAACTCATCTCTAAGATGTGTAACCATTAGCATAAAATGCACAAACACAGTTTTGGAACTCGCCCAAATCACTCAGCTGTAACGAGATAAATAAAGATCGACGTTTATCTCTAAATTGCTTAAAAACTAGAACATGTACCATTTTTACAATGCCGGTCCTATTTCCCCCCAAAAATGAAAATTTTACGTGTTGCGGTTTTTTTCCTTGAGTGTATGTCTACTTTCCGATTAAGCATGATGTGGAGCTGCCATATTGGGAGGAATGTGGGGGTTTTGGGGTCAAAAATGTGATTTTTGAGATATTAGTATTTTTGGTATCTGTGGACAATGTCTTATCCAGAAAGGCATCTTTGAGACCAAATGGAGGCTTAATAAAGTCGTCACAATTACCTTATTATAATCACTAAATGTACAGTAACTATATAAGGCAACATTGAGTAAAAATGTGCCCGTTGCTCAAAACCGTGTTTTTGAAATCAAAATAAAAGTATAACGGTTGTTATTTACTAAAGTAATACCAGTTTTAGAAGCTAAATAAATGTCGAAATGGTTCAAAGAATCTTTTCATTCACAATAACACTTAACGAAGTTGCAAAAGTTGGCCTACTGTACATGTATTTTAGTCAAAATACTTATTTTTGGTCAAAAACCTGATTTTTGAGATATCTGTGGAAGAAGCTGCATCTTGGAAGGCATGTTTGAGACCAAACGGAGGTTTCATAAAGGCACAATTACGTGATTAAGATTACTAAATGTACAGTAAGTATAAGCACGGTATTGAGTGAAAATGTGCCTTTTCTCAAAATTGTGTTTTGGAAAGCATAATGAAAGTAACACGTTTGTTATACTGAAGTCGCGTTTATCTACATTGAAACGATCACAAATATTGTTTATCGACAATAAGCCATTTGCGCTTGACCCCGAGTTAAATTTGAATAACATCTGGTACGCTGACTTGCTCACACAGCTTGCCACCGTTGAACTTTAAATTCTCCAGACCAAAGACACTGTTGCTATATCACGTGATTCGGGGCAAGCCTTACGCTAGCAACCCCCAGCTCTGGAATGGTCTGGTGTCTTTGTGCCATTCCCACCCATTGTGAACAATGTATTGGTGCTGAACGTCTGTTACGTAATGCAAGAGCTTGCCCCGAATCATGTGATATGGCAACAGTGTCTTTGGTCTGGAGAATTTAAAGTTCAACGGTGCCAAGCTGTGTGAGAAAGTCAGTGTACCAGATGTTATTCAAATTTAGCTCGGGGTCAATGTCTTATTGTTTCAAGTCCTCTAAATAATAAATATTTCTATTACAGATCGGGTCCAACAATTTGGAAGCCAGACGAAGCAAATGTTCATAGTATTGGACCAGTGCCAATTTTTCAACATAATTACAGCGGGATAGTGTGGCGTTGTGAGCAAGGATCCCCCTGTGCCAGTGTACCCATGAACTTCCCTTGGCCACCAGAATATTACTTCGTCATGGAGGTCACAAACAGGTAAAGTTTATAACTAAACTCACCACAAAAAGTATCAGGACACTTACAAATGAGCCTGAAAGGGTATGGATTAATCGAAGCAAATAACCCAGTGCATAATTTAGTTCTGCATATTTTGACACCTCGATTGTTGAGATACGATGTTGCGGAGCAAAATTATTGTCATTTCAATGGTCGTAGGTCCAGTTTCAAAAGTGACAATCATCCCTATAGAAGCAGGTTTGCATTATAATTTTTTTGATCAGGTTTTGCTTCTGCTTCTGCTTCTATAGGGATGATTGTCACTTTTGAAACTGGACCTACGACCATTGAAATGACACTAACTCAGAGCCTCCGTTACAAACAGACCAATGCCATTTCCCAAACCCTGGCTTTGGATCCGTCTTTGGCTACAGCCTATTACTAAACTGTATGAATGAAGCCTGAGACGAAGACAAAGCTGGGGTTCGAAAAACAGCCAAAGGCACGCGAACCAACGCCATTTCTATTGGTCCGTTCGCTTGGACATCCAAAGTGTTATCACAAATGTACATCCTCCCACGTAAAAATTAAAATTAATCAGAAAAATTGTAGGAATTAATGTACAGAACGTGAAATAAAGCCTTGCTATTATATATTATACATAAAATACTAAAAAGCTACGTAAACGCCAATACAATTAAATATAGTGGTAGAAATTGTCATTTTACCAGGGGTGGACGTTCATTATCATGTATTGGCCAACTTGTTTAATGATTGCTGCGAATGTCCGCATGGTTTGAGGGCGACTATTCAAGAGCCCGTTAAACTCCCGCGTGGCTCAGGATGATATTATGCGACACAAACACTTCCAGGGATTTGGAAAAAACAATATTAAAGCTGTGGACATTTACAGCATGCTAGTTTATGGATGACAAACAAACCATACAGTTTATGCACAATCATGATCATAATAAGTTCATAAGTAAACCTGGAAAAAAGACAATTAGTAAAAACATTGAAATTGAATAATTTCTCTTCTATAAACATTGAGTAAAATTAAAATCTAAACCTAATGCATCACGGATAACCAAATCACTCCTTAAATCCATAATATAAGGAAAAATAACGTTATTGTCGCTATTTAAAGGTAGGACACACCATTTGCAGATATCCAAAATATTTACTACCGAATTATTAAGAAATATCTTACTCATTTGAATGTAAATAATGATTATAGGCATCCAGCAAAATGATTGCGCTAAATATCCTGTAATTATTCTCGAAAAATTGAATTTTATAAAGAAAAATCACGATCGTCAGACGGCGATCGTGAAAAAACAAAAATTACATAAAAATAACTGCTCGACGCCGGTTGAAAACAAACGCTGTTTTTCGTGCTTTTTTCAGCATCCATGATTGTAAAACTGAACTGAACTAAATGTTAAGGCACATGAGCCGGTTTTAAACATATTTGTTGAATACATTTTTAGCCCAATCATTAACAAGTGAAAAAATGAAAATTTTCAACGATTTTGTTAAACAAATTAACCTTGTGTTTTAAGCACCCCCCTTCAGTGCGTGATAGGTATGATTTAAAACTGGCTTGGCCATGTTTAAACATACCCAATAAACTTGACCAATTGGAATGGCCAAACTGTCTCAATTTATGAATCAATAACCAGGGCCAAATATCTTGGCTCTGCTTAACGTTAGCGAAAAATCCCTGCTTACTATAGCAGAAATTTTGGTGCTTACGGGAAACGTATTTCACGAGTTAGCAAGGAACTTTGGTCTCTGAGCATGCGTACATCCCGTAACTAGGGATTCTGTGCTTACATGGTAAGCAAATAATTTTTCTGCTAGCGTGGTTAGCAGAAAATGGCGACCGTAAGCGCGGAAATCTGTGGTTAGCAGAGTCAAGAAATTGGGTCCAGTTCAGACGGGGATTATATTAAATGTACAACATGTACATAATAACCTTTGTATGATCAGGCCCGTACGCAGGATTTTTTTATGGGGGGGTGCGAATTTGTACTTGATGGGACCAACATGTGGGCCCCAAACATTTTCGTGTGCCAGTATCGTTATTTCTACATCAAAATACCATTATTTACCCCGGAAAATGTGGACCTTTTGGTAATTTGGGGGGTGCGTTGCCACCCCCTCTGTGTACGGGCCTGTACATTGTGTATACGTAATCTGACTCGAACAGGTGGAAATAAATCATAGTTGACTCAGATATTAATTCAAAAAAACATATATACTTGAAATATATAATAAGTATATTACTTGAAATGAAACATCTTAAAAAGTATTAAGTAAAAAATAACACATGAAATGTATACATATGGTTATATCAACATTTGATTACAAGTTTTTGTCTGTTTTCTTTGCAGACTGGTAGACACGTACTCAACATACTGCGAATATTCTACACAGTTTACAATCAAAGTCCATGGACTGGAGCTCAGTAAATATGATCTAATGGCCATTGTAGGGGTAAGCTATCTACTCAGACTCCTAGGATGTAGTTGAGTCCATCAAGAACAAGTCCCCGAAATCCATCAAAAATAAAAGCGTAAATTGTAAAACTAATTTTTAGAAAATATTTTTTTTTATAGAAATATATTACAGATAAATACTATTATCATGTATTTCTAGCGTTCAGAAGGAGCATTTTCCCATAACTTGTTTTGCTTTTCTGCCCCATGTGATCCTCATAATGTAAAAATAAATATACTTGATTGGAACGACTTACTATTATTGAAGACTTTGACGTAACTGAATAGTTGTTGACAACAATTTTAATTAGCAGTCTTTCTCAATATTGAGTATCGATCTGGGGTTTTTTTTATTAGAGAAAATTAGAAAAGACACCAGAATGTAAAATTTCCCTTACTTGCACTAGCTTCCCCCAAGTTGTGTAAAAAAATCTCTCTTGTGGGGAAAAAAACGTCTTTTTTTGTTGTAGATCCTGTCCATCAAAAAGGCTATACCCCGCCGCCATAAACACATGGGCCGGTTTTCTTTGATTTGTTCAGCCAATCAAGAACATTAAGACATCTGGCCTATTATTGGATGTTCAACAACCATTTTTTATTCAAAGGGCTCTGATTTGCGGACTACTGTGACTGGGAAGGGAATTACTAGCCCAGTAACAGGGGGTTGTTGGAGAAAATGAGTAATGACGAAGTTGACGTGTAGCCTACATACACGCTATATCATGGTATCATGCTTTAGTGATTATATAGGCCTATATTAAACAACACCCTAGTTACATTGTCTCCATTGGATTCATACAATCGAGGATTATCAGTAATTTCTTGACATTCAAATTTCCCCAATATTGTTCATTTGAATTGTCCTTTGAAAATATTGAAAGGGTGCTTTTCAGATGGGCTTGCAAATAATTGTATGTAGGTTTTACCGCATACAATTGTCCATAGCCCTGTGTGTAGTTCCACGGCTGACGTATTTGTATACACACGCGTCAGATTTTATGGTGGGTACCGGTGAGATATCACGCTCCAACTGCAGAAAGAAAAAAATGCCTAAGGCGACAGAATGTCGGCAAAAACGTTTTAAAAAATGTTCTAATAAAATAAATGTTGGCATCTTATAATAGTAGTTACATTATATAAACAAAAATATTTTACTGAATAAAAAAACACTTTTTTTGTTCAGTAACTTGAAAATAAACCTTGCACGAACTGGTCAAGGCCAGTGTAATATGTTCATTTTGACCAACGATACCTTGTGTCATTTTAAAAGGCGTACATGTAACTTTGTTTGAATAGTGGTCGTTGGCGTTCTCATTGGTCTTCATCGCTGTCTTTGTCATCTGCCGTCAACACAAGATAGAAAAAGACGCCAATCACCATCGACAACATAGAAAGACAAGCCAAGTTGTTCCCATGCCAACTGTCACAGAAGTTGAAATCTCAGGTATTGGCAAGCCATCAGTTTAGTTTTCATAACCTCCACTCTTTCTCACTATACATTTACCAGGTTATACCTGATAGTTTTAAACATTTATCTACTTTTCAAGAACACAGGCAAAGGAATAACATTTTTCAAGGAACCACAAAAGGGAATTTTAAATACACCACAAGGAAAAATGTGCAGATGATGTTTGTAATTTATTTGCACTAATTAACCAGTTCGCGCCGGGATTATTTTTAACGAAACTCGATCCGAAGCGGGTTCAGGCCGATAGTGCCGGGAAGCACACCCACGCATTTCCGGCCTTGCTCGCTGCTGACAGACATTTCCGAACTTGAACTTGGCGTGTTTATGCGTCATCCGTTTTGAAATTGGGAAAACATTGCGTTTATACGTCTGATGGCTCGATCTACACTAGCCTATAACCAAACATTGTAAGAGCAACATGTCAGTTAATCAGCGGTCAGTTATCCTAATATGTTTCTGGATCGCCTTGAATAAAGCTGTTAAAAGGAAATCTTGGAAGCGCCCAATTGGGCTACAAAATGCATTTTGAACGAAATTATGTTGATCGGAAAGATCACTTAAAAGTAGAATATAAACATCCACACAGTTATCCTTTAAAAACTAGGCGTCTTTGTGTAGAACGAGTTTCGGGGTCCACCGGTCACCCAAACAAACTTGAGCTGTTTGGATAGTCGTGATTCCAGTCCCATACATATCCTCTGAACACTTTTTTTTTTAATGCCTAGTGTTCGTTGGCTATTTGAAGACTTGGGCGAAAAATACACCGCTGCTGTGTGATATCAGTCGTGTATTCAATGCACTATTATAATTATTTGCGGCACCAGTCTGACACTTGTAACCGCGCCGATTATAGGAGATATACAGCCCATAAAACCATGATGGCTGGAAAGGCGTATTAATACCCCAAAATGTCAAACGTAAATGTTTATTTTTTCTTCTTTTCTCGAGAACGGTAAGAGGTTGGTTTCCCTTCAACCAAAATGTTTGAGATAGAATAAGTAAATCCAAAACATACAATTTTCAGGGATTTCAGGACTTAGTGCCCCTTTAACAATAACATTAAATCATACAATAGAAGCATTATGCCATCTTGCTCCTTAGGAATGAAACGGCCTCTAGACTTAATGGCAGAAAGCAGATTGCAAAGTGTGGAAAGTGTGGAAAGTTTTGCCAGTTCAGTTTCACAAAACCATGCTAGCTGTTTATAAGTTTGTTCACATGTCATATAACTTTATCAGGGTATGAAATCTTTAAGGTAGGATACACCATTGGTAATTGCTTGAATTATTATGAATAGGTAGATTTAGGGGGTTGTAATTTATAGTAAATATCGTTTAACTGACCTGTCCGAAGTTTTACAATTATGGATGCCAAGAAAAGCACGACAGCGATCGCAAATTTTTCTTTATAAATTTTCATTTTTCAGAATAATTACAGAATATCTAGCGCAATCATTTTGCTGGATGCCTAGAATCATTATTTACTTTCAGATGAGTATGATATTTCTTAATAATTTGACAGTAAATATTTTTGATATCTGCAAATGGTGTATACTACGTTTTACAATCAAAGCGGAAGCAAACAATAATGAAATAACTTCTTATTGTTCTGTTTAATTATTCATTCAAAAGCCTAGTTAACACCAAACAAACCTAAAGTCGATCCTATCATTTATGTACTATTTTAAATACTCTTTCCAAACAATATAACTTCCTAAAAAAACCACACCATTAAGTAGCCCAATTTCGGCACTTTCCAGGGGAATATATTCGTAACGGATTATACCTGGTACCCGTTTGTTGACTACAGATGACAGTGAAACTGAGGAAGTGATCAACATTGAGGAAGGGCAAGGCTTGGCAGAACTTTGATGACACCCTCAACAGATGGAGTAAGTCTTGATCCCACAGTTACCTGTTTTTGTACAAGTAAGCTGCATGGTGCGCTTTTGTCATCATCAAGGGTACATGTACTTGAGAAAATTATAATCAACTACATGTATTTGTAGAAAATGTTTGGGTCATGGCCTGAAAAAGTGACATTTTAACCCCAAAACGTCAAATCCAACCCGGAACTTTATGCACTGAGCTTTATTCAAGTTCAAAAGTTCCTTAAGTTCAAAAGATATATAATGTGCACCTTAATTTTCACAATATTTTTTGCAATTTGTTCCCCTGAAAATATAAAATATTTCCCTCAAGCAATTATTTTGGTATTATTATTATTATTTATTTTTGGTAATGAAACCAAGGAACCCTCAAAAGGCACTGTAGCTCGTAAGCCGGTAGAAACCTGTAGTGATAAGACAATGAGAAAAGGGTACAGTTTTAGAGGTGGGAGGAAAACCCCAGACGAATATCCTGGAGAAAACCCAGAGTCAGGCAGGGACTGAAAACCCAATCCACATATTGGCCTAGGCGAGGAAAGAACCGCTACGCCAACCTGACTCCCCTACGCCAACCTGACTCCCCTCTAGCTGCGCCAACCTGACTCCCCTCTGCGCCAACCTGACTCCCCTACGCCAACCTGACTCCCCTCTGCGCCAACCTGACTCCCCTACGCCAACCTGACTCCCCTACGCCAACCTGACTCCCCTACGCCAACCTGACTCCCCTCTAGCTGCGCCAACCTGACTCCCCTACGCCAACCTGACTCCCCTACGCCAACCTGACTCCCCTACGCCAACCTGACTCCCCTACGCCAACCTGACTCCCCTACGCCAACCTGACTCCCCTACGCCAACCTGACTCCCCTACGCCAACCTGACTCCCCTACGCCAACCTGACTCCCCTACGCCAACCTGACTCCCCTACGCCAACCTGACTTCCCCTACGCCAACCTGACTTCCCCTACGCCAACCTGACTCCCCTACGCCAACCTGACTTCCCCTACGCCAACCTGACTTCCCCTACGCCAACCTGACTTCCCCTACGCCAACCTGACTTCCCCTACGCCAACCTGACTCCCCTACGCCAACCTGACTCCCCTCTACGCCAACCTGACTCCCCTCTGCGCCAACCTGACTCCCCTCTACGCCAACCTGACTCCCCTCTACGCCAACCTGACTCCCCTCTACGCCAACCTGACTCCCCTCTACGCCAACCTGACTCCCCTCTACGCCAACCTGACTTCCCCTACGCCAACCTGACTTCCCCTACGCCAACCTGACTTCCCCTACGCCAACCTGACTTCCCCTACGCCAACCTGACTTCCCCTACGCCAACCTGACTTCCCCTACGCCAACCTGACTTCCCCTACGCCAACCTGACTTCCCCTACGCCAACCTGACTTCCCCTACGCCAACCTGACTTCCCCTACGCCAACCTGACTTCCCCTACGCCAACCTGACTTCCCCTACGCCAACCTGACTTCCCCTACGCCAACCTGACTTCCCCTACGCCAACCTGACTTCCCCTACGCCAACCTGACTTCCCCTACGCCAACCTGACTCCCCTACGCCAACCTGACTCCCCTCTGCGCCAACCTGACTCCCCTCTGCGCCAACCTGACTCCCCTACGCCAACCTGACTCCCCTACGCCAACCTGACTCCCCTACGCCAACCTGACTCCCCTATGAGCTTTAATTACATTGGAAACTGCAGATTTTCAATGACCATATAAAGGCAGATTCATACTTTACGCGATAGCAAATGCGATACTAATGTGACGTCGAATTGCGAAAACCATTCACTGCAAAAATTTGCCAGAGTTCAATTGTCAAGGGGCTTACGGCAGCAGGCAGCAGGCAGCAGGCATGGTGGCTCAGCGCAGGTTCATTTCTGTGACGCCTGCACAATTGTGTAGTGATGCCTGTCTGAATGAAACTCGTAGGGGATTAGGCCAAGGACAGGGAGTTTATGCACACTCAAAATTCTTCAAAATTGACTTAGTTAATGGTTTTAAAGTTATTTCAAAAACAGCCAGACAGACATTTTGTTTGGGGGGACACCCTGTATTGTAAAACACATGTTGGGGTATAATTTTAACCCAGTCCGTTCAAGGTCGCATAATACACAAGGTCAAATTCATGGTAAGTCAAATTACTCGGACATAAAAATAATATCAAAATTTATTTATTTATTATATTACCTTTCCGAAGAAATCAAAATCTGCAAATTTAGTCAACGGGTTAATCTTCACGGTTAAAACTATAATGTCCTAATTGTTTCATGATCCTTAGGAAAGGGGATGCCTTTTACTTTCATGGTCAAATGAGTTATTTACCCTTTTTATCTTTTTCGTGCAGTTCTTCAACAAGATAAAATTACTCAACTCAGCAGTAATGTTGATGTTCTCAGGACATCTCGCCATGCCAAACTCAAGCAACTGCTCTCCACGCTACATGCTCCACTTCTTGCTAGGATTACAAATAAATGGTAGCTGTGCTGCTCTCTTATGTGCAAGAGGCTTTTCAGCTGAAACGGTTGATATATGTGACCTGGCACCACGAAATATTAGCGGAAAGTCGCACATGGCCAAATCGAGTTATTGGCCGAAACGTCCATTTTTCAACGTCAAAGTGGGAGGTCGGTTTTGAGTTGTTAAAGTTTTTACATACAAAATAACCTTTATCATATCCTAAAATTGAATTGCTCAATTAAAACTCCAAAATGTTTTTGGTGGCTGAATTGCACTGATTGATAGTATAGTTGGCACGGTTCACGGACTTTGAACCCTGTTTTCTCAAAACAAAGGAGCATGACTTCAGCCATTTCAAAAGAGTATAGCGGTGGCTAGGAATAAGCTACAGCAACACACAATATATCATTTAAAAGCTTAGGACTTCTTCTTCCTAGAAATGTAATAATGTCAACTTTTTAATTTTGCGACTTTCCACCAATATCGTGGTGCCAGGTCACATATGATCTTAATCCTGGAGCCCTTTCCGAGGGTTGTTCATCAGGACTATGGATATAGGTACCTGGGCCAATATTCATAAAAGCCTGCTAAGCCTAGTTGGAAACTAAGTGGTATTCATAAAACTTTGCTGAGCTTAGTTGGTTGCTCAGTAAACTGCTAACATTAGAGTTGATCTGGGGTGTCTCTAAGTCAATAGCTGTCAACTTGCATGATGTCCATGCAGCTGCGTGCTTAAAAATATCTAGCTGTCGAGCTGGTAACATTCTTAGCAAGGTTTTATGAATACAAAATTAGTTGGTAACCATATGAATATCGGCCCTGACCTTTTGATGTCGGCAACCCGTTCTAGATTATTGAATCGAGTACCCTGCAGGCAACTTTACAAATTACATAGTAACCTCTGGCAATGAAAACAAAAACGGTTTTGAATATCAATTGTGGGAATTTTCTAAAAAGATAACTGCAGAGGCTACATGGGAAAATATAAATTGCACGGGCTATAAAAAGCTTGCTGTATTGAAGAAGAAGATAAAGTTTCATAACGATCACCTCAACAACCACTATCAGCTTAGTACACTGTGTATGAATGTCGTTGAAGGGCAAACCCAATATTGAGTTTACATCACCCTGACACAAATTCCATCTCATGAAAAGTGTCAAAGTCTGGTGCATGTGAATGTTCGCCGTCAACCAAATGATGCCAAGTGTGGGTCCATTATTGGGGTAAATTCAATATGGGTTATGTTCGACTTAAATGTCCAGATTTAGTCCAACACCCTGAGAGCAATTGGGTTCTTGGGACTTTACAAATTACTTGTTATAACAGCTTGGTACCTTGTTTTTTAAGTCATGGAAAACAATAAATATGCATTAGGGCTGTCCCAAATAATTATGTATAATATTTGATCATCAGCCGAATATTTGAATAAAGGGAGGGGGGGGGGGGGGGGGGGGGGGCGCCTCTACCAAAAATCGCGATGGGTATACAATGTATATAAGCTTGAGAATCTGTGGGTAACACAGAAATCCACTCGATGCCATTTGGTGAATTTCCAACTGGATTTTGCACACATAAAAAAGAGAATGTTTTTTTTTTTTTTTTAATTTTGCCAATTATTGTACAAACAAGGAAAAATGTATTCAATTTTTTTGTATTAATTAAAAGTAAATGGCAGATTGGAAATCTTGGAAGTGGCTATTTTTACGTGACATAACTGGTTCATGACACAGACAAGGGAAACTCAATACGCGCGGAACGTATGAAGACCAACGAAGGTTGACAGCCATAATTCACCAAAATAAATAGATACAGTCCCTAGTTAATTGTATACAGTCATGAGTTTTTTGTATACACGACTTTTATACCTTTTTATATTAACCAAAATTATTGGTTAATTATGCACCTACAAAATCTCATCTAGATAGGGTCTTACAGAAAAAAGGTTGAACAGTTGTGTATACGAAAAAATAGGGACTGTGCATGCGCTACCGGAACTCGCGTAAAAATAGCCGAAGTACGTAGGTTTACGGTCACGTAAAAATAGCCATGGCGAAAGTGTCTGGGTAAAGAAAATGGATAAAATAAATCATGTTAATTTTAAAGGTGGTAGCATTTGGTTTGTATAAATAAAAACTGGCATTTTGTATTTGTTAGCTTTCCCTATTCAGGAGTTGTTGTTCATAAAGTATGTGAAAGAGGCGGGTGATTGTGATTTTATTGGTGGATTCCTAAAATTTAGATCATGAAATGATCGTTTTCTTTTAAATAAAAAAAAAAAATATGCTTGACTTTTTAAAAGCAAAACTGTTCTCGTTTTTATATTTTTGTTTGTGGTGTAAAATGGGCACCCAATTTGGAACATTGTTAGCGATCTATATAGTCTATATTTCCACGTTTCGTTTAATCTTTTTAGGAAGATAAAGTCACAATGTCAAGATCTTGGAGATTGGAGTGTCTGATATGACATCATATTATTATGACTTAAAGTCATAATAATATGAGATATATCTCAAAATCTGGATGTGAAGGTCGTCAGTGAAACATTGCAATGCCAAGATAAAATTTAAACAAGATGTTTCTCTGAGGAGTACGGTTAAAAATTATAGCAAGAAAAAGGCCAACCATCGTAAAAAAAACACCAAAAAACCCACTTGTACCTGGCTTTATATCGGTCTGAAGTGAGACATTGGCACCAGTTCTGCAAGCGAAGACCTGGTTATGTGGAGCACGTGGGAGGTTGGGATGAGCTGGAGGTTAACGTAAGTGGCGCGGAGATTGGGGGAGACGAGCTGGTGAATCACTAGGGGGCTTGCGGCCATCCGGAGCAGCCACTGGTCGCTGCGACACCTCCACCAGAGTCGGGACCTTTCACCTGCCTATCTTGGGGTAGGGACCTCATCGGAGCGGTGCCTGACTCCATCCCCGGTGGCACTGCAAAGACTACTGCCAAGGCAATACATTCTGCACAATACGTATACTGGATCTGCGAAAGTTAGAAGTTGAAGTCACATGCGAAGGGTCTAGCCCACCACCCCCCCCCCCCCCCAACAAATTGGCTCTAGAACCACGCCTGCTACTGTACCCAGGCGACCATCACGGAGAGGGGGCCGTACCTATTCGGGATGGACCCGAACCCCATCTCCACCGTCTATAATAATGATACACCATGCTGGGGGAGATGGCCCCGACGAGAAATGCGCTGGTGGGACTGTGCCTGCCGGAGGCGGTACCCATGAAACAGCCAGGGGGGGGGGGGGGGGGGGGGGGGGGGGGGGGGGGGGGGGGGGGAGGGGGGACGTGGCCACAGTTCGACGAGCGTGCAAACGGCCCAAGCGTGGAGATGAACCATTAAAATGGATAATGAATAAAGAAAAAGGGGATAGGGAGTTGGGGTTGATTGGCCTGGTGCCAAATGGTCATCGCATGTACAGGACCTGGCTGGGTGTCCATTGATTGTGGGGTTATACTTGAGGCCTTGGCTCATTGGGCCATATGAATAAAAACTAGCATTTGCTTTTACTACCAATTTTCAAGCATTTACTGGAATCTGTATGAATAAAAATAAAGCAAAAGGTTTGACTGGAAAGTATTTGCTAAAGACTAAAAGTATTTACTTTTTAATTTCCAGCATTTGCTAGAATATTAGTATTTGCTCCATTTGGTATGAATAAAAATGAGTAAATGCTTCAGATTTGTAGTATTTACTAGTAATTTGTCAAGGTTGGGTCGGGGCTAACTTGAAAAAAGAGAAGCAAATACTAATATGAAAAATAGGAGCTTTGTATATGTGGTGGGGCAGGAAAAGGTATGAACATGGAAGATGGATTGTCTAGGATTAAAATACAAGCAGTTGTACTGATTTTTGGGAAGGAAATGAGACGATAGATGGCCGATAATTTCTTGAAATATTGCTGAGACAGAAAAGGGCATCATGACTGCGAAGCAGCAATTTGAGGTTCCGATTTCATTCAAACACCCCTGTCAGTGTCAGCGTACGAGCGTATATGCGTGGGTGTGTATGGTACACACAATACAGACTATATTATTATAAACCATTCGGATGTGAAATCAATTGCAAGTAAAAAGCATTTACTACTATTTCAGCCAGTAAATGCTTACCAGTAAAACTTGAAGCATTTGCTTTTCCTTAATGCTTTTACTTCAAAGTAAATACTTTTACTTTTTGCTTGTACTTCATAGCATTTGCTAGTTTTTATTCATACGACCCATTGTTCTTGATGCCAGCTTGCCCAAACAAATTTGGTATCTGGCAAATAAGTTTACAATAAATTATTTAGAGCTGTGGTGAAGAAACACAAAATTGTGTCTTGAGTCTCGTCTACTTGTGAGTCCGAGTGTAATATGATGTCATACAAATGCAAAGGCAAGAAAAGACATAGTATCATGGAACTTTGTTCATAATGAAAATGATCATTAAAAAAAAGGTTACTCATAACAACAATTGCATTCCAGAAAAGACCTCAGTTCTGTTCATCGAACAGACACAGACCTCTATTCTTCAATTGATTTGGCTTTTTTTATTCTTAAATAAAAATGCACTAATGATTCTAATGGGCATTAACTTCATTAATATACATACATGTACTTTTTTTATATAAATGCTGTTTGTTTACTAGGTTTTGAAACATAATGCATACAACGATGCAAGTTTGCATCTGGATATTAAACAATGTGGTCTTTGTATATTCAGAGACCAATTATTCGACATTTTCACAAATACTTGCATTACACTTATCATACACTTTGGAAAATTGATGTTTTGTCTCCGTCATTCAAGTTTAATACCTTTTTGTGTTTCTCCTTCCGACCATACATGCGGGTGTATAAAACATTAGTTTTTTAGTACAACTCTCCTTTGCCTCTGAAGATATTGCAAAAAATTCCAAGATCTTATTTTGTTGTTTTGATATTTTTGTATACTTCTTTTCAATGGGCCACCCGCATAGAGAATCCAAATCATATTTTCCGTTCTGCTTCAACTTTGAGCTATAATGCCCCGGTTTTCAATATGAAAAGGTTGCAAATGTATACGACAGCTTGCAAGAAATTATGCAAGTTAAAAAAGGGGAGTATAATCACACAATAAGGGGAAAAAGGTAAAATGGAATTGAGCACCATATTTAATGAAATAACTTGTTTTAACACATAAAATAATAGAAATATCCCGCAAACAATAACTGATCAAATGTTTGAGCAATAATGAAAATTTGTCTAATTAAGCAACTTCACTGTAAACCTAAGTACTGATTGTCAAATGATTTGCATTTCCTTTTCCAAACAACGTGGAACTATATTTTGTAACCATAAAGTATAATTATGCATTGGTTCTTGTAGATACTCAAGTAATTCTGGGTGTTGCCATGATTTGAGGGTATGTATAGTTTGTATGTTACATTTTTTTCTCTCAATTATTTGACCACGTCCTTAAATGCTAAAGGTTTATAACAGCAATTTTTTTGTGTCAAGCCACAGTGAGTCGGGTTCATGTTCAGCATAGTTAGCTACTGGTACATTTTTAGTTTCCCCCAGATTCCAAACAGATAACGCATAAACATGCCACGAGCAAGGCCAGAAATGTCTGTCAGCAGCGAGCAAGGCTGGAAATGCGTGGGTGTGCTTCCCGGTACCATCGGCCTGAACCCGCCTCGGATCAAGTGCTTAGAAGCATTCTTTTTATAAAATTGGCACACACTCGATGTCGAGTGCTAGTGGTAATCAAACATATCTTTGAATTGAGAAAAGCTAATTTTAGTTATCTTGAAGCTCATACAAACATTTAATGACGCGTTCCACTTGCACTATATTTTGGGGGACTCGAACATGCAAGAACATGGTATTGACTAACCTATTCATGAAAAGTCAAGAAGGAACATTGGTACCTGTGATCTTGTTATGTGTGATGTTGTGGCCTCTAACGCTCGATTCAGACAGGCGTTGCACAGTCGCGCCGAACCAAATGAGTGAATTGAGTCCGACGTCTGAAACGAATAAGAGCGACAAGGCTCGCCAGACAGTGAACGACCGACTGCTGGAGTTGTTAGAGCGACTCAGGTTCGGCGTGACTGCGGAACGCCTGTCTGAACCGAACATTAGAAAACCAAGGAGTGCATACATCCGAGTGACAACACACAGCAGATATAGCACTAAAGCATAAATATACAGGGCGTATAAAAAAAATGCAACAATTATAACAGAGCCCTGACGGCAGCGGGCATGGTGGCTCAGCGCAGGTTATTTCAGTGGCGCCTACACAGACAAAGACAACTGTGTATAACAACTTAATTTCAAGTCTACAGATGCACAGTATCCAAACAAAATTAAAAAACTTGGTACCATGATCAATTTGACCTCTCTTGGAAAATTACTCGTAATTATCAGATTTGGACGTTCGATGTCTCATTTCAAAGTGGAAAAGTGTATCTTTCTAACCATATCTATATTATCTATGTTGGTGACACATTCTACAAGTGGCATTCTGTAATATTTTGTTGCATTTTTGTTTTAACCCCCTGTATACAAGCAACGTAATCAATGCATTCATCAAGGGCAACTATCATTGGGCGTGGCCTAGAAAAATTAAAGAGCAGAGGTTATGTAACAAAGTTCCAACATGGGCATAGAGATGTAGAATTTACAAATGCAAAAAAGGAAGCACCCTATAGAACAACCCAACCTTGATGTACTGACATCCAACCCTCATGAACGTCTACTATGTATAAAGTTTATCCAGATAACATCATCCAGATTTTCTATAAACGGGTGCAAACTCCCCCTAAAAACAAACAGGCTTTTCAGTATCGTAAACTTGATGTTGAATCAGCAATTAAAATCAACAATTGCCTGTACATTAGTGTTTAGTATCATCCATCCAGACAGACCAGAACATGATGGTACAAGTAGCATCCCAATGTTAACAAGTGCTTCACATTTTGTCCCACTTGGTTTTTTGACGTTTTTCTTTTCTTGGGTGCGTTTGTATTGACCGGCAATCGTGGTCGTCGGACAAAAGAAATGGGTCCACGATTGACACAACGTCCATGATCTCAACTCGTGTACAAATCCTATTGCGATTATCCGAAAACGTTAGAGTACAAACAAAAGAGGTAAGACGGTCGGACAATTCCCCGTCCACGATTGCCGGTCAATACATGACTGCAATTGCGTGCGTGTGTAAACACCTTCTATCGTGGTCGGACAAAAGAATTTGGGGGCAAACAATGGGTCCACGATTGACAGAAGGTCCACGATTCCAAATCGTGTACAAATCCTATGGAGGTCTTCCAAAAACGTTAGAGTACAAACAAAAGAGGGATAATGGTCGGACAATGCCCTGTCCACGATTGAAGGTGTTTACACACTGGTGTGCGCTTGTATTGACCGGCAATCGTGGTCGTCGAACAAAAGAATTGGGAGGCAAACAATGGGTCCACGATTGACACAACGTGACGGTCCACGATCTCAACTCGTGTACAAAGCCTAAGGTGATCATCCGAACAAGTTAGAGTACAAACGAAAGAGGTAAGACGGTCGGACAATGCCCCGTCCACGATTGCCGGTTCATACATGACTATTTGTGTGTGGGTGTGTGAAGGAATTTCATCAACTCTCATAATCAGCAGCAAGAACTAGTTCAACAACAAAGTGCAAAAGAATAACGTGTGAAGAATGATTCACAAGGACTGCTCTAAACATTTGATCAGCTGCTCAATGCTCCTAGCCAATACATCCACGCAATGTTGTTGTCTTGGAGATGAGGACAACGATGAACTCTTTTTCACTGTTCTAGACACCGACAGACTGCTTACAGTACTGCTGGATGACGCGTCATCGTCTACGGGTTCACAGGTTGAGGGGCTGGCTGTATTCGGAACTGACGAGTGTGCCGCCTCTGTAGTTTTACTGACACACTCTGACAAGTCCCCGCCAGATTTGTCTTCTTCGGGATCAGATGGTTGCAATGTGCTCTCTGGTGTTGGCACTCTCTCTTTATCTTCTGACGTGTCCGGATGACGAGTACAATCCACCGTGATTACGTCCTGTTTGTTTTCAGTGATCTTTGGGAATTGTGCTTTGGGTTCTACACTTGGCTGGTCTTTGGTTGCGGTTGGATGAGGTGGAGGTGGGGGCGGCGGTGAAGAAGTGCCCTCGGGATTTTCCCGGGTATCTTGGCTTGATTTTCTCTTCTTTTTAGGAACTGCTTCAGTATCTAAAAGGAAACAAAAAAGTTTATTTCTAGTTTGAAATTTTTGAAATTGGTTGAAATGAATGCTGCTAAGTAACTTAAAATAACTCTTACAAACTCTTACAAGTAACTCTTACAAGATGACAAATTAAACTTGATTAGATACATACATATACATGTATGCATCTAATAAATGTGTCAGACAGGATGCTTAAAGTCACCAAGTTTAAGCTCTATTTCCTTCATAGTTCAAATTGTGTAACTGATATTTGTTTTAAATTCAAAATAATAACATCAAATTCCTTCACTGAAGGAATATGAAAAACTGAATTACAGGAAACCACACAGTTCAGTAAATAATTGTTTAACATTTGCATTTATTTATTGTAGTGCTGCAAATTTTACATGATTTCAAAATGACGCATTGACAATTCACTGAAGAATCAAAAATGTGAATGTGACCTAACTCAACGGAAGGTACTTTGCATCCAAAGTTTACCTTATTCTTGGACCTAAGGTAACGTTTTATGTCATACCAGTGTAAGGTCCAGTCAAGACCAGGCAGCCCGAACCAAGACCCAAACCACATTTGTAAATAGAGGCATGTGAATCATCTTTGTGTGTTGATTTAAAACTGTAATAGCTTGCGATGGGTTTGCTAGTAGTTTGCGACGGATTTCTAGGCATTTTTGGCCGGGGCCCCACGGGACTCCTTGCGGCTGCCGGGGCATTGGGCGGCGTTTCGCATCGCAAACTGATCGCCAATAAAACGGTCGATGCCTGGCTGATGTTCGGCAGGGCAGAGCACACATCGCGCTGGCGCGCGCCGGGCCAAATATTTGACAACCCAGACAATCCATATATGTGACCGGCTCTACAAAAAGGTGTATTAAGTCGCAAAAAAAGAAATTGAGTTATATACATGGTTAGAAAGCCCACAACATAAGCTTTCATTTGGTATATAATAGAGCTCCATAGCCCCTCCCATTTTGGAGATATGACGTGTTTACATATTGATTACTTCCTTGGAGTTCAAATTACACAACTGAGAAAACAGGCTTTGAAATAGCCGGCTCCGTTGTACTACAACAGAACGATGCACACAAAATGGGATTTCTTTCCACTTTATTCATCAAAATCAACATTTCTTTGAATGAAACCTTAAACTGTAGGTATTAAAGATGCCATTCATTACAAAAAAATGAAAATCACATTTTAATGGAATGTTTACCCTCTCAACGTTGAGCGGGCCATTACATGATAGTGCACAGCGCGACCTAATACACCTTTTTGTAGAGCCGGTCACGTATCGGCCAGGTGCCGGCCCGGCGCCACCCAGATGCCATCTAGACGATGCCATCTAGACGTTGTGAGTGTGACCGCCCTATCGCGCGATCTTTCGCCGACCTCTACAAGCCGCCGGTCAATGCCGACCGGGCTTCGCTTTAATTGTGACAAGGCATAAGCTAGGGTATTGGGTGCACTTCAGTACTTTACAGACATTGCAGACTTGCCAACCTTTAGAATCACAAAACTAAATTCTGAAACTCCAAAAGTCGTATTAAAAAAAATAAATAGGCAACGATTTGTTCAGTTACGAGACGGCGCAAAGTGTATTTTTCAATTGGTCTTATTCTGTTTCATTACGGTCTCATTCAAAAATTCTGAGAACAGCAGGTGCGAGTCTAAGACCAGCAGTTCTTTCGAGACCACGTTCAAACTGGTCTCGAGAATAGCCTCAAGACTTAACCAGTTCGCGCCAGGATTATTTTAACATCACCGAGCCGAGGGGCGGGATTATTTCTAACGAAACTCGATCCGAAGCGTGTTCAGGCCGATAGTGCCGGGAAACACACCCACGCATTTCCGGCCTTGCTCGCTGCTGACAGAGATTTCCGAACTTGAACTTGGCGTGTTTATGCGTCATCCGTTTTGAATTTGGGGAAAACTTTGCGTTTACATCCGGCGCGAACTGGTTAAGCAAGACCAGTCTCAACAGTTACAAACCCTACACCGAACCAGTACATCTTTAAAGGTAGGATACACCATTTGTAATTGCTTGAATTATCAATAATGGGTGGATTTAGGGGTTGTATTTTATAGTAAATAATTAATGTTTAACTGACCAGTCTGAAGTTTTAACAATCATGGTTGCTGAGAAAAACAAAAAACGGCGTTCGTTTTCCACCGGCTTCGGGCAGTTATTGAAATGTTGTTCTTGTTTTTTGTATATAAAATACATTTTTTCAAAACAATTATAGGATATCTAGCGCAATCATTTTGCCTAAAATCATTACTTACTTTCAAATATGTAAGATATTTATTCATAATTCGGTAGTAAAAAATGTCAATATCTGCAAATGGTGTATCCTATTTGAACTTTTAGAGTTTTGATCCAGGGTAGAAATGTGGGATTTAATGGGCAAGCTACATGAAGAATTGCCAATATGTGATCTGTCACCACAATATGAGATATTGGTATTTTCAAATTCTTGAGTAAGAGAGCTTTTCAATGGTATATAACACTTGGGGTTTTGTCAATAAATACATTTTACAGCGCTCCAGAAAGTCATGGGTTTCACGAAACGTGTTTGTGAGAAAACTTACCTAATAAACATCCTAAACAAAACACACAAAAGATTGCAAAACAGGACAAGTAAGATTCGGTTGAGCATAGCAACGGCTGTGTTCTAATCATTATGTCTTTTTGAAACTTTTCACACATACGAACTATTGTAATAAACAACAAAATATCTAAATTTCGAAAACGTGGGATAGTTACAAGGACCTAATTTGCATATTTGATTACCGTGTTAATTAGACCACTGATGGACTTTAATCCAAACACTAACTACGCAAACACTACGCAAAATCACATAATTTAAGAGGTTTTCGATCATCTGATTGCACCCAAAAAATGAGAATATGTTGAAGAAGACTTGGGCTTTCCAAATTAGGCAAAATCTCACAATTGACCACATTTATATTTTTACTTTGGATGGCCATATCTCCAAATCACATTGTGTGACTTTACTCTTATATTGTGGTGACAGGTCACATATTATATAACCTCACATT
Source organism: Crossaster papposus (assembly GCA_037893245.1). Taxonomy (NCBI): domain Eukaryota; kingdom Metazoa; phylum Echinodermata; class Asteroidea; order Velatida; family Solasteridae; genus Crossaster; species Crossaster papposus. The sequence continues at coordinate 503,245 of JBAIAA010000824.1, read as the reverse complement.
CATCTCTGCAACTCTATGAATACATTTACCTTGCTCACTCTGTTCAACACAGCGTCTCTTTTCAATCTCTTTCTCAGCAACTTGTGCCGACTGATCTGCCATGATCTCAGCCATTCTGACCACTCTGTCATTTTTACATGTCGTAAGGATATGGTGTAGGGCCGGCAAGAAGTTGGGGTTGATGGCCCTGGGGGGTACCACGGAGAACATCAGAAGGAGAGTACGAATTTCCTAGTAAGAGAAGACACATATATATATAAACTCATCACAAAAAGTATTGAGACACTTAAAAATAAGCCAATAATTAATGAACGGCCCGAAAGGGTATGGATTAATCGAAGCAAATAACCCAGTGCGTAATTTTGTTCTGCGTATTTTGACACCTCGATTGTTGAGATACAATGCTGCGGATTGGAGTTATTGTCATTTCAATGGTCGTAGGTCCAGTTTGAAAAGTGACAATCATCCCAATAGAAGCAGGTTTGTTTTGAATTATTGTTTTGAATGATCAGGTTTATGCTTTACACACGTGTACAAAAATGCAACAGACACTCCGAAAATGAAGATAATGTGTTCCTTTCACAACACAGATTTATTGTTTTCATTGTAAATGTAGCATATTTCATTTAACTCTATCAATACCAATGTCGAGTTTACTCGACAGCGCAACGCAGTGTGCTTCCGTACCAATGTCGAGTTTACTCGACAACAGAGTGCCTCTGTTTTCGAGAAGCTGCATTATTTTCGTTTGCTGCCCTCTGTTGTTGAATTTTATATAGTCAGGAAGTCAATTGAGCTAGCTTTACAATGGTGTATAACGCGTGTGGGGTTTCCATTACAATTTTCCGAGAAAAACAACACGCAACAAATCTTCTTCTGTTTTTGTTGGACAAAATATCACCATTATGGCTGATCGTAACGCGGAAATACTAGCATAGTTATTTGCTGATAGTGACTCCGATATAGATTTGGAAAGTTCTGAAGAGGAACTTAGTGAGGATTCCAATGAATCTAGTGAAGTTTCTTCCATGTCTACGTCGTCGTTTGACTTTGACTTTGTCATAAGGCTACTACAACGGCCTACCGTGGACGGGGTGCCGGTGCAGACGGGGTGCCGTTTGACGCGCCGGGCCTTGGGTAGCTGGTGTCGCTGGTGTATTTTTATATAACTACATTTTGTTCTATTTGTATAACAACTAACAGATATGAAAGACCATTTCATTGCCTACAAATAATATACACAATGATTTTCGGTAAAACGAAGTCTTCAAATGGAAAATTGAGGTTTACAAATAGTAAACGCTGCAAGTTGCATAAAACAGTGCGTTGTATGAAAGAATGCGGTACAGGGCAGTGTGACCCCATAAAACAATGCGGTATTGAAAGGGTTAACATTCCGTACAATTCACGGACGGTTGTTAGGAATACAACAGTTTTCAACCTACCCCATTAACCTTATAGGCAGTGCGTTTGAGTTCATCCTGTCCGAAATTCTCCACATTATCCGTGTCTCCAAGGATGCCACATATAAATGAATCCACCACTGACTCCCAGTTATTGCACAGAATGTGCTTGTACACCTGCAATATTTAGCAAAGCAGTAAATGGTTTTATTAAAAGATAGAACACTCAAGTTCCGCCTTGTCAATTTCTTGTTCCCTTTGAAATTTATGCAAATTTACCTAGTCAGTTTCCCTTGTCAAATGAAGCAAGACATGAGACAGAAGAAACAACCCCCCCCCCCCCCCCCCCCCCTCCTTTGTGGTGGTTATTGCGCTTGGAATGTTGTGGTTTCTCAGGAATTTCTTTTGAGGTTTTAGGGGTGTGGGTTAATAGGTAACAATAGTCTAGAGAGTGTATCAGTATAGGGGACTATATAGGGGGAGTCCCTCGGTCTCATATCGTGCTGGGTATATCCTTGTGATTTTGTTATAATTTTTTTTCGTTTACTGGTTGTTTTTCAAAATAATGTGTAAAATAGACAACAATGGATTTGTACTCGACCAGAGCTCATACATATATTCAATATTTTACACATAGAAATGTGTACACTTTGATCGGGACTGATGACAAAATCTCCTCTTAACCAGTTTGTGCCGGATGACGTATACAAACGCAAAGTTTTCCCCAGATTCAGAACGGATGACGCATAAACACGCCACGAGCAAGGCCAGAAATGTGCTTCCCGGTACTATCGGCCTAGTGAACACGCTTCGGATCAAGTTTTGTTGAAAAATAATCTCGCGTGTCGACTCAATGATGTTAAAATAATCCCGGCGTGAACTGGTTAAACGGAATAATGTCCTAACCTAGCTCCTAGTAGTGAGAGTCGACTGTAAAGTTAAAATTGCTTGATTAAATCAAGTAAATAACTGAAATTTTTGTTACACTTTCCTCACCTTAGGGAAAAATATACAGAAGAACGAGTTGATAGCTGGGTTGTTAAAGGAAGTACGTTCATCCAATAAGATTCCTTCTACATAGTCATGGAATGTATGATGACTGCATAGCATCTGAACACCAGTCCTGTTACTACCCTGTAAACAAACAATCAGGAAGATCACATCAATAAACAATGAAGGAAAAATAAAATAAAAATAAGATATAATAAAAATAAGATAAGATAAAGATAAGATAAGATAAGATATTTTTGAATTCCAAGAATAATATTTTTAGCAGTATACCATAAGTTTAAAGATGAATGTCCTACAATATTTTTGAGTTCCATCCCGAAAATCTGGTTTTTTTTTCTAAATTGTTTTTTTTAGCAATACAAAAGTTATAAAGGAGACATAAAACTAAGGAAAGATTGGCCCATGTTTAGTCACTGCACTATTACTTTATAATAATAATAATATAGATTTATGAATTATTGGCTGCAAGATAATAATTCGTAATTTCACGGGTAGGCTAGTTCCAGTCCCGCAAGACGGATCAGGAGCCAGCAGCCGATTTAACAAAATGCTAAGACGCAGCTTTTTAGGAAGGATTACTTGTCTTAACTCACGATCCTCTTCGCAAAGTTAAGACGCATTCAATCTGTCCTAATATAACTTCCTTAGCATAGTGGCTTAATGTCGGTCCGAGGGTTGTCTTATATCATTTGTGACCTGTTCCAACGAAACCAGGACAAAGTCGCACAATGTGTTTTATTCCAATGTACTCGTGAAGTCATTTCTGGGTGGATTTTACCATTCTGAGGTTTTGTGTTTTTCTGAGTCACAAACTATTAATCTACACTCCCCCTAAATTTGAACATAATCCGCCACCTAGAAGTTTTTTGTTGTTGTCGATTTTTAGAAAAAATTGCATATAGAAATAATAGGCTTTTCTGAACTTTAAAGCTGTTTATCTCATAATTAGGTTGTCAGGGTTTTATCACTAAATCCTTCCACCAGGGGAGATGGGGTAAGCGTACATATGTAAATGATACATAATTTTTAAGCCGAGAAACTAGAGAGTTTGAAAAAAAGCAAAATCAAAAAAACTAAAATTGCCAACTTTGTCCGGGTTTTGTTGGAGAAGGTCACATTAATATGCATGCGTTAAATTGTATATCGTCAGGATATCATTGCATTATCTTCTCGTTAAAGACAAATGTCGGCCTAGAGTTACAGTTACGAGAAAGAAACAATTTGAACAGATGTATAATATGTTGGTACAGTTGTAAACAAATTAATTATTTACAAAATGCAATTATACATCAACTAGTCGACTCTGTCGTATCTTGTGCCCAATGTGCAGAACTACCTTACATTTAAAATGTATTGCGTACCGTATTTCTTCTAGTGAAAGTTTGTGCTCTATGCATTTGTATGAGCGTAAGTTGGTTTGTGCGTTTCTTTTTAATGCCTGTTTTGTCAAGCGGTAAAAACAAACATGAAACAGACATCAAATTAGTAGTTTTATCAAATGCGTCTTTCTTAAGGTGGGCTTAGTAAAATCTATCGGGGACTCGTCTAAGTCCTAATAGGAGTCGCAAAATAAGACAGGTTTCGTGAAATCGGACCCAGATATCAACTATGAGTTATTGAACAATGGAATTGTAGTTTCACCCTTAAAACACCATGAATTTCACTGAGATTTCACGGTGAAACTGCATTTCTATTATTCAAGGATTCATAGTGTATGTTTATGCTAAAAATAAAAACTAATTTGCAGTTGTTTGCATAATTTTTTGTTTTATGGCAGGATTTTGTTTATGCTAGAATGAAACAAGTTGCGAAGGTTCTATGTTTCAGTTTTATAGTATATTGTTATATGGTGCAGAACTGCGAGTACATCCATTCAGACTAATAATAAGATTGGGTAAATGTGCATGTTGCCGTCTCTACATATATTGAATGTACCTCAGACTGGTAGATAATCCTCCACAGCTTGGCAAACCAGTCCAGTTGTAAAGGAACCCCCTCCAATGCAACTAGGACACCTGATACCACACAGATACAAAACAGAAATATATTAATTAACCACATCCCCCCTAGGCCTACTGGCAAGGAACCATCCCCAATCCTGCAAAATCCTCAAATTGTCACCCTATACAAAAACTGATTTATCCTCAATCTTCCTAAATAATCCATTATTTTATGGATTATTTCAAGTTTTGTTAAAAATAATCCCACGCCTCGGCTCGGTGATGTTAAAATAATCCCGGCGCGAATAATAGCATCAAACTTATGCCAAATCGTCTCCTCAAGGATACTTCAGTTGTAATAATAATAATAAAACAGCATTCTTTAAAAAGCATTTGACACTAAAGGTAGTATACACTGTTTGCTCTTGTTGTAATTTTTGAAAATGGATGGGTTAGGATTTTTTAATTTTTTATAGTAAATATTGTGACGCTGACCTGTTTAAAGTTTGGTGTTCATAGAAGCTGGAAAAAACAAGAAACAAGTGCGGTTCTTGCAGTCTGGTTCCTAGACTTCCCTCAGACGAATTCAATAAAAAAAAAATTTTTGGGGGGGGGTTTGTACAACAATTGCCGACCAGCAAATGGTGTATACTACCTTTAAAATATCAAAGGTTTGGATTGACAGCCATAATTGTTAACCTACAAGCATTTTACCTCCGAAAAAACCATCTCGAACGTTAACAATATAATTTATAACAGTATAAATGCCAATGGAATGTTTTTGGATAACTTTAGACATTTTCAGACACAGGAGGAATTCCTCCTGTTTTGGTCATGTGAAACTTGTGGCTACCTGACCTAAGACTAAGGCCGTTTCCCAAACGGATGTCTAGAGCTACGGTCTACGTATACAGCTACGTCTACGTAGGCGCTAAGGTAAATGGAATTCGGACGCGGCTACGGTAGAGCCTACGGCTAGTTATTGCGCCCCCAAGCGATGCTTGAATTCGTGTTTGCAAAATTAAGATGTAAGAATTTACAACAATTATCGTCTGCTGGATGCTACGCAATGTTTGTTTACAGCCAGTCAAAATACCTGATGATATTGACGTATTTGACGATTTGTTAGTTTCAATTCAATGCACTATCATTGAAAAATAAACGAAAATTTGCTCCAAAATTAACGTTAGTGCTGCCGCCATTTTGTTTTGCCTGAGCTAGACAACTTCTTTTACGGCTAGATTTTTGCGACGTTGTAGCTGTAGCTGTAGCTCTAGACGGCATTTCCTACAGCGCTACAAAATGGTCGACGCAGACAATAGCCGTAGCTCTAGCTCTAGACACCCGTTTTGGACACTGCCTTAGATTCATCAGAATCTGTTGGTCTGGGTCCCAGACCAAAAGATTCTGATGAATGTTTTGGTCTGGTTCCTAGAACCAAAGATTCTGATGAATCTTTTGGTGTGAAACCCAGACTGGGGAAAATTAGAAGGCTACTTCAACATTACTTATTTTTGTTTTGCAAGATGAATAACATTTATTTAACAAAATATTTCAATAAACTTATTGCGAGACTTCCAAACACACAACACACCAATGATGATGATGAGTAACAAAAATACAAAAATAAAACAGAATACAATTACAATGTCAAACACAGCAGCTACTCACTTAGATTGATGGTATCCTCAGTGAACAGGTTGATGTTTAACGCTGTATGGCAGAGGGTCTCAACTAGCTGATGGTACGGCAGAAAGAATTCACTAAGAGCAACATCATATACTGGATCACAACCCTGCAATTAACATGAAAACCATGTATGCAATGAATGAAAGGAATACTACATCTAGAGAACCAGACTGTAATGTGCATTTTAACTGTAAATAATAAAGGGACTCGGAGAAATAAAATCTCTTTAAAGGTAGGATACATGTACACCATTTGCAGACATCAAAATTTTTACTCCTGAATTATTATGAAATATCTTCCTTTTTTTAAACAAATAACGATTGTAGGCATCCAGCAAATCGATTGCACTAGATATCCTGAAAATGTTACCCAAAAGCTATTTTTTTTTTTTAATCACGATCGCCGGACGACGATCGCTAAAAAACAGTTGAAAATGAACAATCCATGATTGTAAAACCTTGGTCAAAACAGGTCAGTTAAATGATTTTTACTATGAAATACAACCCCTTAAATAAAAAAAATCCAGCAAACATTGATAGTTTGTCTAGAGAAAATTAATCTTGGCTGTCAAAGTGTAAATGTTGCTCTGATTAATGACGCCGGTTGACGGCGTATTTTGAAACCCCTTTTGTCACTTAACTGATGATTACTCTGCATGAATTATTACTTTTATCCCCAAAAGTGAATTTTCATGGACTTTCCAGGACCTATGATAAATTCCAGGACTTTCAAGGCCTTGAAAATATCTTCTATATTTTAAAATTCTAGAGCTTTCAAGGACTTTCAAGGACCGTAGAAGCCCTGTCGGTCAATACTTCATGCGAATGTGTATGCAAAGCAAATTCAGCACGGTAACGGAGAACGTCACAATGAAACCTCAATTGTTGACATCATTAAATTCACTTCGCATTAGTACAAACCGGGCCTTAATCCATAGCTGTAACACTATGAGATATTCAACAAGGGAAAGCAAGACACTATAAGCTTGAGAAAGATGTTAAGGTCTTACATGTGATGTTTCAAGCTGGCTCGGATGAAGAAACATCTGAAGCTCAGGCCTCGTGGGTCGAATACTGGCCTTGTTGGGGGCAGGCTTTGGCATACGTCTTGGAAAATATGGACCTGTGGCTAATGGTACATAAATGACAAAGAAAAATACATTAAAAACATTTGCAGTGTATACAAATGCCCAAATCAATGCCAAATCCATTACGTGCTTAGTCTGTACTAACATTACATGATTAACCACCCTCTTATATACCGTGCAGTTACCATAGAGCTGTCAGACCTTTCAAATTTCCTGGACTAAAGGGTTTTTAAAGGTGAGAAAGCTGTCTGACAAAATAAACCTATGAAAGATTTTGAAAGGTAAAACAACTCTCTGAACAAACTGGTGTGAGGTTTTGTAAAGTCTGGCCGTTTTCTGATAGACTTCCCATACCTTTATCATAGGGGCATACCATACCAAATAAAAGTTGAAATGTTTTGAAATGTTTAGCTGTATTCTGTGAGAGATATTCTATATAATGTGCTGGGGAGTAATTCTACCTTTCAAAACATTTCAAAAGGTTTTGAAAGGTCAAACCATGTATGCATAGCAACTGTACTGATATTTGGTTGAGCAATAGCTCCACCTTTTATTTCCTTTCGCAAGGTTTTGGAAGGTCTGGCCGTTTTCTGATAGACTTCCAATACCTTTATCATAGGGTATACCATAGCCCAGTTTTTTTACCTTTCAATTCCTTTCAAAAGGTATTGAAAGATGTGGAAGTGCAGTAGCAACAAATTCTGGAGCGTTTTGAAAGGTTCATACTTTTTTATATCCATTTTGCCCCGTAAGCAGATTTTGAAAGGTTTTGAAAGGTGAAACCATAGGAGGGTTAAAGTTAACAACACATATTTGAATCTATGCTGTATATTACAGACCTGTAAGACTGCTCTTGCACCACATAACGACCGAGAGGCGAGACACGAAAGAGAACAAAGGAAACAAAAGCCCCTCGGTCGGCGGTATGAATGGAAAAATTCGGTCCTCGATCGACGGTGCAAGCGCAAAGCAATGGGGTTTGGGTATAACATAGGAATAAAGGAAAACACAATATCGATCCTCGATCGTTATGTGGTTCACGACTGTATGTACAGCGGCCGATTTCACCAATGTTAGGATCAATCCTAGGAAGAGTAACTCCTCCTAACTTGCAATAGATCCAATGCAAGTTAGGATGAGTTAGTCTTCCTAAGATTGATCTTAGTCTTTCGTGAAATCGACCGCAGGCCTGTTATTGAAAAGAAAAATATCAAAATACAGGTACATGTACTACCTTTTATTTCCACTTTCATTTCTTTTTTTAAGAAAAAAATATCTCTCCAAATTAAAGTTATTTTGTAATTGTTCACATACAAATGTCAGATTTAATATAAATAGGAGGCAGGTCCGAGGCGGGTTCAGGCCGCCATCTGTGGGTAGCACACCCAGTCTTGCTCACTCCAAGCCAGTCGCTGACAAATATGCCGGTCTTGCTCGCGACGTGTTTATCTGTCATCTGTTTTGAATCTTGGAAAACCGTGTATACACGGCATCCGATGCGAACTGGTTAATTGAATGCAACTTCACTAAATAGAGCTAATACTGTTGGTTTTCATTTTATTACTCTTTCTAATGATACCAAATTTGTCAGGGTTAGGTGAAAAAGTTAATAATTGTCAAACTCACTACTTTCGCATGGAATTACCCAGATATGGATTTCAGATATTCAGCTAAGACTACTGTCTTCAACTGACAAAACAGATATTCATTTAGAAACAGATATTTACTGATTAAATTTGTAGTTTATATTTGTAAACTTTAAAATTCATGATCACTACATTGACTACTGTTGCAGAATTTACTTTCTGCAAAAACTAAGTGCAGAGTAAACAGTACAGATGGCACTTATCTTTTTTAATAACAGTTTTACTTACAAGGGATGTTATTCTTTTGAAACTGATGATGTGCATGGAGAATGATGGGCACCAGTCTCTGTACACACTCCCTTGGGTACAGGATTACCAACTCATTTAGAAGGGCTGAAACAATTACAACATATCAAGGTTTTTATGCTATTATAGATGTTAACTTAAAGTGTATTACCTTAACAAAAACAAAATTGGCCACTGTAAAGCTAAATGTATAGCGATATTGGGATCAAGATATGATTCACATCACACTAAGGGCACGTAACCTAATGTGTTGAATAATGCACTTGATGGAGTTTAGATATATTTTATAGGGTTATTTTGGGTGAAAAATCAAACATTTCAAGTTTTAGCGGCACACTTATTCGTATTCACTAATATTCAAAGGACCATAACTATATTACCCGTTTGCCAAGTTTACAGATTTTGATTTCTTTGGACAGGTAACATCATAAATAATCCAATGCATTATTTTAATGTCTGAGCAATTTGACCTTAAAATTGAGTTTGACTTTGACACCTGATAATATTCAGATTTTTACAGTGGGGCATTGATAAAACATTTAGCAATTTGACAATAAAAATAGATGGATCTTAAAAATAGATGGATGGCTTAAACTCCCCCAAAACGTCAATCCGTATTCTAGGTAGTCATGTGTCGTTGCATTTTGAAGAAGGATCGTACAAAATAAAGCCAAAAACCAGTAACCGAAATAAAGTTTTAGTGACAGGATTGAACTAGTGACAGGATTGAACGATACACCGTTGCCGCACCGTGACACGTACCACACTAATTGGGCTTCACATTTCCCTTTTATTTCTTTGAAATGGCAGGTCCTGTGCTAATGAAAATTCACAGACAGCCTTATAATGTAATAAGTACTTCCTACCAAACACTTGTTCAATACCGTCACTGAAACTTTATTCCGACCATTGTTTTTGGCTTTATTTTGTTCGATCCTTCGTCAAAATGCAATGAGACATTACTACCTTGATATGGATTGACGTTTTGGGGGAATTTAAGCCATCGATCTCTGAAGAAGATCTTGTTAAGATCGAAATATTAGGCCCTCTTAACTTATTTGATCTATTTTTAAGATTGTTAATCTGCTGTAACTTTGCGAGAGCCACTCTTTCACTGCACAAACCATTAAAGCTGCTATGTTTGTTTGTATCATTTCATTTTCAAGATGGCGTACCCTGATAAAAGTCTATTCCAATTTAAGAAAAAGTGAAACAAGAACACATAAAAATTGCATCAAATCAGGCCTACCAAGGCTTTCCTTCCTAACATTGTCTGGTGTGTAACAGTTGAGCAATGTCAGTAATTTCTGAGCAAACTCCATACGCTCCTGCCACTGTAGTAATGACTGCTTAACTTCTATAAAAGGAATAAAAAAAGAACATATATTTTAACTTGCATCGCGTTTGAATGCTCAATCATCTATAGTCCCTAATCACAGCATGTATTTAAAGCTATAAAGGTATACTTTTTGCAGCTATCCAAAAAGCAAATAAAGGGCAAATACTAGTTTGCAAAATAGGGAGCTTTTACAAATGTAGTTAGGCAGGAAAAGGTACTTATGCCGGTTCTATTATTTTTCACCAATAATTCCCAATGAACAACAAATGTGTTCAGCTCTACAAAAAGGTATATTAGGTCGCGCTGTGCACTATCATGTAATGGCCCGCTCAACGTTGAGAGGGTAAACATTTCATCAAAATGTGATTTAAATTTTTGGTCATGAATGACATCTTCAATACCTACAGTTTACAGAAATGTTGGTTTTAATGAATAAAGTGGGAAAAAAATACCATTTTGTGTGCATCATTCTGTTGAAGTACAACATAGCCGGCTATTTCAAAGTCTGTTTTCTCAGTTGTGTAATTTGAACTCCAAGGAAGTAATCAATATGTAAACACGTTATATCTAAAAAATGGGAGGTGCTATGGAGCTCTATTACCGTAATTTCCTGCGGTAAAGACGCGGCTTATCTGACTTTCTAGACCACAAAAACATCGCCGCGCCTTATCTTTCGGTGCGCCGTATATGATGTCGCTTGAGTTCAAAGTGACGGTCTTTGTGTGAAGAATTCTTTGAACGCCGCAATCTTACTCAATAATGCGGTCAACCAATTAGCTCAACTCTCCGGACATTGTGACCGTGTTTCCATTCCAACAATGCCGCGATGTGTTGATCCCCCCCCCCCCCCCCCCCACGACCATGCTTTCATTCCAACAATATGCTTGGGCGATACCACCTTATAATCGAAAATCGCAATAACAGTTCTTACGATATTGTGTCGATGCTAATAGAAAATGGTCCAAAATCGCCCCCTGGCATTTCGTTCATCCTCCTACTGGTTTCTTCAGGCTTACGAGCTACAGTACCTTGGGCGCTTTTGAGGAATCCTCGGTTTCATTGCCGAAAAAGAAATAATAATAACACTGGGTGGCGCCTGGTGTTCTTCTGGGTGCGTTCAAGCATGCGCCTTATTCGGCGGTGCGCTTTATCTGTTGACGTTTGATTTTTTTGGGGGTGATTTTAGGGACCTGCGCCTTAACCGCCGAGCGCCTTGTCCGCAGGAAATTACGGTATTTAAAACTAAGGTATACTTTTTGCAGCTATCCAAAAAGCAAATAGAGGCAAATACTAGTTTGCGAAATAGGGAGCTTTGACAAATGTCGTTGGGAAGGAAAAAGGTACTTATGCTGGTTACCATGTTAATTACCGTGTTAATTAGACCACTAATGGACTTTAATCCAAACACTAACTACGCAAACACTACGCAAAATCGCGTAATTTAAGAGGTTTTCGATCATCTGATATCATAACAAAAATGGGAATATGTAGAGGAGGACTCGGGCTTTCCAAATTACGCAAAATTTCAAAATTGACCACCCCTTCATATTTTGACTTTGGATGGCCATATCTCTGAATCACATTGTGCGACTTTACTCTCATTTTGTGGTGACAGGTCACACATAAAGGAAATAGAAGGTACATACATTATTTCAAAATAAATCAAACATTTACATTGAAAAAACTTGGAGATGGTGGCTCTCCTGAAAACCAGTTAATACCTTTTCTATCTCTGTATTTTCTGGCACACTCCAACGTTAGCAGGGTGATTGATAACAGTTCTACCAGATCACCTGTGACATGGCATGCCGTTGCTTCGTGGTACATCATATGAAGTGTGTTGAACGCCTACAATCAAAAGTCAAAAGTGTGCAGATTCATATCAAATGCCAATTCTAATGTATGATCTGTACATAATAATGGGAAAGCAAAACCAAAATAAAATGTTCTTTTGAAACATAATTCAACTTCTATAAATAGTCCTATTTTGAGCGGATGTAATGCTGCGTTCCAATCGCGTCGTGTTTATCGTGTTCACGGTGAATTTATCCATGTTCACGAGTAGGTTGCATTCCAAACGCTACTCACCAAGACACACGCGCACAGTCGAGTTAGTCGTGCGGTAAGGACATTCTTTATCGCGCAAGAACTCGCACGTGAACCAACACGCATGCGCGAGTATTTCATTCGTTTATGAAGTCGTGAACATGGAGAAAAAAAATCCACCTCGAGTTCACCACTGGTGAACACGAGTTACCAGGCGATTAGAACGCCATTATACGACTCGTGAACACGACGCGATTGGAATGCAGCATAAGACTTTCACGACTTGTAATTATGACCAACAGGGGGCGGTGCTGCGGCAGATCGGGGAAAAAAAGCAGAAATGTCAGTCATTTACTGGCCAGGGCTGATATAGTGGTGGTTGTGTCATTGTGGGCAGGGCTGATATATGGGTGGTTGATTTATGCTGCGGCAGTTTTCAACCACGACAACGCTGGAGGGTGCTATACAAAATGTACATTCAATAAAATAATTATTAAAACATATTTATAATTTGGAGGATTATTATTATTTATCTTTTTTAAATTTGTTTAAGTTATGATGGGAAGAATATGAAAATGGAGTATTAAAAATTGAATGTGAAAACTTTGAATTTAACATGCTGAAAAAAAGTACAAGATGTGAGGTGTCTTCTCTTTTTCTTTTGCAATTACTTACATCTGCTAGTCTACTGAGTCCATAGTAGGTAATGACTCCCAATCTATCTTCATCATTCTCCAGTAAGACACGAAAAGCGCTACAAACATTTAAAAAAAATATTAAAACTTTATATCAGTGAAGCAGTCTTGTATCAATTCAAAAACATATTTCCCCTGCATTGAAGCAACATTTTTACGTAAATGTACAAACTTCAATATACTTTGCAAAACATCGTAATCATAATCATAAGTGCCGTGGCCTTTGGTCTGGAGCATTGAATCAAAGACTTGAAAAAACTTCTAATGGCAATTCACTGATCCAAATATGTGACCTGTCATCACAAAATGAGCGTAAAGTCGGCAAAATCAAAAATTGAGAAATGGGTATTTCTAAATTCTGTGGAAACAGAGCTTTCCAATGGTATATAACACTTGGACGTTTGATACTCGATATTATTTTTTTTATTTTTTAGTCTGGAGTCTTAATACAGAGATTATGAGAAAACGGGCATTTCTTGCAAGAAATTGTGTGAACGCGCAAAGAAAGGCATAGTCAAAATTGTCTCAAAAACTATTTTTTTATCTGTTCGTCCTGAAAAATTGGGAATTGATTGTTGGGGATTTAGTCTTTAAAAAAACCATATAATCTCAAAATCGACCACCCATTTTGACTTTGACTGGCCGTACTGGGAAATCACTCCGTGCGACTTTACGCTCATTTTGTGATGACAGGTCACATATGCTGACCAAGTTTCTACTGCTCTGACACTCCAACTCCTTTGTTCTGACCTGATGAGTGTAGTCCAGCAGGAACTTCTCTCCAGGCATTCTAGGTAGCACCTGAGGGTCATGCGCTTGAACTCCTGTATCTGACCTGATTCTTCTGTTGTCATGTCTGGTTGACGTGACACAAACAGCTTCATCATACGGAATAACTCATCAACCACCTGTGAAGAAGAATAAAGTTTATTTTTCTTCCTAACCAGTTCGAGCCGGGATTATTTTAACATCACCGAGCCGAGGGGCGGGATTATTTTTAACTGAACTCGATCCGAAGTGGGTTCAGGCTGATAGTGCCGGGAAGCACACCCAGGCATTTCTGGCCTTGCTCGCTGCTGACAGACATTTCCGGCCTTGCTCGCTGCTGACAGACATTTCCGGCCTTGCTCGCTGCTGACAGACATTTCCTGCCTTGCTCGCTGCTGACAGGCATTTCCTGCCTTGCTCGCTGCTGACAGACATTTCCGGCCTTGCTCGTGGCGTGTTTATGCGTCATCCGTTTTGAATCTGGGGAAAACTTTGCGTGTAAATATGTCCTCCGGCGCGAACTAGTTAATAATTATTATTATTATAATATTAATAATAATCATTACCTTCGATGGGTCAATTGGGAGACATCTCCATAGATGAGTGCACACAAATGTTCAAACTGTACTGTAACGTAACCCGTTTTTCCCTAGTGCTTTTTCCACGAAATTTGGTGGACCCTACTCTATCGATCTAGACTGTTTCGATAGTAAAAATATTTCTCCTTTAAGTAGTTAGGACATTAAGGAGACATCGAAATGTCTCTCTAATGTCACTTATTCCCTCAGTACAGTAAAACTTACACTATTAAACTGGCTCCTTAACCAGTTCGTGCCAGAATTATTTTAACATCACCGAGCCGACGCGCGAAAATATTTTTAACGAAACTTGATCCGAGGCGGGTTCAGGCCGATAGTACCGGGAAGCACACCCACACATTTCCGGCCTTGCTCCCTGCTGACAGACATTTCTGGCCTTGCTCGTGACGTGTTTATTCGTCATCCGTTTTGAATCTGGGGAAAAGCGTTTATATACGTCATCCGGCGCGAACTGGTTAAGGGTACATTTAGCAATATAATACAAATTCTAACCCATCTAATTTTGCTATATTTTACTTTAATTTGCACTTATCCCCAAAGTTTTGAAAGCCAAGGGTCTAAGAAGAATTATCATACTTGCACAGTTCACATGATCACCCTCATCCTACTTACCATAGGATACTGACTTGCATATGGAGTAAGAAATCTAAATGCCCACTGCATATTCTGATGGACTGCCAGTGCCCTTGAAAACTGAGGTGATTGCTGGCAGCACAGACGTAGTAGACCATAGTAGGCTGGCAACATGATGCGATTGAACATCACTACCTCTTGATCATCATGGTCAGCCCTGAAAGTGAAGACATACAAAACAGTTAACATAACCCTTCCACACACAACAAAGTGACACAGGTGGACCTGATGGATCTCTCTCAGTGAGCAAGGTGGGCGGGCACTTTGACAAATGATGCAATCTGATGCGTGTGAAAGGCACCCCACAGAATACCCCTTGGGGTAAGGGTTAAAACCATTTTTAAAAAGTGCCCCTATACATTTGAACAGTTTTATTTAACTTTTTTTCAGCTACCCGACTGACCTCGGGAACTCAAATGTTTGTAATCCAAGTAAATTGAAATGGTAAGTATTACCTTTAAGTGTAATTGGGTAGTCAAGTGTACAAATATTTTGAATTACAAAATCTTATTGAAATTTTCACGACGAAGGCGTAGATTATAAACGATTATACATTTTTAAAATTAAAACCCTATAATCAGTAATACAAAAAGGAGTTACATGCAGGTACATTTTTTTTAAATCAAATACAGACAGTAGATTAAGCCTGCATATTTAGTCACACCTGTGGAAAGTGTAAACTAACACAGTTCACAGTTCACAATATTCTTACATGTAAATCTGTATCACTTCTCCAACTGACTACATTCAACCTATGAACAGGATGTAATGGTACATAGTTTCAGGGCCCCCCCCCCCAAAAAAAAATAGTGTTTCCGGTAACCCGACCGACCGTAAAAAAGACATACATACATTTTATGTTTTTTATTCGTAACCTAGACAAACTCTTCAAAATATTTTGTCTGGCATTCTTAACTAGAGTTACATACATGTACATCCAAAATAAGAGTGAAAAATCGCAAGTTCAAGTTTGTGACTGTACGACCCAAAACACTCAAATTTGGGTTTTGGGGTTTTCTCATAATACAAATCTGGAAGTGGAAAAGTATTCGATTTGACACGGAATGACCCCAATATATTATTTTAAATATGAAAAAAGGCGTGAAATCTGAAAATTGCAAGAGGACTTATCCCGTCAAAGTTTAAGAAGTTACTCACAGGATGTAGTTGTAAGGGATGTGCTTGACAACGGTAGGATTGCTGATGATAAGTTCGACATTCTCTGGAACATCCACACATGCATTATACCAGAACTGCAGCAAAGCCTAATAACAAAATTACAGATTACTTCATCATCAGATTTTTAAAATTTAATTCCATATTTGATTATTCGAATTACCTGCAAACATACTGATTGATAATAATAAATTGTTTTGATCAAAAGAAAACAGTATTTGCAATGTTCCAAAATTTGTGTATATATACCTTTAAAATTTATTTTTTTATTTTTTACTAAGCTAAAACTTGAGTTAAAGGTAGGATACATCATTGGTAATTGCTTGAATTATCAGCAATAGGTAGATTTGAGGGATTGTATTTTATAGTAAATATCGTTTAACTGGCCTGCCCAAAGTTTTACAATCATAGATGCCAAGAAAAGCAAGAAAAACGGCGTTCGTTTTCAACCAGCGTCAGGCAGTGGTTCTTATGTTGTTTTGGGTTTTGGACAGCGATCGCAATTTGTTTGTTATAAAATTCAATTTTTCTGAACAATTGCAGAATATCTAGCGCAAGCCTTTTGCTGGATGCCTACAATCATTATTTACTTTCAAATAAGTAGGATATTTTCTAATAATTGGGTAGTAAAATGTTTGATATCTGCAAATGGTGTATCCTACCTTTAAAGGAACAAAGATAATAAGCTGGGAATAGGAATTGTATTTTGAGCTTTTTTTCTCTAGCACCTTGCCTGTTAAATAATTGTACTTACACGAACTAAACAGCGTTGAGCATTAGTGAACATACCTGTTTGTTGTGATTGCAGGCTATTGGTGGCTCAGATAGTTTTGGCTGGTACAAGTTCCATAGATCCATAAAGAACTGTGAAAACTATGGCAATGATAGAAGACACAAATGTTTTGAACAAAGATATTAACTCTGTTTTCAACCCTGTTAAGAGTCTCGAGGGAGTGTTTTTGAAAATGTTCAGGAATTATACCAGTAAGAGCGCACCCTGAATGAGTGCACAGTGAGAAAGCAAGAAATGGGAAACTGATTGACAAGCAAACGAGCAGACAAACAAACAAACAAACGAACAAAACAAAACAATTTCATCAAGTTTAGTCAATTTTAACAGAGCAAAAAACAAAAACCGCGGTTTTTTTGACAATATTTTTATTGAATTTGGCTGTTTAGTGTTAACATTTAAATAAAAAAGATATATAGGACCTCAAATATTGCACTTTTAACTATTTTAACATTATCGAGCCAAGGCGCGGAATATTTTTAACGAAACTCAATTTTTGTTGTTGCTGCTGACATGACATTCCCGGCCTTGCTCGTGACGTGTTTATGCATCTGGGGAAAACTTTGCGTGTATATATGTCCTCCGGCGCGAACTAGTTAATGTGATGTCACATGATACCGGATGATATCAAACAGTTTCGGGGACTATCCGCAGATGGTGGTCTAAGTATGTACCAAGTCTGAACTCGATCAGATTTACAAAACTGCCTTGGTAGAAAAAAAGTGTATACAAATCCTAAAGAGTCAAAAAAAGATAAAAAATTTGAAGAGAGGTAAAAAAAGATAAAAGCAAACTTAACGAAAACGAAAGCTGTTACCCACTTAATTCGGGAGCAACTAAAAATGGCGCCTAGGAGTGTTATTAAATTCAGCATTGCCAAATATTACTCATGTTCTGTGGCCGCCATTTTTCAAAATGGCTGTCCTGGCTGATAAAAGTTAAATGTCACGTGCCTCCCAATCTATCAATGTTAGGTGTGCAATTATCTACCTGCCAATTTTAGTGCCTTTATCACAAAATGCACAATCAGTTTTATATGTTGGACTATACCGCTGCACTATTAATAGTGAGAAGGAAAAGACAGTAATTTTTCAAAAATCACACAAAATAACAAAAGGTTTGTTTACCATTCTCTTCTCTATTTTGCTGATGATGCAGTGGCTGAGAACAGAGAAGTAGGCAACCAGCTTGGTAGTACCATGAATAGATGCGTCTGTGGATTGCAGAAGAACTTGCTGTTTAATATTATACACATATGGACTGGCAATGAGGTCATTAGAGCACGTCTATTCCCCCAAGGAACGAGGGAAATAGGTCCTCCTTCTGGTCCGAGGGGGGATAGACGTGCTCTAGTGACCAAATCATGCCAGTCCATATGTGTTTTATAACGCACCTCGGTCCAAAATATGAAATAAGAAACCTTCAGATCTGATCGAGACGCCGCCATTTTTCATATTAAGATGAGCCTGGCAAACCTCTTGAGGGCGCTGTAACCAGTCAAACATTTTAAGTCTAATGCTGCGTCCTAATCGTGTTCACGAGTCGTATAATGGCGTTCTAATCACCTGGTAACTCGTGTTCACCATTGGTGAACTCGAGGTGGAATTTTTTTCTCCATGTTCACGACTTCATAAACGAATGAAATACTCGCGCATGCGTGTTGGTTCACGTACGAGTTCTTGCGCAATTAGTATTCCTTATACCGCACGACTAACTCGACTGTGCGCGTGCATCTTGGTGAGTAGCGTTTGGAATGCAACCTACTCGTGAACATGGAGAAATTCACAGTGAACACGATAAATACGACGCGATTGGAACGCAGCATATTGCCCGCTTCGGGAACTATTTCCCCGCAAATTCACGGTGGCGCAAATCTCATGCACTAGCCTATATCAGTTAACCCCACGTGACCGTGTTTCAGCCAACCAGATTACAGAACTAGCAAGAGGCGTGTTATAACATTGCTTACTAACCCCAAATCCTGATGTTTCCCAGTAAGTACTGCTATACAGAATCTGCTACAATTGACTTACTCAAGTCTTACACTAATGTGAGCTAAAGGGACAATATACCATTTGTGACCTGGCACCACGAAATGGGTGGAAAGTCACAAAATAAAAAAATTGACATTATTACATTCCTAGAAGGAAGAGGTCCTAAGCTTCTAAATGATGTATTGTGTGTTGTTGTAGCTTATTCCTAGCCGCCGCTATACTCTTTTAAAATTGTTGAAGTCATGCTCCCTTGTTTTGAGAAAACGGTGTTCGAAGACTTTGAACCGTGCCAACTATACTATCACTCAGTTCAATTCAGCCGCCAAAAAACACACTTAAGTTTTAATTGAGCTATACAATTTTGGGCAATGGGTATGGTACTTTTGGCCGCTATGGGTATGGTACTTTTGGCTGTGCACAGGAAGATACAACACTGTAACAAAAATGGAAAATGCCACATGACGCTCTCTCAGCCAATCAAGAACCAGAATCAGTGGGTGAGGTGTATTATAAAAAAAAGAGATATTTACATACCAACATAGTGTCTGGCTCTTGGCAATAATCGTAGAAGAATGGAGTAAATCTGCTGCAGGATTACCACAGCCTCAGGGTTTAGCTGAAAGAAATCAGATAAGTTTCATAAAATGTGACCGTCCACGACGAAAAGGCTGTAAAGTAGGCATCTTGACGTTTTGAGATATTTAGAGAAATAAAATATACAAGAAATAAGCTTTAAAATAAGGTATTACAAGACATAGCTGGTATTTATGGTTAGCTACAACTAGTAACACTGAATATGAAAATTCTTTGATTTTTATTGTGTTTCACATATTTTAATGGTCCTTTTCTTAAAATAAGCTCTGGTAACTTTGCAGCCCTTTTGTTGTGGATGGTCACATATGGAATTTACGTTGGAGTGGTTTAAAGGTAGGATACACCATTTGCAGATATCAAAAATATTTACTACCGAATTAATACAAAATATCTTACACATTTGAAAGTAAATAATGATTCTAGGCATCCAGCAAAATTATTGCACTAGATATCCTGTAATTATTCCGAAAAATGGAATTTTATAAAGAAAGATTCGCGATCTCCGTCCGACGATCGCAAAAAACCCCAAAATAACATATAAATAACTGCTCGACGCCGGCTGAAAACAAACGCTGTTTTTCGTGCTTTTCTCGGCATCCATGATTGTAAAACTTTGGACAGGTCAGTTAAACGATATTTACTATAAAATACAAACCCCCAAATCTACCCATTCATGATAATTCAAGCAATTACCAATGGTGTATCCTACCTTTAAACTCAATATTGTGTTTTTGCTCTTTACACCCATTTTTATAAACACTGTATACTCAGTGTTGTCTCAAGAGATTATTTAAAAAAAATATCAATTTGGTTGGACTTGAACTAGCAGTGGACGATACAACGTTAAAATCGCGATGATGACAAAAACAAAAATATCTAGATATCGCCAAAATCATTTTTAAAATCGAATTTTTGTCAGAACCCCCATTTTCACAACAACAAAAAATCGGCTATACTTTTTTGTTTACCGTGCATCAACTTCCAAGTGCCCTTGATCCTCCAAATTCCTTTATTTAGCAAAGAGCATTTCTTTTAGGATTTAAGATGGATAGATATAGCAACGGGTACCGTAACCCAATTATTATCTTACTTCATTGATATTGACTTTTAAAAAATTTAACACACAAACCACACAATAAATGCCAACAATATCCAGATATCGGCAATATCGTTTTTAAAATCAACATTTTGTTGTCGAAACCCCCATTTTCACTTAAAAAATGAGCAATACTTGTTGTTTACCATTCATCAACCTCCAAGTGCCCTGTATACTCCCCTATATATCCCCTTTCTTATCAAAGAATATTTTGGAGGATTTAGGATTAGCAATAGCAATAGGTTAAGGATAGCAATGGGTACCGCAACCCAATTATTATCTTACTGTATTGACATTAACCTTTTACAAATAAAACACACAAACCACAACAATAAATGCCAATAATTTACCTGTATCTCCTTCTGAGGACTATGAACAGATCGAGCAGATCGGAAGGACTGTCTAAAGTGAGGGTCTGGTACCAGAGACACCAGCAGGAATGCTGCCGCTGTACATGTCAAATGAAAGGCACAAATCAAGCACAACTATTAAAATGAAAAAAACTTGATTTCGTAAAGATGAGAGAATTTCTAAATTTGAAGTTAGCTGGTGGTCGATACAAATATGTGACCCGCTCTGCAAAAATGAATCTAATGTCGCAAAATACATTTTTACGTAAAGGGCTGTTTATTGTCTCGGAGGTGATTTTTCTTTCAACAAATAATATTTTAGTTTTAAGGCATTTTGGTTTCTCCGACACCTATATTTTTTAGATCTGGTCAAAT
Organism: Crossaster papposus; assembly: GCA_037893245.1. Taxonomy (NCBI): domain Eukaryota; kingdom Metazoa; phylum Echinodermata; class Asteroidea; order Velatida; family Solasteridae; genus Crossaster; species Crossaster papposus. The sequence continues at coordinate 481,768 of JBAIAA010000824.1, read as the reverse complement.
GAAAAGATCGTTCTGATCCATAAATTAAATGTAATACAGGTTTTGTCATTTTCTTACCATATCATCTGATGAAGCATACAATTGTAAATCTTCATTTCTTTTCAAAGACATTTTAAATATAACTGAGGAAAAGCAAATTTCCCAAAATTGTAAAAGACCAATGCATTACACTACAGAGTTGTGCCATATATCAAATGAAAGCTTATTTCCTGTTTTTTCTGACCAACTGTAACATTTAAAAAAACAAAACCATTTTTAACATTTTTGTAGAGTGGGTCCATTAAGTTGGGAAACAGTGGGATGTGGCATCCTTATTATGTCCCGAACCTGTTGGGAACTTGCGAGGCAATTTAAGAACATCACTATACATTTTTTCTGTACATTAAAATACAAAACACACAGAATGGACCCCCATACAAGCTTTAAGTTTAAGTTTACTCTTACCTAAAATACAAGTGAATCAGTAGCTAAACAATTTAACATGATGTACCTTAGTGGGACATTTGTTATGACGGAACATATTTTTTTAAACAAATCCCTTAAAATTTGTATCTGCAATATCTGTTTCATTTTGTGGTCAGTTAGTAGCATGCTGAGAAGGTTTGAACAATAAATCTTGCAAATCGACAAAAAGATGTAAAAGAGACACGGCCGTCTCCTGTTTCATCGGAGTACCAAATTTATCATAAAATGTCAAATTTCTTAGGAAACTAAACATTTTACAAATTCTGTTTAACATCCAAGACAAATGTCAGGAATGAATATTAAAATATTTTAGTCGACAGATGACATGCACCTAGAAGTGTACCAAAATGTCACACTTTGTGTCTTAAATTCATGGAATGACCCGTACATTCTGAAATAGGTAACTCATTTATATTAAATGAAACTTAAAGCCTAAACTCTTCTAGCCTTTCGGAAAAACATGTGTACCAACGTAACAAATTAATTTGAATAACTGAATGTGCAAGTATACTATGGTAACGTGCGTATCAATGCAAGGTGTTTTGTTTATTAACTAGTTTACGCCAGAATTATTTTGACATTTGCCAGACCCAGGCACAGGATTGTATTTTACAAACTTTGATCTGAGATGGGTTAAGGCCGGCATTTGTGGGTAGCACAACCTGATATTTCCAGCCTCGCTCACTGCGAGCTGGTCGCGGACAGATATTTCCGGCCTTGCTTGTGACGTATCTATCCGTTAATAATTCTAGAAATTTTTCCGTGTATATACATCATTTGACACGAACTTGCTAAGCTCTGTGCTTTGACCCCTGTATGTACTTACCATTTCGGACTCTGACATTGTTGTGGGCTAGTAGAAAATGTTCAACCCACGTCTTAATTCCCTGTAAAACCCAATGATGGGCCATTTTGTTCCTTGGAGTCTGAGCAGCCAACCAGTCAAGAACCTGAATAGGGTTGAACTCTGAAACCTGTCCGACAGAATAGTCAAGAAATCATTGTTAACAAATGTCCTAGAACAGATGCATACTTTGGGTTTGTTGACACAACACACAGGCTATGCACCAGCAAAGATGGTAGCGGTTTTAGGATGGACGCTTTATATCACTTTCTTCTGAATAGTCTCCAGTTGGCCACACCTCATGTAAAATTGACCAATCACAGTGCATAATTTTAAGGTCTGACAAATTGTCGCCATTTTGTCCGATAACAATTCTTCACTAAATAGCATAGTTTACCGCACACTTTTGGTTGATTTAACCTTTGTTTCACTTATAAGTTACCGGCCTGGTTTTAATCGTAGTAATAGTTAAGTATTGTTGTTATGTTACTTATAACTCCGACTATTAATGCACTGTGCAAGTGACCACCCAGGCATGCCTCACACTAGTTGCTATAGTGGGCGTGGCCTACTGGATTGGTGTATTTTAACAGTTACTGTCAACCATGTATCACCATTTTTTATCAACACACACCATCATTTTTAACACGTTGACTGCCGACTACGAGTATATAGTAACAGGTGTACTGGATTCTGCCACTACGACTATACTCGTAAAAAATGAAAGGTTGTATTGTAAATTGAATACACTGGCATCACAGATAACGCAACAGATAAAGTACCTATTAGGAATGCGCATGCGTACAATGCTTGGAAAATGGGGGGCGGGGGGGGGGGGGGGGGGGGGGGGGGCTGTGAAATTATGCCCGGCAGTCAACGTGTTAATAAAAAATAAATAAAAAAAACCCAGAATTAATGCTCTTCCTTGAATTAAATTATTAGTTTAAATAGTTTTACATTTGTAGCTACCTTAATTACATCCCAAGTTTGTTGACATATTGAAAGAAAAATGTGGTCATGAAGGAGTCAAGTGGCTGTAGTAGTCATTGGCTTAACTTGAACATCATAGTATCGGACGTACATGTACTCCCTTTTTATATCAAAAAAGCTGTGATATGTTTGCACTTGCAATCTTTGAACACAAACATCTATTCTTAACATAGAGCTATATTAAATTACTAGAGCGCTAACTCCTCATTCTTCTGCGCAGAGATACTTTGAATCTATTCTGCGCGCAGACATTTTGAATTCATGTGCTTGTTGTAGAACATAATAAAAATAGATGGATTGAATTTTAAAAGTGTACTCTATATAAAATGCAACGCGCGTGTAGAAACAGACGCAAACAACTTTATGCGCGTCATACAAGTTAACAAAAATCATTTGCAGCGCGCGGATACGCACACGCATTTGTGCTCATTTACTAATCATTCGTTTCGGTTTTGGGCGTATTGGCTTCGGTAACGCACTGTATAGAATACAAACGCAGATAGCCGTACAAAAGCCGTACAAAACGTTGAGGTTTCGATAGGTTTGTGCACAAACATGGATGCGCCCAGCTCGCATCACTTTGAACATCGAGCCAGCGCTCTAGTAATTAAATATAGCTCTACGACTCTTAACCACCCTTTTGAAGACCTACCTCCCATATCCTCTGTAGTATGATAGGTGTGAATGGGGGGACGCCTGGTAGAGCTCCTACAGTGTCAACCAGCATTGACAGAATCTTAAAAAATGGCTGACCAGCCTGAAACAAACACAAACGGGCGATTAGGAAGAAAAAACTAGCGCTACTACCACCACCTCTACCACATTTTAAGTACATTTTAAGTTCTACCACATGTACATGTAAGTGCACGTTCGCTTGGCACGCTATTGTTCGACATTACTTTCCTTCTTTTGTTTTCCTTTGTCTCCTTAGAAATCTCAAAATACATAGCGTTACGAGTGCGGGGTACTTCCATTTCTAAAGACAGGACTGTGGGGTACCATTGTTCCATTGTTGCCCTTTTGTTGCCGGTATCCCGTAAGTGCTAATTTGTAAACGCACGTTAGCGGGCACAGTGAACCGACAATTATTGTACCACTATACATTTTCAAAATGTTTTGGGTTGTGTTGGTTTATTTCAGGTTTTTCACAAGATGGCTGAACTGAACCGACCTGACCCATAAATTACAAGCAAAAAAACTAAAGCATCCTGACCCAACTGAAACAATAAAAACACTGACCTGACCTGACCTGACCTGACCCAACCCGACCCGACCCAACCCGAAGTCAGATTAGGGTCGGGTCGCTTTTAATTTCAGGTCAGGTTTGCACATCATTATTTGGAATATTCAGGCATATAACTGGGAAGTTAGAAAAAACAAGTGATCTGCAGATCGTGAGTGTCGTCAACATTTGTAAACGACAACCTCAAATGACCCCAGATGACCTTTGATCTATTTGCTATTTCCAAATAGTTGAAATAACACCCCCCCCCCCCCCCCCCCCCCCCCTCAAAGATCACTCAATCCAAGTTACATGAAAATTCACCAAATTCTGTAGACAAAAAAACAAATTTGAAGCAAATTTGACCAAGAATTGTGTCTTCACACCGAGGGCATTCAGATTTCATCAAAATCCATAAAACCATGTAGAAGTTATACATTTTTGTTCAATAACTTAACCTGAAACTTTAACATACATTCAGTCAAACAGAATTTAGGACTGGTGTCTCCCAAAACTTTGTTTCGGCGACAGAAAAACGAGAAAATTCGAAGGTGCACAGAATTTTATGTAGTGTTTTTCAATTTGTAAAAAAACACACATGAGAAGCAAAAAAAAAGGAAAAATCAGTAAAATCCAAGGAAAAGCTGCATACCTGTATATTACACCGTTAAAAAAAACAAAAACGAATTAAACAGTTTCATATGGTGAATGTTCACTAAAAACGAATGGAATTTTTGTTCTTGTGCAACAATTTTGTTACAGAAGTTAAATTTAAAAAAACTGCCTGGAGCTGATGTAGCAGGTAATTATGCCTGAAATTATAACGTTTACAGAAATTATTTTATTTTCAAATGTTTTTTTATCTCTTTTTGTGCATTGACTATAACATTTTCACAGAAAAAACAAAAACTGATATCCAATTCAAAACAGAGGATTTGATTCCTGAAGTCATTGGCCATACGAGTACACACTATGAGAAATGATATATTTAAGTCGTACCTCTTGATTCAGTTTGGCGATGGCGTTGAAGATCATGGCTACAATTTGTTCGGCTAATCGAGGCTGGAACCTGGTCAGGCTGATGATCAGATTGCGTGTTTGCTGGAGGTTGATGCAGTCTCGAATTTGTTGAAACAAGAATGGGAATCCCTAGAATGAAAAAGAAGTTAGAAATCTTTTCAAGTTTAATGACCCCTTTGAACGAGTCCACATAAAACTTCTTTTCTAGTGGGTGGGCAAAGGAAAATATGTTTTATTTAATTTTGGTTGTTAGAAAGTTTTAGCTTAACCAGTTCGCGCCGGGATTATTGTAACATTCACTGAGCTGAGGCTCGGAATTATTTTTAATGAAACTCGATCCGAGGCGGATTCAGGCCGATGGTATCGGGAAGCACACCCAATACATTTCCGGCCTTGCTTACTGCGGACAGACTTTTCCGGCCTCGCTAGTGGCATGTTTATGTGTCATACGTTTTGAAACTCAAAATAACTTTGCGTGTATATATGTCCTCAGGCGCGAACTGGTTAATGACCAAATTTGAACATGTCCACATATAACTTATTCTCTACATCAGTGCGCAGGCAAAGAAAAATGTTTGTTTATTTTGGTTGTTAGAAAGTTTTAGCTTAAATGTGACCGGCTCTACAAAATGGTGTATCATGTCGCAAAATAAGAAATTGAGTTGTATACATGGTTGAAACGCCCACAACATAAGCTTTCATTTTGTATATATTATAGCTCCATAGCGCCTCTCATTTGGGAGATATGACGTGTTTACATATTGATTACTTCCTTGGAGTTCAAATTATACAACTGAGAAAACAGGCTTTGAAATAGCCGGCTCGGTTGTACTACAACAGAACGATGCACACAAAATGGTATTTTTTTCCACTTTATTCATCAAAATCAACATTTCTTTGAATGAAACCTGTAACTATAGGTATTAAATATGTCATTATGACAAGGAATGAAAATCAAATTTTGATGAAATGTTTACCCTCTCAACGTTGAGCGGGCCATTACATGATAGTGCACAGCGCGACTTAATAAACCTTTTTGTAGAGCCGGTCACAAATGCACTAGAAAAGGAATTGAAATAATGTTAGAAGGCTTAAACAAAGTGAAAGGTCGTTTATTTCAATGTGAGCTGACCTTGCCAGCAACCAGCACTGCATAGTCCGTCTGCGATAGCATCAGTTGCCGATCAGTCCTGGATGAGTCGACCAGATAGGCAATCAGAGAGATCATCTTCTCTAAGGAGGTAGGCTTGTACTTGTCCTCTGTCAAGGAGATGATGTCATCCTCATCTTCATCATCTTCATTATCATCATCGGACACAACCTCCACCTGGAAAGAATTGGTGCAAGAAGTAAGGTCTTACTCAATTTGTAACAAACTATTTACAGTTTCAGGTTGAATTTGAAAACGTGTTTAAAAATACCCCCCACCAGCCTGGCATTATGTAGAGTTTAAAGGTAGGATACACCATTTGCAGATATCAAATTTGTTTACTACTGAAATATTAAGAAATATCTTACTTATTTGAGAGTAAATAATGATTGTAGGCATCCAGTAAAACGAAAGCGCTAGATATCCTATAATTGTTCCAAAAAATTGAATTTTATAAATCGCGATCACAAAAAAACACAATAACAACATAACAACCACTGCCCGACACTAGTTGAAAAGTTTATTTCTTTGTTTTTAAATCTACAAATGGAAATCTCACATAATTGGCCGTCTTGGTCCCCAGGTAGAAGTTTGTCATGATTGAGATAGCTTCAACTGATGTTAGGAACTGAGCCTGCAAACAGAAAAAATACATTAAAATGATTCATATGTGACCTGGCACCACAAAAATGGTGGAAAGTCGCAAAATAAAAAAGTTGACATTGTTACATTTCTAGAAAGAAGAAGTCCTAAGCTTTCAAATGATATATTGTGTGTTGCTGTAGCTTATTCCTAGCCGCCGCTATACTCCTTTGAAAAAGCTTAAGTCATTCTCCCTTGTTTTGAAAAAACGAAGTTCAAAGTCCCTGAACCGTGCCAACTATACTATCACTCAGTGCAATTCAGCCACACAAAAAAAACACTGTTAATTTAGTTTTAATTGAGCTGTAAAACTTAGGGAAATGATAAAGAAGGTGTTTTTTTATGTAAAAACGTTAACAACTCGAAACCGACCTCCCACTTGAAAAATGAACGTTTCGGCCAATAACTTGTTTTGGCCATGTGCTTTCTGCTCATTGAGAAAATTGTAACACAAATCGCTATTGAAGAGATTAAATAAATGTGACCCGCTCCATCAAAATCAGGAATAAGTCTCAAACTTTTTGAGATATGCACATGGTGAAAAAGGGAATTCCGTAAGCTTTCTAATGATACCCATCACAAGTGTGTATCTGTTTAGGTTAATGAGTTATGATCTGATGAAGATGACAGGTGTATATTTATTTGCCGAATCCACATTCTGAGAAAAACAGCTTTGAAATAAACAAAATTGACCAAAATCATACATGTACATGTACAAACAGCGCACACAAATCCTCTTCATTTTCATCTTTATTGATCGTTTTTGCATACAAGACATTAATGACAATAATCTGTGATAAATACACTTACTAAAAATGTGTTCACTTCAACGGCCGATTGCGTAAAACGGCCTCAGCGACTTATTCCTGATTACGATGGAGCGGGTCACAAATGAAGAGGCTTAAATAATATCACAGCATTCTGACAAGGAAAACACTTAGTTTCTCACCTCATCCTCATCAATTTTGGCAAAGTCATACAGGACTGAGAAGTATTCTGTAAGGTGCTTGCACTGCGGACGTACACCGTGTTCGATCTATATGGGTCAAATGGGAAACTGTCACTGCAAAATGTTGTTAGGTAAAATGTAAAATGTAAGGTGTTCTGGCAAAATGAGACGGAACTGGGCACTCACTGTGAACTAGTAACAAAGGATCAAGTGCCAAGCAACAATGGATAAATTGTTAGTGCACAGTGTTTTTGTTTGTTATATGTTATTCGTTTATAGTTACTGGCAATGGTAGATTTAAATGCAAACAAAACAAATGGGTGATTTTTGTTCTGATTTATAATTTTTTTGTAATCTCTAATATGAAATACCAGTAGTATAATATATTAGTATTGAATAAAAATGTTTTTGAGAAAAAACAATTAGAATTTTCACAAATGCTAAACTCAAAACTTTAAAGGCTTTTTCCTCAGTATTTTTCTTTTTTGACATGTCAATAAATGCAAACATTAAAAAGCCATAACTTGTCAAAGGAACTAGGCGATTAACCCGTCTTTAGCGGTTCATGAGACAAATTATAGAGTTGTTGGATGTAGTGATTGATTACAATGAAAAGTTGTCCCCCTATTTTTGTCCGATTATGAATATAGTGCCTGTTCAAAATGTGCCGGATTACTCTTAAGTGTGAAAAGAACAACGACCTCAATCGATACCGCTGCACGGCTAAGAGTAAACACCAACGTGAACGTTAATTGGTAATTTGTTGCCAATTTATCGCCCCAAATTATGAAATAAAAAATCTGGCCCTGTCACTGTCTGCTCAAGATCCCTGCCGGTACCCGTGCCCAATATAAATGCTGTCAGGCTGCTGGTGTCCGAGGAAAATGCAGACACACAGACACACAGAGATACATAGATACATAGAGACAGAGGTTTGCTCATTTATATGTAAGATGTCTGATTTAAGTGCAACAAACATTTGTCTCTGATACCCAGAAAGCCTCATTCCAACATCTGTCCAGTTCTGTCTCATTTTGCCATAACGCCTCACAAATATATAAGAAAAAATGCATTAAAAAAATGCAATGATTTGGCATTATTGTATTACTCTCTATGCTTTAACCAGTTCGCACCGGGATTATTTTCACAACACCGAGCTGAGGCGCGGGATTATTTTTAACGAAACTTGATCCGAGGCGGGTTCAAGCCGATGGTACCGGGAAGCATATCAACGCATTTCCTACAGACAGACATTTCCGGCCTTGCTCGTGACGTGTTTATGTGTCATCTGTTTTGAATCTGGAAAAAACTTTGCGTGTATATACGTCCTCCGGCGCGAACTGGTTAATAAACTTTTTAATATTTGTAGCATTTAACAGCAAAATAAAGGTCAATTCTATTTGTAAAATAAAAACATTATGAACCTACTATTGTCAGGAGCTTCTTGATGAATCTGGTAACACATGAATAGTTGCCAATCTCCTCTGTGGGGATATCAACCTCATCCTCTCTGGTACAAACAAACAATAAAAATACACTTTATTACAACCTAAACAAAATACCTCCTTCAACCCTCCAACCCCCAAACCCGGACCCCACCTCTCCATCCTCATCCCCTTTTTTCTCCTAATCTGTGTGCTGTTTTATAATTTGATTTAATACAGTTTGTACACTTATATCTAATATACTTGTTTTATATATAAAGAGAGATAATTATTTTTATAAATGTGTATATTGGAAGTCGTTAATAAATAAATAAATAAATACGAGGTATCCGTATATGATAGCTTGATTTCAACAAAGATGACAATCCCCTAATATTAAATCTCTGGCATGTAGATGTCAGATACATTTCTAAAGATATCTCTTTCTTACCCGTCCACAATGGGGTGGAGGTACAGTGGTGCATGCTTGTCTCTCAGCTGCCTAATCACATGAATGCACAGCCTCTGAAATAACTGGTTGGAATAAACACAAATCACATTTTACAGTGAACTTTAGCATAGAAATTCATGTACAATGTATGTTAAAAACAGTAAAAGAAGGAACAAACGAAGAATGACATGGCCCAGTGGTGACGGTGTTCGACTCGTGTACGATGCTGCATGGTGTAGAACCCTGCTAAGTGTTTGTGCCCTTGGGCAAGACACTTAACTACAATTGCCTCTCTCCACCCAGGAGTATAAATGGGTACCTTTGAGAATGGAGGCTGATTGAGCGCCTATAAACGGCTGCCGCGTGGTCCAGGGCCTGATGAACAGGGTAATAATTGTAAAGCGCTTTGGACCTGATCTTCGGGGTAACAATTGTAAATCGCTTTGGGCCTGATGAACGGGTTAATAATTCTAAAGCGCTTTGGGCCTGATCTACAGGGTAATAATTCTAAAGTGCTTTGGGCCTGATCTACGGGGAAACCGCTTTGAGATCGGTGATACAATGTAAAGCCCTATATAAGCATAATTATTTATAGAGACAATAGTATGAACAATTATAGAGGAATAAGAAGCAATATACAACATGGAATCACAGGTACGAGAACAAATTAATTCACAATTTGCTGAAATGTTAAAACAAGTGATCTGCAGATCGGGAGTGTCGCCTTTTCCCGCGGTTGAGCCCCATATGTTTTGTGTTCTAAAAAAAGTCAAATTTTGTATGTATTATAGCAGGTGGTGTTTGGATGAATGTTTCTTCTTACCTGTCGACATGTTTGTATGGGACACTTGATCAGTATCTGCTGAGGCCACCAGTCATCATTAGCCATGTAATCAAGGAACCACTGCAAACAAACAATCACAAGTATCTGATTAACCCTAGGCTCTTAGCATCTCGCACTAGAAAGCATACCAAACCTAACAAACTGAAACACCTGCACACGGGCTCAGTAATTATTGGTACGGAACCTATAACGGTACTAAACCTGCAAAACTCCTACTTGTTAAGGTTTGATTGACTTGTTAAAGTTGGGTCTATGCATTGTTCAGTGTTTTCGTCGTAAATTCGATATTCCTATTTCATGATTTTCACCTTGGTTAGGATTTATATTTTCAATTTCTACATTAAAACATGCTGAGTTAAATCAGATTTAGTGAGAAAATTTGATTTAGTGAGAAAAAACAGTTTTGTATTCTATTGCATACATCTCCAAAGGGAAATAATTTTTTTAATGCATGATTTCTCATGAATGGGGTTTTTAGATTTCGTAAAATCGGTGTTTCGCAAAATCTGTGTATCACAAGAACACAACATGCTACAGACCTTCAACATATATGTGACACGATCAAGCGAAATCAGTCGGAAGTCGGCCCCGTTCAAAAAATGAGTGTTCATGTAGTTTCAAAAAGGGCATCTGTACGTTTTAAAAACTGAAAACCCCCATGTTAATAGGATGTTTTGTTGTCGAGTTATGTAAATTTGTTTAACCAGTTCGCGCCGGATGACGTATATAAACGCAAAAATTTTCCCAAATTCAAAACGGATGACGCATAAACACGCCAAGTTCAAGTTCGGAAATGTATGTCAGCAGCGCGCAAGGCCGGAAATGCGTGGGTGTGCTACCCAGCACTATCGGCCTGAACACGCTTCGGATCGAGTTTCGTTAAAAATAATCCCGCCCGTCGGCTCGGCGATGTTAAAATAATCCCGGCGCGAACTGGTTAAATACCAACGAAGAATACAGTGCATTTTTGGGATTCGCCGACATCCGACTGATTCGGCTTGATCATGCCACATATATCAAATTAAAGAGGACAATGCACTCTTTCTAATGGTATACATAACTCTGTTTGTCAAATTTTCGACATTTGACTTATTTTCACAGAGCAGGTCACATATACAGAACTAGAACTAACCTCACAAGCAGCTTGGCAGGTGTGGAACTGTTTGGTCATGAGTTCCATCCACTGCAACATGGTTGGCTTTTCTCTGGCATGCAATAATGTCTCCAGGACAAAGGTTGTCGTCAACTGTTAAAAAAAGAATCTTGTAATTAATGTTTGGACAGTTAATATACACACAGAATCGTGAATTTGTATCACTGTTGAGTGATGGAATTGTTCTTGTGTAACCAAATGTGTGGACTCAAAAAGTTGGTCCATTGGTTCTACTTAAACCACAATTACTTTCCTGGGTTGAAATTTGGACCAAGTATACCCTATATTATACCCTAACACTAACCCTAACCCTAACCCTAAAAGTAACACTAACCTTAGTTTTGTTTCGTTTTAAATCCCTATCTATTTCATGAAATCCTTGTGGAGACCTGTTCCTCTATAGAAATTACCCTGCGGGGATGTATTAAGTCCCATTGTTCCTATTATATTAATGTCTCTACAGGGTAATATAAGATAGGTATATAAGATGGCACACGCGGTACGATATTTAAGATGACACACACTTGAACAGAATGACTGGAATTAAGAAGCTGGGTGCAAACCTTATCGTTTTTATGGTTAAGTATACAATATACAGCTAATGTTCAATCCCCTCTGAACAGTACAATCAAGCTATACTTCATAGTCTTCAACAATCTACAGTTTCAAAGTTAAAAAGTCATATTTCAAAATGATATTTTCCCTTGATTTGGATATCCCCTGACATCATAATCAAGATATAAAATACCATATTCATGATGTTTTAACGTTTTTTTCCATGAATTCTGATTCAACAATTTCCGTGAAATTATAATGTAATGCAGTTTACAACTATTCCTGTATTCTTCTTATCCTTGTTTCTATGTAGGAAAAGCCATTACATTTTTTTAATGCAGTCCAATTGGCTAGTCAGAACCACTTTCAAACTATATATTTTTTTTAATCTATTAATTATTGGACAAGTGTGTGTATAGGCATTGCAAACCCTGTCTGACCTGTGAACAAAACAGGTCCCACGCAATGCAGATGTGTTATGTGAACTGGCATTAGGGCATTTTGGGTTTAGGATTATCTGTAGCAAAACATTTAAAGGTAGTATACATGTACACCACTGGTAGTTGCTTAAATTATCATGAATGGGTAGATTCGGGGGGGTTGTATTTTATAGTAAATATCGTTTAACTGACCTGTCTGAAGTTTTACAATCATGGATGCCGAGAAAAGCACGAAAAACAGCGTTTGTTTTCAACAAGTCTACCAACCATTGCCAAATCACCCATTTTCTAAAGCCATACATGTACCGTACCTTAGATGCCATTAGTTGTACATGTGAAGGATCAGGAAGTGTTGATGGCAGGTAGCTACAGACTTGCCACATGAAGTTCATGTAGGAGTGATCAAAAATAGACCGGTCTCTCAGGTAGTTTTTGTTGTCTTGCCAGATCCACTGGTGAAAGAAATCCACACCACAACATATATTTATGATTCATAAATACCTGGGACAGTTTAGGCATTCATATTGGTCGAGAGCCCGTCACGTGGCCGGTATTAAACGGACGATAAAGACATGGCTGGAAGTGTTTAAAACCAGCTGGCAACAAAACCCTTTGGCAGTAATAGTCTGGTTCATAGTAAATACGCTTTATTGCATGTATTGTGTAGAGCAACAGAGGCGGAAACATGTAATTTGACGCACACAGAGTGGCGAAACACCGAAATTTACTTGCGACAATTTTCCGGGATTTTGGGGGCTTTTTTTGCTGAATTTTACAAAAAAGTATTTATGAATGGGAATAAATGTGTGTTCGAGAGGTTTTAATCACCCGGTTTAATACCGCTTGGAGTCTGGGTGCTGATAATTACCCTCGCCTTCGACTCGGGTAATTATCAGCACCCAGACTCCAAGCGGTAATAAACAGAGTGATTAAAACCTCTCGAACACACATTTATTCCGTTAATAACAATTCTTACTTATTACGTATTAAAACAAAAATCTTTAATATCTGCATCTGAAACTAAACTTTGTTTAGGTAAATTTTTTTACAAAGTTTCATTTCCATGTATCATGATAATAATTATAGCCAATTGCAATATATGAAATTGCTGTTTCTGAATGAGTACCTCGGCTATTTCTTTTGGAAGCAGGATGGTAGGCTGACTAGCGGGCTCTTGTTGGTCAACCTCTGGAGTGCATCTCTCATAGAAAAGCATATAGGCACTGTGGGTCTGAAATCAAGCACAGTCAGATGTGATTGTAATGGACATGAAAATAGAGAGACATTTTGTGTTTAAAGGGATCGTATACGTTTGGTAATTACTCCAAAAATTAATGGCAATACAAACTTACTTGGTAAGAAGTACAGCAGCTTTGGATAGTATAATACATTTTTTAGAAACCTTTCACTTCGAAGTACTGCGGTTATGGAAAAAGATATCAATTTTTATCCCCAAAAAATTTGAATCTGAGAAGCGTTACTGCAGTGACGTTTCTCAGATTGTGTATTCCAATGCAGATTATTCTTTCTGCGTGGACTTAACCAGTGGGTTCCAATTACCAAACGTAAACGATCCCTTTAAGTACACCTGCCTTTGTATACATCTGGTAAAAAAGTAAAATATAACCTTGTTTTCAACATCCCCCTGTTAGTCCCATCACCCTGCAGTAGTTCTGTTTAAAGGTAGGATACATCATTGGTAATTGCTTGAATTATCACAAAAGGGTGGATTGTGGGGGTTGTATTTTATAGTAAATATCATTTAAAGGGATCCTATACGTTTGGTAATTACTCCAAAAAATTAATGGCAATACAAACTTACTTGGTAAGAAGTACAGCAGCTTTGGATAGTATAATACATTTTTTAGAAACCTTTCACTTCGAAGTACTGCGGTTATGGAAAAAGATATCAATTTTTATCCCCAAAAAATTTGAATCTGAGAAGCGTTACTGCAGTGACGTTTCTCAGATTGTGTATTCCAATGCGGATTATTCTTCCTGCGTGGACATAACCGCTCCAGATTTTCGGCAATATCTCAAAATCGGTACCAGCTTTTGAAATGAAATTTGTACAGGTTAGTTTTATGGTATATATCTATAACTATATAGGATGGAAACAAACAATGGGTTCCAATTACCAAACGTGTACGATCCCTTTAAACAGGTCAGTTAAACGATATTTACTATAAAAAACAACCGCCCAAAATATACCGTCATGAACATTGTTTTACCCTTTTGGGGACGCGCCAAGGATTAAACAAATATCAGTGGTGGTGGGCTTCTAAATCTCATACTTGGTCATGTTTACACCTTAAACTAACATTTCTTCAGAGATGAAACTAGTCGATGAAAAAAATGTGTTTAAAATCTGGGCTGACAGACACATTTTTTATTATTTTTTTTAAATTTCTTAACCAGTTCGCGCCGGGATTATTTTAACATCACTAAGCCGGGGCGCGGGAATATTTTTTAACGAAACGCGATCGGAGGCGGGTTCAGGCCGATGGTACCGGGAAGCAAACCCACGCATTTCCGGCCTTGCTCGCTGCTGACAGACATTTTCAACCTTGCTCGTGACGTGTTTGTGCATCATCCGTTTTGAATCTGGGAAAAAATGTGCGTGTATATACGATCTCCGGCGCGAACTGGTTAATGCAAATCACCCTTCACAAAGGAACACTGGTGGTGTGGGCTACTAGAACAAAGTGTGGAAGAACCAGCCCCTCGCACCGAAAAGACATTCTGATCTCTTCACAGGTTGAATAGGGTTGAGACTAATCCACAGCAAAGCATTAATAATGCCTCTACCCATATCACGTGTATCAGTGCCATAGCCCAGCCTGGGCTCTAACCCCCAATCTGCAGAATTACCCGCAGACCACGAAATTCAATGCTCAAGACCACTAGGCCACGGCACTTCCACAAATTATGTCACAAGTCATAATATTATGACAGTGTCCATCATTGCATTCAATTTGACAATAAATCTTTGATTACCTTTTCAAATGAGAAATCCATGTACTTGTCCGTTACAGAATCGTAGGTCTTGGTCTGAAAAAATAAACATCAAATAAACCCAAAAGTGGTAATTCTATGTCAATCCAATCACGATTTTTTACCCGACCTGCAGATTGAAAAAATGAGGCATTAATATTAGTCGTTAAGATAAACCCACAGAACTAAATTTGTTTGGTTTTTTTGGCCGTTAGTTTTTGAGATACATGCAACTAAACTTTGGACTATAATTAGTGTGACCTCCAAACTTTAAGAACTTGCACCTGTATCTCCAAAAGTATAGCCCCTCTAAAGCCAAGTTGTACATCATTTTATAGCTCCTTGAATGCCATCCATTTTATGTATCCTTACTCCCTAGAATGTGTGCAAATTCCTATCAAAATTTAAGGATTCAGGAATGTTAGTGCTCAATACAACCAAAATCTTAAATGGAAGTGTAGAGAAAATGTGTAACAAAAAACCTTTGACCTCAAATTACGACAATAAGTACACTCAAAATTTCGTGATTTTTCTCAAATTTGTTGTGATGATGCAAGGAACAATCTTTACAAAAAAATTGTGATGCCTGAGCTACCAAATAAGCTGTGAAGTTGAGCTTGTATGTTAAGGTATACTGAAAGGTCACAGGTTCAAAGTCAGTTGACCCTTCCTCTTGTTTACATTGCAATGCACTTCAAAAGTCCGCCTTTACATGGCACTCCAAATCACTCCAAGGAATGCCATATGAAACTAAGGTCAAATATAATGGATCATGCTAGCTATGGTGTATTACACTGTGTAAGCAATGCCATATGCCCATTTAATAACACAGAAGTGCTCTTCGTTGCACAGGTAAAGAATCCTCCAACGCAGTGTGCAGCTAGATAATTTGTGAGGGGTTCTGGCAAAATAGGACGGAATTGGGCAGAGGTTGAATTGAGAGTTCTCAGGTGTTAGAAAAGAGGATAAATTTCTCCTTACAAGGCTATTTGTTGCTCTTCAATTGGACATCCATAACAAGTTATGGCTGTTTTAAGTTTGCATTTATCAACATGTCACAAAGGTAAAATATTGAGAAAAAGGCCTTTGAAGTTTCAAGTTTTGTACGTGAGATATGGGAAAAATTGTTTTTTCTTAAAACACTTTTTTCCATTACTTTCTTACTATTTCTTTAAAAATATGTTTAGTAGACATAACAAAGATTACAAATATCAATAAACCTGAAAATTGAAAAAAAGATTGCTACCATTTAATATTTTAAAGTTTTCTCTACTATGCCCTCTGCCCAGTTCCGTCTTATTTTGCCAGAACCCCTCACATTTGGCATGTACCTCTGCCATACAGTTAATTGCCCTCATATAGGGAGGGTTAACTAGAGAATAAATGAGCTAATATAAAAAATCTCAGCTCCCGTTTGACCTGAAACCCTCACCGTCATTTCACCTCCAAAGCACTCCCCAGCCAGCTGTGTGGAGTCAAAGGGTTTGACCTCGGCATCATTGAACATGTACCACCTATCATCAGAACTCAGCATTCGGTCTTTGATGAAGCTGTAGTAATGGCCGCCATCCGCCGTACCCGTGTGAACTGTCACACCGATCAGATCGTATGTGTAAGAAGCATCTTCAGTTTGGTTGTCTGTTGGTAGAAAATCAAGGCAGCTTCAGTTTTTCATTCAAAAAAACACAAACTTAACCATGGATAAAAAAAGGTAAATGAACTTGGTACTTTTACTTGAAATAATATCAGATTAAAATATATTTAAATGACTATATTTCAAAAGCTTCCAATAAATTATGACGCCTTGAAACCAGTGTTACATTAAGGATTTAAAAATTGTCCATCTTTCAACCACTTAGAAAACAACAACTTGCATTCAATGGGTCGTATGAATAAAATTTAGCAAATGCTATAAAAGTACAAGCAAAAAGTTGAACAAGTATTTACTTGGGAGTAAAAGCATTAAGAGAAAGCAAATGCTTCAATTCGTATGAATAAAATAAAGTTTTACTGTTTAGCATTTACTGGCTGAAATAGTAGTAAATGTAGTAAATAGTTTTTATTCATACGACCCAATATCTAGGTAACACAGGAAAAAAAGTTTACTATGACTGCTTTGGAACAAAAAAGTTACTTGCGATATGTTTTTCGTGACCTTTATACTACATACACATATATAGGGTACCAGTGTGTCCGAGCGATTATAGCAGATATACAAGACGATCTTAGCGAAGGTCATTGCGTGGTCTACAGCGTACGTTAGAGGGCGCCCGCATCGGCGGCCTACGCAAGCTGCAAACCGCAATTAGATCGTCTTTCAAACAAGACTATACTGCCATGTAATCTAGGTTTACCTGGCCTGTGCCTGTCTGTGCCCATCAGGGCAGCCTCTGTGTAACCAGCCATGTAATCTAGGTTTACATGGCCTGTGCCTGCCTGTGCCCATTAGGGCAGCGTCTGTGTAACCAGCCATGTAATCTAGGTTTACCTGGCCTGTGCCTGTCTGTGCCCATCAGGGCAGCCTCCGTGTAACCAGCCATGTAATCTAGGTTTACCTGGCCTGTGCCTGTCTGTGCCCATCAGGGCAGCCTCTGTGTAACCAGCCATGTAATCTAGGTTTACCTGGCCTGTGCCTGCCTGTGCCCATCAGGGCAGCTTCTGTGTAACCAGCCGTGTAATCTAGGTTTACCTGGCCTGTGCCTGCCTGTGCCTGTCTGTGCCCATCAGGGCAGCCTCTGTGTAACCAGCCATGTAATCTAGGTTTACCTGCTAGGTTTACCTGGCCTGTGCCTGTCTGTGCCCATCAGGGCAGCCTCTGTGTAACCAGCCATGTAATCTAAAGCCCTGTTCGCACTGGACTTATTATGATAAAACATACCGAGACGATGGGTACTTTTCCCATTTTAAGTCCAGTGCGGACAGCCTAGGACGTTTTCCTCTCAGTTACTTCTCCCGAGTCCAGTGGTTACTTCTACCGGCCAACTGCTGCCCGGGAAAACTTCCCTGGTCACTTTTCCCTAGACGATAAGTCCAGTGCGAACAGCGCGTGTCGGTAAAAGCGGCCCAGGAAAACGTTCATCCGGCCCCCCAGTGCGAGGTCATGCTACACAAGACACCACGCATGCGCTCTTTGCATTGTTTACGTGCGGGCACGCTGATGCATGCAAATTGCATCGTGATCACATTCGCATGTGGTTCTGCAAAAAGATTACGTAGAGTTGGGGTTCCTTTGGTCAATATTATGGCAGATATTATTATTGATACAGTCGGAAGTTTGATTGGTGCTACCAGTGCATCATTTCCATAGACGATAAGTCCAGTGCGAACAGCGCGTGTCGGTAAAAGCGGCCCAGGAAAACGTTCATCCGGCCCCCCAGTGCGAGGTCATGCTACACAAGACACCACGCATGCGCTCTTTGCATTGTTTACGTGCGGGCACGCTGATGCATGCAAATTGCATTGTGATCACATTCGCATGTGGTTCTGCAAAAAGATTACGTAGAGTTGGGGTTCCTTTGGTCAATATTATGGCAGATATTATTATTGATACAGTCGGAAGTTTGATTGGTGCTACCAGTGCATCATTTCCAGACGATAATAAAGAACGTCAACGTGTCTTACGACGAAAGAAAGCACGACAACGGATGCGTCGGCTAAAAA
Source organism: Crossaster papposus (assembly GCA_037893245.1). Lineage (NCBI taxonomy): Eukaryota > Metazoa > Echinodermata > Asteroidea > Velatida > Solasteridae > Crossaster > Crossaster papposus. The sequence continues at coordinate 462,965 of JBAIAA010000824.1, read as the reverse complement.
CCGACGATGGCGTCAATAATGCGATCGGACAAAAAAGCGCGCGTGCGCGAATGGGTACACCGGGGTCAATGCAGAAAGGTCACGCAAAGCGCCCTCACGAGTTATTAAAATGACAGCTCGGCTACTTCTCCCGCGGTCTTGGTATAATTTTCCCGTGTCGAAAGTCCAAGTGCGAACAGCGGTAACATTTGACCATTTTTTATTTTACCATCGTCTCAGTAAAACCTTCCAACAAAAAAGTCCAGTGCGAACACGGCTTAGGTTTACCTGCTAGGTTTACCTGGCCTGTGCCTGTCTGTGCCCATCAAGGCAGCCTCTGTGTAACCAGCCATGTAATCTAGGTTTACCTGGCCTGTGTCTGTCTGTGCCCATCAGGGCAGCCTCTGTGTAACTAGCCATGTAATCTAGGTTTACCTGGCATGTGCCTGTCTGTGCCCATCAGGGCAGCCTCTGTGTAACTAGCCATGTAATCTACCGGGTAGGTTTACCTGGCCTGTGCCTGCCTGTGCCTGTCTGTGCCCATCAGGGCAGCCTCTGTGTAACTAGCCATGTAATCTAGGTTTACCTGGCCTGTGCCTGTCTGTGCCCATCAGGGCAGCCTCTGTGTAACCAGCCATGTAATCTAGGTTTACCTGGCCTGTGCCTGCCTGTGCCCATCAGGGCAGCCTCTGTGTAACTAGCCATGTAATCTAGGTTTACCTGGCCTGTGCCTGTCTGTGCCCATCAGGGCAGCCTCTGTGTAACCAGCCATGTAATCTAGGTTTACCTGGCCTGTGCCTGTCTGTGCCCATCAGGGCAGCCTCTGTGTAACCAGCCATGTCCAACTTGAGTGGAAAAGAGAAGTGTGTGTTGACCTTTTCCTTCATCATAGTCACCATGTTGAATGTGTAGCGCATGGTATTGAATGAAAGAATCTTGGGTAATGTCTTGAAGCAGGCCCTGTCCAAATAAAAAAAAAATGTGCAGATGTCATTGTAAACGTTGTACTAAATAGTTGTGAATTTGGAGTTGGTGTGTCCGTGCTTTTTCAAAATGTTTGACTTTCTTTTTCGAACGAATTTTAAAGGAATATAATGTACTCTAACAAATAAATTTGCTTGTTTGCATTGGCAGGCCTTTTTGTCATTGCTCAAATTGCGCGCAAGTTGTGAACGAAAGGTCATAAATATTCATATATGCCAATTTATGTCATTGACGGGTACACATAGCAAGTCGCACCGATACAGAACACACGAATATAATCCCACAAGTACACCCAAGAATGAACCATTCACCTGAACTCACAACATTTTTAATATCGTGGACCCCTCTACGGTCCTATTTTGCTTGGGAAAATATATTGTCAACAGTTGACTATATTGGCCCTCAGTTGTTCGAAATCCACTACTTAAACGAATAAATGCACAGGTATGTACTTATATTATACAGCACGTGTTGAGTATGCAGTCGAAAAAGCGCATGTGCATACTAGGCCCCCAACAGATTAGAAGCGCATCTACTTCAAAATTTAAAATTAAATTAATAATAGCTCACCGCGAGTCGATTTTGTTATGTGATGTTTCATGCGAAGCCTCATAATTAATATAATGCTAGAAAATTATCAATTCAATTTGGAAATCTATTTTTCAGATTGCCACACCCAAAAAAGCACGGACACACCAACTTTAATTGACAAACAAGTAAACAAAGACTAAAAAAGAAATGGAAAATCTTACCCGCAAGATTCTGTTACCAATAAAGTGAGCAGCCAACAGCAATGTAATAACCAGTTTGCGCCAGGTTTATTGTAACATTAACCGAGCCGAGGCGCGGGATTGTTTTTAATAAAACTCGATCTGAGGCGGGTTCAGGCCGATGGTATCAGAAAGCACACCCATTACATTTCCGGCCTTGCTTGTGGTGTTTTTATGCGTCATCTGGTTAACCAGTTCACGCCAGAGGACGTATATATATTCCCAGATTCAAAACAGATGACACATAAAGCAAGCGAGCAAGGCCGGAAATGCGTGCGTGGGATTTCCGGAACTATCGGCCTCGGATCGAGTTTCGTTGAAGAAAAAAAATCCCGCCCCTCGGCTTGGTGATGTTAAAATAATCCTGGCGCAAACTGGTTAGAAGAGAATTATATTAATTAAGATCTTTGAATCTATCCAAAACTTCAATGTTGCTTGAAGAAGGTTCGATGCTGTGTGTACCTCTTCTCTGCTCTGACTTTCTTGCCGCATTGAGAGCATGTGTACATGTTATCTCCTTCTAGAGTGTCTTTGACTGTTACTTCATCCAGTGATTCCTAAAGGGTAAACGGGAGGACACATGACATCAAGGGTTTTCAATGAGTATTAAAGAGAAGGGTAAATATCATTTTGGAATTTTTAAAAATTGATCTATAAGTACTGCATGCATGTACAGCTACTGTTTTGGGACTCTTAACACCAGCTGTTTTCAGCTGTTTAAATAATTCTCCGAAAGGTGATGACGACATGAACAATTCTCTTCAAAGTTCAAATGATATTTGAAAAATAAACCTTTAATGTGACGTCACATGATATTCGACCACGTAATCATGATGTCACCTCAATTTTTATCTATAACACATCCCGGAATCCCTGCATTCCAAGTTTGACCCCAATCGGACTCGTACTTTCAGAAATAGAGGGGGTTAAAAACTGCACCTTTAATAGACGTCACATGACACCCAATGATTTGGATAATCTGTGGGTGGAGGTCCAAGTGTGTGCCAAGTCTGATTTTCAAAGATTAAATCTATTAATCTTTAATTGCTTGTAATTTGATACATGATGACGTCATGATGACACCATGATGACATCATAATGACGTCTGAGTAACATGCACGAGTTCAAAGTTAGTTCCAAGTTTCTTTGAAATTCAAGTCTGTTTAATGGAAAAGGTTTACTTTGGATATTTCTTGAGATGACCCTATAAAAGCTAGTCCATTATGAATTCTCTTTTTGAATCAACTCTATTCTGCTCAAAGAAATGGCCTACCACCACGTATGTTCATATTGTACTGCCTGTGTATCAGCTTAGTTATCGAACAGACTTACTTGCTGCGCCAAGTCTCAGGGATATTTTACCAACATTAGGCTGTGTCCAAAACAGAATCCCAGAGCTGCGGCTACGTCTATTGTTAGCGCGTTCCTGCATATTTTCAATTGGCACAGACCTAGACCGTAGCTCTAAACAGCTGATTCGGATGCAGCTTTAATTAATAATATTGGCCTAACAGTAGCTTAGAATTCCAAACATTTCTAATATCAAGGTTTTCCCAGTTAGGCTCTGTAAATATATACTCAAAATAGGTTTCCAATAAAAACTCATGATATAATCAGCCATGCAAAGTTTTTTCTGAAGGAACATTTTTGGCATGTTATGCTCAATATTTATAACCCATTCCTTTGTAAAGACCTCAATGCTATTCTCTAGAATTACTTACATAGAGGTTCTTCATGTCAGCAACCTGGCAACGGACTGTGCAGAACTCTTCAGTTGTACTGCTCACATGTGGACAGTCCTGACACATCAAGAAATAAGATTGGATGTAAATGTCTACTGAACATGCCATGTTGCAAAACATGTCAAACAATTATTTTATATATTTTTGTATTAATTATATTGATGAATAAATTACACAGTCAATGTTGGATGGTGATAGTGTACTTCACACTGCTTATCCAAGTCCAATGCAACGGCAACAAGAACAGTGAATCAAAGTCAATTTGAGTTCTAAACTAAAACAAACTGGCTTAGCTGTATAACTGATTTAAGCGCTGGGGTTAGCTAAAGCCTTAGTCCCACTAGAAGATAAGACAATTTACGACCAGGCTGTGACTGTAAATCACAGGCAATCTTAAAAAAAGTCAGGGGACGCGTCATGAAATTTATTTTACAAACACGTCGTACGTGCGACACGTCGTATGTGCGACGTTTTGAAGTAAATCAAGTTTGGTGTGGACTTCTAGCTAATTTGACAAGTGCAATATCCAAGGTTGCATTCACATTGACTATAATGAATGTTACATTTACAGCTTCTAACACATTGTCTTGGTATTATAGTTGCTTTTATTTAACTTTTAGGGCATGCATCTTATTTTTTACGATGACCCGAAGACACGCAGTAACTTACAACGTGTTTTTTGTTTTTTTAAAACTGTTGTCAAGGAAGTTGCGATGACATGTAACTGTGCCGAGCATTCATGAAATTCACATAGGCCCCAAGAGCATCTTATCTCACTGTAACAATGATAACTCTTTTCCTTACAAATAATTATTGAAAAGGTACAACAAAGGAAATCAAAGAATAGACTCAACTCACCAGGGAAACAACATTATTTGTGAGTTCTCCCTTGAACAGGTCACACACCAAGTCATTCTACAAAAAAAAAATTCACAATTTTTTTTCAATACTGGGTTTTGCTCTTCATCCAAACTTGTCTAAACACTGCATACTGAATTGTAAATACCAACAGAAAATGGTGCCTTTCAACTACTTTTGACAGCTCCATTTAAGAAGCACAAGACGTGTGCATGGTAGGGTAGGCATACATCAAGTTTCGGGGACACTTTCTTATGTTTGAACAAAATCTGATCAAGTTGTGGGGACATCTTCGTGTCCCCATAGCATGTTGGGTGTCTAGTAAAGGGGTCTAGCGTTACATGTATAATTGGGTTAGGGTGAAAGAAAATGGAGAAGACAACATAAGATGATGTTGAATATTCTAGGTGGAAAGAACTTTCAGAGTTTGAGTTTAGAGAGGTTTTCCTTAATAAGCACACGAACCCTATGGAATGTCCCCATAATGTGTCATGTACTTAAAAGAATGTGTGTTCGTGCATGTTTCTATGGTGCAAAGTATGCACAAACTTGTAGCATCTACAATGTACATGTAATTGACAGCAATGCATTTATGTTCTATCCAGAATCTTCACCAACTTTCACATTTAATCAGGCAGATTGGTGAAACAAATGTTTAATCAAATGATAAAGGCATGGAATTTAGGGCACACAACCATAGTAGGTCATGAGAAAGATATTTGGCTATAGGGCCATCGCAAATTTGTCCTTTAAAAAAATGTAGTTAGGATAACATGCAATTTTCAAAATTTTCAAAATGGCTGCAATTGCATGTTATCCTACCTATTTGTTCAAATCTGCGATGGCCCTATAGCCAAATATCGTTCTCATGACATACTCTGACTGTGTGCCAAATTTCATGCTTTTATTATCAAGTGAACAATTCTAGCATATTGTGCACCAATCTGCCCGACTATTTGAGGAGGTACATGTGCATATCAGTTGCCAACCGACTAGTACTCCTCCTCAAGTATATTTCTGGCAATAGCCATTCAAATAAAAACTGCTCAGATATGTCTTTGTATCAATACAACTGGAGATCTACCTGTGCTGTCAGGAGAACGATAACAAAAGCACAGACGTATTTAAATGAGGCACTTTAGCATTTTTGATCATAATAGGTTCTTCTCAACTTACCAACTGGGGAGTCATTTCCTCCATCTTACTGATGAGATCGGTGAAGAACTCCGTCATATCTTTCTGCTCACCAGTGTTGAGAGGCTGCTTGTCCATGGTGTAAACCTTGCAGAAGCTGCGAGGGTTGTAAGCTTTTCTCTCGCTGTCTTGAAGGAAAGCGAACATCCGCTGCAGTTCAGTCAGGATGTTCGCATGATGGGTATCTTCGGTCAGCTGAGATTTTAAAGTCCAGAAAACAACTTATTGTTAGAGGAACTATCAATAATATGCATGGTCGTGCTCCTCAGTATCTCTGTGAGCTCATCTCCGTCAAGCAGACAGGTCGGGTTCTGAGATCTTCAGGCTCATACTTGTTATCAGAACCGAGAGTTCGTACTGTCCGTTATGGTCAGCGTGCCTTTGCCAAAGCAGCACCTGCCATTTGGGATAAACTCCCTGCCACACTTCGTCAAATAACATCCATGGACATCTTCAAAACAGAACTGAAGTCTCATTTATTGCATTAGTTTCCACTTAGCTTGGAGCAGAATTTGTGTGTTGGCGCCTTGATCGGGCTACCGGATAAGTGCGCTATATAAATCTATATTATTATTATTATTATTAAAACCTAATTAAGACTTGGTGAAATTTGATACACTTCAATATTTACATAAAAACAAGTTATCCTCTGGAAACCAATTAAATAGATGTCTAATATATGTCTACTATAATAGATCTCTTTACATAAGAACTATGATGGATTATACAAATACAGCATGGTTTGTGGCGAAGTAGTGGGAATTACTGGTCCCAAGTTGTAGGTCAGCTCGACTACCTCCCGATGAGAAGCGGAGAGAGGTAGTCGAGCTGTCCTACACAGAGGGACCAGTAATTCCCACTATTTTCCAGAAATAAACCATGCTGTATTTGTTTTACAACACCTCATAAATATTGACGGAAATCTAGTAACGTTACTGAGACTCGTTCCGTGACAATTACATGCCACAGACTACATGTCTGCTAGGCGGATTGCAGTGAAAATTTTGGGTGCTACCAGAAAAGAATACCGCAAAGCAGCGAGCTAGATAATCACCGAGATGACGTCACATCGTTTTACTTCTCGGACGCGCGACGCAATCGGCCATTGACACGCTCCAAATTGCTCATGAATATTTATGAGGTGTAGTAATCAACATTACTCCGAACAATTCTGTTTAGAACTGATGAAATATCCCATAACATGGGCTTTCCAAATCAGATCGGATGATTGGGATGGAAAGGGGCTATATCAGTGGAAAATCATCAGCCAATGTAAACATTACAAGTTATTTAAGAAGCAGCTCAACAAGGGACTGAATATAAAAAAAGTACTTCTTCTCTCAAAGAGTAGTAGATTTGTGGAATGGACTTTCAGATGAGGTAGTAAATGTGAAGACAACCAACCACTTTAAAGACAAGATTGACAAGTACTGGAAAGAAAATGGATATCAAAAATTGATGATGCCTGATAGGAAAGCTTTTTAATTTATAATTTGTATCCTTAAAAAATTTAAAGGATTCATTAAAAAACTTCAATATTGGTTTTCTTACTCGAAACTGATTGTAGTGTGCTAAAATCTTAAGCGGATTTATTTCTGTAGTCTGGGTACCCCATGTGAGCATTTGAGAACATTTGGAGACCTTTAACTTTTTTGATGATGCCGAATAGGCAAACTTTTTCAGAATTTGGGGTATTCTGTGTAAAACTTCAATATTGGTTTCTCACTCGAAACTGACTGTAGTGTGCTAAAATCTTGAGGGGATAGTCTAGGCACGCTATGTGAGCATTTGAGAATATTTGGAGACGTTTGATTTTTGGGTCAAAAATTGACTTTTTTGATGATGCCGGATAGGCAAACTTTTTCAGAATTTGGGGTATTCTGTGTAAAACTTCAATTTTGGTTTTCTAACTCGAAATTGACTGTAGTGGTCTAAAACCTTGAGGGGATTTATTTCTGTAGTCTGGGTACCCCATGTGAGCATTTGAGAACATTTGGAGACGTTTGATTTTTGGGTCAAAAACTGACTTTTTTGATGATGCCGGATAGGCAAACTTTTTCAGAATTTGGGGTATTCTGTGTAAAACTTCAGTATTGGTTTTCTCACTCGAAAATGACTGTAGTGTGCTAAAATCTTGAGGGGGTAGTCTAGGCACGCTATGTGAGCATTTGAGAATATTTGGAGACGTTTGATTTTTGGGTCAAAAATTGACTTTTTTGATGATGCCGGATAGGCAAACTTTTTCAGAATTTGGGGTATTCTGTGTAAAACTTCAATATTGGTTTTCTTACTCGAAATTGACTGTAGTGGTCTAAAACCTTGAGGGGATTTATTTCTGTAGTCTGGGTACCCCATGTGAGCATTTGAGAACATTTGGAGACGTTTGATTTTTGGGTCAAAAACTGACTTTTTTGATGATGCCGGATAGGCAAACTTTTTCAGAATTTGGGGTATTCTGTGTAAAACTTCAATATTGGTTTTCTCACTCGAAACTGACTGTAGTGTGCTAAAATCTTGAGGGGATAGTCTAGGCACGCTATGTGAGCATTTGAGAATATTTGGAGACGTTTGATTTTTGGGTCAAAAATTGACTTTTTTTGATGATGCCGGATAGGCAAACTTTTTCAGAATTTGGGGTATTCTGTGTAAAACTTCAGTATTGGTTTTCTCACTCGAAAATGACTGTAGTGTGCTAAAATCTTGAGGGGATAGTCTAGGCACGCTATGTGAGCATTTGAGAACATTTGGAGACGTTTGATTTTTGGGTCAAAAATTGACTTTTTTGATGATGCCGGATAGGCAAACTTTTTTCAGAATTTGGGGTATTCTGTGTAAAACATCAATATTGGTTTTCTCACTCGAAACTGACTGTAGTGTACTAAAATCTTGAGGGGATAGTCTAGGCACGCTATGTGAGCATTTGAGAACATTTGGAGACGTTTGATTTTTGGGTCAAAAACTGACTTTTTTAATGATGCCGGATAGGCAAACTTTTTCAGAATTTGGGGTATTCTGTGTAAAACTTCAATATTGGTTTTCTCACTCGAAACTGACTGTAGTGTGCTAAAATCTTGAGGGGATAGTCTAGGCACGCTATGTGAGCATTTGAGAATATTTGGAGACGTTTGATTTTTGGGTCAAAAATTGACTTTTTTGATGATGCCGGATAGGCAAACTTTTTCAGAATTTGGGGTATTCTGTGTAAAACTTCAATATTGGTTTTCTTACTCGAAATTGACTGTAGTGGTCTAAAACCTTGAGGGGATTTATTTCTGTAGTCTGGGTACCCCATGTGAGCATTTGAGAACATTTGGAGACGTTTGATTTTTTGGGGTATTCTGTGTAAAACTTCAATATTGGTTTTCTCACTCGAAAATGACTGTAGTGTGCTAAAATCTTGAGGGGATAGTCTAGGCACGCTATGTGAGCATTTGAGAACATTTGGAGACGTTTGATTTTTGGGTCAAAAATTGACTTTTTTGATGATGCCGGATAGGCAAACTTTTTCAGAATTTGGGGTATTCTGTGTAAAACTTCAATTTTGGTTTTCTTACTCAAAATTGACTGTAGTGTGCTAAAATCTTGAGGGGATAGTCTAGGCACCCTATGTGAGCATTTGAGAACATTTGGAGACGTTTGATTTTTGGGTCAAAAACTGACTTTTTTGATGATGCCGGATAGGCAAACTTTTTCAGAATTTGGGGTATTCTGTGTAAAACTTCAGTATTGGTTTTCTCACTCGAAAATGACTGTAGTGTGCTAAAATCTTGAGGGGATAGTCTAGGCACGCTATGTGAGCATTTGAGAACATTTGGAGACGTTTGATTTTTGGGTCAAAAATTGACTTTTTTGATGATGCCGGATAGGCAAACTTTTTTCAGAATTTGGGGTATTCTGTGTAAAACTTCAATATTGGTTTTCTCACTCGAAACTGACTGTAGTGTACTAAAATCTTGAGGGGATAGTCTAGGCACGCTATGTGAGCATTTGAGAACATTTGGAGACGTTTGATTTTTGGGTCAAAAACTGACTTTTTTAATGATGCCGGATAGGCAAACTTTTTCAGAATTTGGGGTATTCTGTGTAAAACTTCAGTATTGGTTTTCTCACTCGAAAATGACTGTAGTGTGCTAAAATCTTGAGGGGATAGTCTAGGCACGCTATGTGAGCATTTGAGAATATTTGGAGACGTTTGATTTTTGGGTCAAAAATTGACTTTTTTGATGATGCCGGATAGGCAAACTTTTTCAGAATTTGGGGTATTCTGTGTAAAACTTCAATATTGGTTTTCTTACTCGAAATTGACTGTAGTGTGCTAAAATCTTGAGGGGATAGTCTAGGCACCCTATGTGAGCATTTGAAAACATTTGGAGACGTTTGATTTTTGGGTCAAAAACTGACTTTTTTGATGATGCCGGATAGGCAAACTTTTTCAGAATTTGGGGTATTCTGTGTAAAACTTCAATATTGGTTTTCTCACTCGAAAATGACTGTAGTGTGCTAAAATCTTGAGGGGATAGTCTAGGCACGCTATGTGAGCATTTGAGAACATTTGGAGACGTTTGATTTTTGGGTCAAAAATTGACTTTTTTGATGATGCCGGATAGGCAAACTTTTTTCAGAATTTGGGGTATTCTGTGTAAAACTTCAATATTGGTTTTCTCACTCGAAACTGACTGTAGTGTGCTAAAATCTTGAGGGGATAGTCTAGGCACGCTATGTGAGCATTTGAGAATATTTGGAGACGTTTGATTTTTGGGTCAAAAATTGACTTTTTTGATGATGCCGGATAGGCAAACTTTTTCAGAATTTGGGGTATTCTGTGTAAAACTTCAATATTGGTTTTCTCACTCGAAACTGACTGTAGTGTGCTAAAATCTTAAGGGGATAGTCTAGGCACGCTATGTGAGCATTTGAGAATATTTGGAGACGTTTGATTTTTGGGTCAAAAATTGACTTTTTTGATGATGCCGATTAGGCAAACTTTTTCAGAATTTGGGGTATTCTGTGTAAAACTTCAATATTGGTTCTCTCACTCGAAAATGACTGTAGTGTGCTAAAATCTTGAGGGGATAGTCTAGGCACGCTATGTGAGCATTTGAGAACATTTGGAGACGTTTGATTTTTGGGTCAAAAATTGACTTTTTTGATGATGCCGGATAGGCAAACTTTTTTCAGAATTTGGGGTATTCTGTGTAAAACTTCAGTATTGGTTTTCTCACTCGAAAATGACTGTAGTGTGCTAAAATCTTGAGGGGATAGTCTAGGCACGCTATGTGAGCATTTGAGAACATTTGGAGACGTTTGATTTTTGGGTCAAAAATTGACTTTTTTGATGATGCCGGATAGGCAAACTTTTTTCAGAATTTGGGGTATTCTGTGTAAAACTTCAATATTGGTTTTCTCACTCGAAACTGACTGTAGTGTACTAAAATCTTGAGGGGATAGTCTAGGCACGCTATGTGAGCATTTGAGAACATTTGGAGACGTTTGATTTTTGGGTCAAAAACTGACTTTTTTAATGATGCCGGATAGGCAAACTTTTTCAGAATTTGGGGTATTCTGTGTAAAACTTCAGTATTGGTTTTCTCACTCGAAAATGACTGTAGTGTGCTAAAATCTTGAGGGGATAGTCTAGGCACGCTATGTGAGCATTTGAGAATATTTGGAGACGTTTGATTTTTGGGTCAAAAATTGACTTTTTTGATGATGCCGGATAGGCAAACTTTTTCAGAATTTGGGGTATTCTGTGTAAAACTTCAATATTGGTTTTCTTACTCGAAATTGACTGTAGTGTGCTAAAATCTTGAGGGGATAGTCTAGGCACCCTATGTGAGCATTTGAAAACATTTGGAGACGTTTGATTTTTGGGTCAAAAACTGACTTTTTTGATGATGCCGGATAGGCAAACTTTTTCAGAATTTGGGGTATTCTGTGTAAAACTTCAATATTGGTTTTCTCACTCGAAAATGACTGTAGTGTGCTAAAATCTTGAGGGGATAGTCTAGGCACGCTATGTGAGCATTTGAGAACATTTGGAGACGTTTGATTTTTGGGTCAAAAATTGACTTTTTTGATGATGCCGGATAGGCAAACTTTTTTCAGAATTTGGGGTATTCTGTGTAAAACTTCAATATTGGTTTTCTCACTCGAAACTGACTGTAGTGTGCTAAAATCTTGAGGGGATAGTCTAGGCACGCTATGTGAGCATTTGAGAATATTTGGAGACGTTTGATTTTTGGGTCAAAAATTGACTTTTTTGATGATGCCGGATAGGCAAACTTTTTCAGAATTTGGGGTATTCTGTGTAAAACTTCAATATTGGTTTTCTCACTCGAAACTGACTGTAGTGTGCTAAAATCTTAAGGGGATAGTCTAGGCACGCTATGTGAGCATTTGAGAATATTTGGAGACGTTTGATTTTTGGGTCAAAAATTGACTTTTTTGATGATGCCGATTAGGCAAACTTTTTCAGAATTTGGGGTATTCTGTGTAAAACTTCAATATTGGTTCTCTCACTCGAAACTGACTGTAGTGTGCTAAAATCTTGAGGGGATAGTCTAGGCACGCTATGTGAGCATTTGAGAACATTTGGAGACGTTTGATTTTTGGGTCAAAAACTGACTTTTTTTATGATGCCGGATAGGCAAACTTTTTCAGAATTTGGGGTATTCTGTGTAAAACTTCAGTATTGGTTTTCTCACTCGAAAATGACTGTAGTGTGCTAAAATCTTGAGGGGATAGTCTAGGCACGCTATGTGAGCATTTGAGAATATTTGGAGACGTTTGATTTTTGGGTCAAAAATTGACTTTTTTGATGATGCCGGATAGGCAAACTTTTTCAGAATTTGGGGTATTCTGTGTAAAACTTCAATATTGGTTTTCTTACTCGAAATTGACTGTAGTGTGCTAAAATCTTGAGGGGATAGTCTAGGCACCCTATGTGAGCATTTGAAAACATTTGGAGACGTTTGATTTTTGGGTCAAAAACTGACTTTTTTGATGATGCCGGATAGGCAAACTTTTTCAGAATTTGGGGTATTCTGTGTAAAACTTCAATATTGGTTTTCTCACTCGAAAATGACTGTAGTGTGCTAAAATCTTGAGGGGATAGTCTAGGCACGCTATGTGAGCATTTGAGAACATTTGGAGACGTTTGATTTTTGGGTCAAAAATTGACTTTTTTGATGATGCCGGATAGGCAAACTTTTTTCAGAATTTGGGGTATTCTGTGTAAAACTTCAATATTGGTTTTCTCACTCGAAACTGACTGTAGTGTGCTAAAATCTTGAGGGGATAGTCTAGGCACGCTATGTGAGCATTTGAGAATATTTGGAGACGTTTGATTTTTGGGTCAAAAATTGACTTTTTTGATGATGCCGGATAGGCAAACTTTTTCAGAATTTGGGGTATTCTGTGTAAAACTTCAATATTGGTTTTCTCACTCGAAACTGACTGTAGTGTGCTAAAATCTTAAGGGGATAGTCTAGGCACGCTATGTGAGCATTTGAGAATATTTGGAGACGTTTGATTTTTGGGTCAAAAATTGACTTTTTTGATGATGCCGATTAGGCAAACTTTTTCAGAATTTGGGGTATTCTGTGTAAAACTTCAATATTGGTTCTCTCACTCGAAACTGACTGTAGTGTGCTAAAATCTTGAGGGGATAGTCTAGGCACGCTATGTGAGCATTTGAGAACATTTGGAGACGTTTGATTTTTGGGTCAAAAACTGACTTTTTTGATGATGCCGGATAGGCAAACTTTTTCAGAATTTGGGGTATTCTGTGTAAAACTTCAGTATTGGTTTTCTCACTCGAAAATGACTGTAGTGTGCTAAAATCTTGAGGGGATAGTCTAGGCACGCTATGTGAGCATTTGAGAATATTTGGAGACGTTTGATTTTTGGGTCAAAAATTGACTTTTTTGATGATGCCGGATAGGCAAACTTTTTCAGAATTTGGGGTATTCTGTGTAAAACTTCAATATTGGTTTTCTCACTCGAAAATGACTGTAGTGTGCTAAAATCTTGAGGGGATAGTCTAGGCACGCTATGTGAGCATTTTAGAACATTTGGAGACGTTTGATTTTTGGGTCAAAAATTGACTTTTTTGATGATGCCGGATAGGCAAACTTTTTCAGAATTTGGGGTATTCTGTGTAAAACTTCAATATTGGTTTTCTCACTCGAAAATGACTGTAGTGTGCTAAAATCTTGAGGGGATAGTCTAGGCACACTATGTGAGCATTTGAGAACATTTGGAGACGTTTGATTTATGGGTCAAAAATTGACTTTTTTGATGATGCCAAGTAGGCAAACTTTTTCAGAATTTGGGGTATTCTGTGTAAAACTTCAATATTGGTTTTCTCACTCGAAAATGACTGTAGTGTGCTAAAATCTTGAGGGGATAGTCTAGGCACGCTATGTGAGCATTTAGAAACGTTTGATTTTTGGGTCAAAAATTGACTTTTTTGATGATGCCGGATAGGCAAACTTTTTCAAAATTTGGGGTATTCTGTGTAAAACTTCAATATTGGTTTTCTCACTCGAAACTGACTGTAGTGTGCTAAAATCTTGAGGGGATAGTCTAGGCACGCTATGTGAGCATTTGAGAATATTTGGAGACGTTTGATTTTTGGGTCAAAAATTGACTTTTTTGATGATGCCGGATAGGCAAACTTTTTTCAGAATTTGGGGTATTCTGTGTAAAACTTCAATATTGGTTTTCTCACTCGAAACTGACTGTAGTGTACTAAAATCTTGAGGGGATAGTCTAGGCACGCTATGTGAGCATTTGAGAACATTTGGAGACGTTTGATTTTTGGGTCAAAAACTGACTTTTTTAATGATGCCGGATAGGCAAACTTTTTCAGAATTTGGGGTATTCTGTGTAAAACTTCAGTATTGGTTTTCTCACTCGAAAATGACTGTAGTGTGCTAAAATCTTGAGGGGATAGTCTAGGCACGCTATGTGAGCATTTGAGAATATTTGGAGACGTTTGATTTTTGGGTCAAAAATTGACTTTTTTGATGATGCCGGATAGGCAAACTTTTTCAGAATTTGGGGTATTCTGTGTAAAACTTCAATATTGGTTTTCTTACTCGAAATTGACTGTAGTGTGCTAAAATCTTGAGGGGATAGTCTAGGCACCCTATGTGAGCATTTGAAAACATTTGGAGACGTTTGATTTTTGGGTCAAAAACTGACTTTTTTGATGATGCCGGATAGGCAAACTTTTTCAGAATTTGGGGTATTCTGTGTAAAACTTCAATATTGGTTTTCTCACTCGAAAATGACTGTAGTGTGCTAAAATCTTGAGGGGATAGTCTAGGCACGCTATGTGAGCATTTGAGAACATTTGGAGACGTTTGATTTTTGGGTCAAAAATTGACTTTTTTGATGATGCCGGATAGGCAAACTTTTTTCAGAATTTGGGGTATTCTGTGTAAAACTTCAATATTGGTTTTCTCACTCGAAACTGACTGTAGTGTGCTAAAATCTTGAGGGGATAGTCTAGGCACGCTATGTGAGCATTTGAGAATATTTGGAGACGTTTGATTTTTGGGTCAAAAATTGACTTTTTTGATGATGCCGGATAGGCAAACTTTTTCAGAATTTGGGGTATTCTGTGTAAAACTTCAATATTGGTTTTCTCACTCGAAACTGACTGTAGTGTGCTAAAATCTTAAGGGGATAGTCTAGGCACGCTATGTGAGCATTTGAGAATATTTGGAGACGTTTGATTTTTGGGTCAAAAATTGACTTTTTTGATGATGCCGATTAGGCAAACTTTTTCAGAATTTGGGGTATTCTGTGTAAAACTTCAATATTGGTTCTCTCACTCGAAACTGACTGTAGTGTGCTAAAATCTTGAGGGGATAGTCTAGGCACGCTATGTGAGCATTTGAGAACATTTGGAGACGTTTGATTTTTGGGTCAAAAACTGACTTTTTTTATGATGCCGGATAGGCAAACTTTTTCAGAATTTGGGGTATTCTGTGTAAAACTTCAGTATTGGTTTTCTCACTCGAAAATGACTGTAGTGTGCTAAAATCTTGAGGGGATAGTCTAGGCACGCTATGTGAGCATTTGAGAATATTTGGAGACGTTTGATTTTTGGGTCAAAAATTGACTTTTTTGATGATGCCGGATAGGCAAACTTTTTCAGAATTTGGGGTATTCTGTGTAAAACTTCAATATTGGTTTTCTCACTCGAAAATGACTGTAGTGTGCTAAAATCTTGAGGGGATAGTCTAGGCACGCTATGTGAGCATTTTAGAACATTTGGAGACGTTTGATTTTTGGGTCAAAAATTGACTTTTTTGATGATGCCGGATAGGCAAACTTTTTCAGAATTTGGGGTATTCTGTGTAAAACTTCATTATTGGTTTTCTCACTCGAAACTGACTGTAGTGTGCTAAAATCTTGAGAGGATAGTCTAGGCACGCAATGTGAGCATTTGAGAATATTTGGAGACGTTTGATTTTTGGGTCAAAAATTGACTTTTTTGATGATGCCGGATAGGCAAACTTTTTCAGAATTTGGGGTATTCTGTGTAAAACTTCAATATTGGTTTTCTCACTCGAAACTGACTGTAGTGTGCTAAAATCTTGAGGGGATAGTCTAGGCACGCTATGTGAGCATTTGAGAATATTTGGAGACGTTTGATTTTTGGGTCAAAATTTGACTTTTTTGATGATGCCGGATAGGCAAACTTTTTCAGAATTTGGGGTATTCTGTGTAAAACTTCAATATTGGTTTTCTCACTCGAAAATGACTGTAGTGTGCTAAAATCTTGAGGGGATAGTCTAGGCACACTATGTGAGCATTTGAGAACATTTGGAGACGTTTGATTTATGGGTCAAAAATTGACTTTTTTGATGATGCCAAGTAGGCAAACTTTTTCAGAATTTGGGGTATTCTGTGTAAAACTTCAATATTGGTTTTCTCACTCGAAAATGACTGTAGTGTGCTAAAATCTTGAGGGGATAGTCTAGGCACGCTATGTGAGCATTTAGAAACGTTTGATTTTTGGGTCAAAAATTGACTTTTTTGATGATGCCGGATAGGCAAACTTTTTCAAAATTTGGGGTATTCTGTGTAAAACTTCAATATTGGTTTTCTCACTCGAAACTGACTGTAGTGTGCTAAAATCTTGAGGGGATAGTCTAGGCACGCTATGTGAGCATTTGAGAATATTTGGAGACGTTTGATTTTTGGGTCAAAAATTGACTTTTTTGATGATGCCGGATAGGCAAACTTTTTTCAGAATTTGGGGTATTCTGTGTAAAACTTCAGTATTGGTTTTCTCACTCGAAAATGACTGTAGTGTGCTAAAATCTTGAGGGGATAGTCTAGGCACGCTATGTGAGCATTTGAGAATATTTGGAGACGTTTGATTTTTGGGTCAAAAATTGACTTTTTTGATGATGCCGGATAGGCAAACTTTTTCAGAATTTGGGGTATTCTGTGTAAAACTTCAATATTGGTTTTCTTACTCGAAATTGACTGTAGTGTGCTAAAATCTTGAGGGGATAGTCTAGGCACCCTATGTGAGCATTTGAAAACATTTGGAGACGTTTGATTTTTGGGTCAAAAACTGACTTTTTTGATGATGCCGGATAGGCAAACTTTTTCAGAATTTGGGGTATTCTGTGTAAAACTTCAATATTGGTTCTCTCACTCGAAACTGACTGTAGTGTGCTAAAATCTTGAGGGGATAGTCTAGGCACGCTATGTGAGCATTTGAGAACATTTGGAGACGTTTGATTTTTGGGTCAAAAACTGACTTTTTTGATGATGCCGGATAGGCAAACTTTTTCAGAATTTGGGGTATTCTGTGTAAAACTTCAATATTGGTTTTCTCACTCGAAAATGACTGTAGTGTGCTAAAATCTTGAGGGGATAGTCTAGGCACGCTATGTGAGCATTTGAGAACATTTGGAGACGTTTGATTTTTGGGTCAAAAATTGACTTTTTTGATGATGCCGGATAGGCAAACTTTTTTCAGAATTTGGGGTATTCTGTGTAAAACTTCAATATTGGTTTTCTCACTCGAAACTGACTAAAGTGTGCTAAAATCTTGAGGGGATAGTCTAGGCACGCTATGTGAGCATTTGAGAATATTTGGAGACGTTTGATTTTTGGGTCAAAAATTGACTTTTTTGATGATGCCGATTAGGCAAAATTTTTCAGAATTTGGGGTATTCTGTGTAAAACTTCAATATTGGTTCTCTCACTCGAAACTGACTGTAGTGTGCTAAAATCTTGAGGGGATAGTCTAGGCACGCTATGTGAGCATTTGAGAACATTTGGAGACGTTTGATTTTTGGGTCAAAAACTGACTTTTTTTATGATGCCGGATAGGCAAACTTTTTCAGAATTTGGGGTATTCTGTGTAAAACTTCAGTATTGGTTTTCTCACTCGAAAATGACTGTAGTGTGCTAAAATCTTGAGGGGATAGTCTAGGCACGATATGTGAGCATTTGAGAATATTTGGAGACGTTTGATTTTTGGGTCAAAAATTGACTTTTTTGATGATGCCGGATAGGCAAACTTTTTCAGAATTTGGGGTATTCTGTGTAAAACTTCAATATTGGTTCTCTCACTCGAAACTGACTGTAGTGTGCTAAAATCTTGAGGGGATAGTCTAGGCACGCTATGTGAGCATTTGAGAACATTTGGAGACGTTTGATTTTTGGGTCAAAAACTGACTTTTTTGATGATGCCGGATAGGCAAACTTTTTCAGAATTTGGGGTATTCTGTGTAAAACTTCAATATTGGTTTTCTCACTCGAAAATGACTGTAGTGTGCTAAAATCTTGAGGGGATAGTCTAGGCACGCTATGTGAGCATTTGAGAACATTTGGAGACGTTTGATTTTTGGGTCAAAAATTGACTTTTTTGATGATGCCGGATAGGCAAACTTTTTTCAGAATTTGGGGTATTCTGTGTAAAACTTCAATATTGGTTTTCTCACTCGAAACTGACTATAGTGTGCTAAAATCTTGAGGGGATAGTCTAGGCACGCTATGTGAGCATTTGAGAATATTTGGAGACGTTTGATTTTTGGGTCAAAAATTGACTTTTTTGATGATGCCGGATAGGCAAACTTTTTCAGAATTTGGGGTATTCTGTGTAAAACTTTAATATTGGTTTTCTCACTCGAAACTGACTGTAGTGTGCTAAAATCTTAAGGGGATAGTCTAGGCACGCTATGTGAGCATTTGAGAATATTTGGAGACGTTTGATTTTTGGGTCAAAAATTGACTTTTTTGATGATGCCGATTAGGCAAACTTTTTCAGAATTTGGGGTATTCTGTGTAAAACTTCAATATTGGTTCTCTCACTCGAAACTGACTGTAGTGTGCTAAAATCTTGAGGGGATAGTCTAGGCACGCTATGTGAGCATTTGAGAACATTTGGAGACGTTTGATTTTTGGGACAAAAACTGACTTTTTTTATGATGCCGGATAGGCAAACTTTTTCAGAATTTGGGGTATTCTGTGTAAAACTTCAGTATTGGTTTTCTCACTCGAAAATGACTGTAGTGTGCTAAAATCTTGAGGGGATAGTCTAGGCACGCTATGTGAGCATTTGAGAATATTTGGAGACGTTTGATTTTTGGGTCAAAAATTGACTTTTTTGATGATGCCGGATAGGCAAACTTTTTCAGAATTTGGGGTATTCTGTGTAAAACTTCAATATTGGTTTTCTCACTCGAAAATGACTGTAGTGTGCTAAAATCTTGAGGGGATAGTCTAGGCACACTATGTGAGCATTTGAGAACATTTGGAGACGTTTGATTTATGGGTCAAAAATTGACTTTTTTGATGATGCCAAGTAGGCAAACTTTTTCAGAATTTGGGGTATTCTGTGTAAAACTTCAATATTGGTTTTCTCACTCGAAAATGACTGTAGTGTGCTAAAATCTTGAGGGGATAGTCTATGCACGCTATGTGAGCATTTAGAAACGTTTGATTTTTGGGTCAAAAATTGACTTTTTTGATGATGCCGGATAGGCAAACTTTTTCAAAATTTGGGGTATTCTGTGTAAAACTTCAATATTGGTTTTCTCACTCGAAACTGACTGTAGTGTGCTAAAATCTTGAGGGGATAGTCTAGGCACGCTATGTGAGCATTTGAGAACATTTGGAGACGTTTGATTTTTGGGTCAAAAACTGACTTTTTTGTTGATGCCGGATAGGCAAACTTTTTCAGAATTTGGGGTATTCTGTGTAAAACTTCAATATTGGTTTTCTCACTCGAAACTGACTGTAGTGTGCTAAAATCGTGAGGGGATAGTCTAGGCACGCTATGTGAGCATTTGAGAATATTTGGAGACGTTTGATTTTTGGGTCAAAAATTGACTTTTTTGATGATGCCGATTAGGCAAACTTTTTCAGAATTTGGGGTATTCTGTGTAAAACTTCAATATTGGTTCTCTCACTCGAAACTGACTGTAGTGTGCTAAAATCTTGAGGGGATAGTCTAGGCACGCTATGTGAGCATTTGAGAACATTTGGAGACGTTTGATTTTTGGGTCAAAAACTGACTTTTTTTATGATGCCGGATAGGCAAACTTTTTCAGAATTTGGGGTATTCTGTGTAAAACTTCAATATTGGTTTTCTCACTCGAAACTGACTGTAGTGTGCTAAAATCTTGAGGGGATAGTCTAGGCACGCTATGTGAGCATTTAGAAACGTTTGATTTTTGGGTCAAAAACTGACTTTTTTGATGATGCCGGATAGGCAAACTTTTTCAAAATTTGGGGTATTCTGTGTAAAACTTCAATATTGGTTTTCTCACTCGAAAATGACTGTAGTGTGCTAAAATCTTGAGGGGATAGTCTAGGCACGCTATGTGAGCATTTTAGAACATTTGGAGACGTTTGATTTTTGGGTCAAAAATTGACTTTTTTGATGATGCCGGATAGGCAAACTTTTTCAGAATTTGGGGTATTCTGTGTAAAACTTCATTATTGGTTTTCTCACTCGAAACTGACTGTAGTGTGCTAAAATCTTGAGGGGATAGTCTAGGCACGCTATGTGAGCATTTGAGAATATTTGGAGACGTTTGATTTTTGGGTCAAAAATTGACTTTTTTGATGATGCCGGATAGGCAAACTTTTTCAGAATTTGGGGTATTCTGTGTAAAACTTCAATATTGGTTTTCTCACTCGAAACTGACTGTAGTGTGCTAAAATCTTGAGGGGATAGTCTAGGCACGCTATGTGAGCATTTGAGAATATTTGGAGACGTTTGATTTTTGGGTCAAAATTTGACTTTTTTGATGATGCCGGATAGGCAAACTTTTTCAGAATTTGGGGTATTCTGTGTAAAACTTCAATATTGGTTTTCTCACTCGAAAATGACTGTAGTGTGCTAAAATCTTGAGGGGATAGTCTAGGCACACTATGTGAGCATTTGAGAACATTTGGAGACGTTTGATTTATGGGTCAAAAATTGACTTTTTTGATGATGCCAAGTAGGCAAACTTTTTCAGAATTTGGGGTATTCTGTGTAAAACTTCAATATTGGTTTTCTCACTCGAAAATGACTGTAGTGTGCTAAAATCTTGAGGGGATAGTCTAGGCACGCTATGTGAGCATTTGAGAACATTTGGAGACGTTTGATTTTTGGGTCAAAAATTGACTTTTTTGATGATGCCGAGTAGGCAAACTTTTTCAGAATTTGGGGTATTCTGTGTAAAACTTCAATATTGGTTTTCTCACTCGAAAATGACTGTAGTGTGCTAAAATCTTGAGGGGATAGTCTAGGCACACTATGTGAGCATTTGAGAACATTTGGAGACGTTTGATTTATGGGTCAAAAATTGACTTTTTTGATGATGCCAAGTAGGCAAACTTTTTCAGAATTTGGGGTATTCTGTGTAAAACTTCAATATTGGTTTTCTCACTCGAAAATGACTGTAGTGTGCTAAAATCTTGAGGGGATAGTCTAGGCACGCTATGTGAGCATTTGAGAACATTTGGAGACGTTTGATTTTTGGGTCAAAAATTGACTTTTTTGATGATGCCGGATAGGCAAACTTTTTCAAAATTTGGGGTATTCTGTGTAAAACTTCAATATTGGTTTTCTCACTCGAAACTGACTGTAGTGTGCTAAAATCTTGAGGGGATAGTCTAGGCACGCTATGTGAGCATTTGAGAACATTTGGAGACGTTTGATTTTTGGGTCAAAAACTGACTTTTTTGTTGATGCCGGATAGGCAAACTTTTTCAGAATTTGGGGTATTCTGTGTAAAACTTCAATATTGGTTTTCTCACTCGAAACTGACTGTAGTGTGCTAAAATCTTGAGGGGATAGTCTAGGCACGCTATGTGAGCATTTGAGAATATTTGGAGACGTTTGATTTTTGGGTCAAAAATTGACTTTTTTGATGATGCCGATTAGGCAAACTTTTTCAGAATTTGGGGTATTCTGTGTAAAACTTCAATATTGGTTCTCTCACTCGAAACTGACTGTAGTGTGCTAAAATCTTGAGGGGATAGTCTAGGCACGCTATGTGAGCATTTGAGAACATTTGGAGACGTTTGATTTTTGGGTCAAAAACTGACTTTTTTTATGATGCCGGATAGGCAAACTTTTTCAGAATTTGGGGTATTCTGTGTAAAACTTCAATATTGGTTTTCTCACTCGAAACTGACTGTAGTGTGCTAAAATCTTGAGGGGATAGTCTAGGCACGCTATGTGAGCATTTAGAAACGTTTGATTTTTGGGTCAAAAACTGACTTTTTTGATGATGCCGGATAGGCAAACTTTTTCAAAATTTGGGGTATTCTGTGTAAAACTTCAATATTGGTTTTCTCACTCGAAAATGACTGTAGTGTGCTAAAATCTTGAGGGGATAGTCTAGGCACGCTATGTGAGCATTTTAGAACATTTGGAGACGTTTGATTTTTGGGTCAAAAATTGACTTTTTTGATGATGCCGGATAGGCAAACTTTTTCAGAATTTGGGGTATTCTGTGTAAAACTTCATTATTGGTTTTCTCACTCGAAACTGACTGTAGTGTGCTAAAATCTTGAGGGGATAGTCTAGGCACGCTATGTGAGCATTTGAGAATATTTGGAGACGTTTGATTTTTGGGTCAAAAATTGACTTTTTTGATGATGCCGGATAGGCAAACTTTTTCAGAATTTGGGGTATTCTGTGTAAAACTTCAATATTGGTTTTCTCACTCGAAAATGACTGTAGTGTGCTAAAATCTTGAGGGGATAGTCTAGGCACACTATGTGAGCATTTGAGAACATTTGGAGACGTTTGATTTATGGGTCAAAAATTGACTTTTTTGATGATGCCAAGTAGGCAAACTTTTTCAGAATTTGGGGTATTCTGTGTAAAACTTCAATATTGGTTTTCTCACTCGAAAATGACTGTAGTGTGCTAAAATCTTGAGGGGATAGTCTAGGCACGCTATGTGAGCATTTGAGAACATTTGGAGACGTTTGATTTTTGGGTCAAAAATTGACTTTTTTGATGATGCCGAGTAGGCAAACTTTTTCAGAATTTGGGGTATTCTGTGTAAAACTTCAATATTGGTTTTCTCACTCGAAAATGACTGTAGTGTGCTAAAATCTTGAGGGGATAGTCTAGGCACACTATGTGAGCATTTGAGAACATTTGGAGACGTTTGATTTATGGGTCAAAAATTGACTTTTTTTATGATGCCAAGTAGGCAAACTTTTTCAGAATTTGGGGTATTCTGTGTAAAACTTCAATATTGGTTTTCTCACTCGAAAATGACTGTAGTGTGCTAAAATCTTGAGGGGATAGTCTAGGCACGCTATGTGAGCATTTGAGAACATTTGGAGACGTTTGATTTTTGGGTCAAAAATTGACTTTTTTGATGATGCCGAGTAGGCAAACTTTTTCAGAATTTGGGGTATTCTGTGTAAAACTTCAATATTGGTTTTCTCACTCGAAACTGACTGTAGTGTGCTAAAATCTTGAGGGGATAGTCTAGGCACGCTATGTGAGCATTTAGAAACGTTTGATTTTTGGGTCAAAAATTGACTTTTTTGATGATGCCGGATAGGCAAACTTTTTCAAAATTTGGGGTATTCTGTGTAAAACTTCAATATT
This sequence comes from Crossaster papposus, assembly GCA_037893245.1. Classification (NCBI taxonomy): domain Eukaryota; kingdom Metazoa; phylum Echinodermata; class Asteroidea; order Velatida; family Solasteridae; genus Crossaster; species Crossaster papposus. The sequence goes on along the minus strand of JBAIAA010000824.1, from coordinate 439,329 downwards.
GGTTTTCTCACTCGAAACTGACTGTAGTGTGCTAAAATCTTGAGGGGATAGTCTAGGCACGCTATGTGAGCATTTGAGAATATTTGCAGACGTTTTATTTTTGGGTCAAAAATTGACTTTTTTGATGATGCCGGATAGGCAAACTTTTTCAGAATTTGGGGTATTCTGTGTAAAACTTCAATATTGGTTTTCTCACTCGAAACTGACTGTAGTGTGCTAAAATCTTGAGGGGATAGTCTAGGCACGCTATGTGAGCATTTGAGAACATTTGGAGACGTTTGATTTTTGGGTCAAAAACTGACTTTTTTGTTGATGCCGGATAGGCAAACTTTTTCAGAATTTGGGGTATTCTGTGTAAAACTTCAATATTGGTTTTCTCACTCGAAACTGACTGTAGTGTGCTAAAATCTTGAGGGGATAGTCTAGGCACGCTATGTGAGCATTTGAGAATATTTGGAGACGTTTGATTTTTGGGTCAAAAATTGACTTTTTTGATGATGCCGGATAGGCAAACTTTTTCAGAATTTGGGGTATTCTGTGTAAAACTTCAATATTGGTTTTCTCACTCGAAACTGACTGTAGTGTGCTAAAATCTTGAGGGGATAGTCTAGGCACGCTATGTGAGCATTTAGAAACGTTTGATTTTTGGGTCAAAAACTGACTTTTTTGATGATGCCGGATAGGCAAACTTTTTCAAAATTTGGGGTATTCTGTGTAAAACTTCAGTATTGGTTTTCTCACTCGAAAATGACTGTAGTGTGCTAAAATCTTGAGGGGATAGTCTAGGCACGCTATGTGAGCATTTGAGAATATTTGGAGTTGTTTGATTTTTGGGTCAAAAATTGACTTTTTTGATGATGCCGGATAGGCAAACTTTTTCAGAATTTGGGGTATTCTGTGTAAAACTTCAATATTGGTTTTCTTACTCGAAATTGACTGTAGTGTGCTAAAATCTTGAGGGGATAGTCTAGGCACCCTATGTGAGCATTTGAGAACATTTGGAGACGTTTGATTTTTGGGTCAAAAACTGACTTTTTTGATGATGCCGGATAGGCAAACTTTTTCGGAATTTGGGGTATTCTGTGTAAAACTTCAGTATTGGTTTTCTCACTCGAAAATGACTGTAGTGTGCTAAAATCTTGAGGGGATAGTCTAGGCACGCTATGTGAGCATTTGAGAACATTTGGAGACGTTTGATTTTTGGGTCAAATTGACTTTTTTGATGATGCCGGATAGGCAAACTTTTTCAGAATTTGGGGTATTCTGTGTAAAACTTCATTATTGGTTTTCTCACTCGAAACTGACTGTAGTGTGCTAAAATCTTGAGGGGATAGTCTAGGCACGCTATGTGAGCATTTGAGAATATTTGGAGACGTTTGATTTTTGGGTCAAAAATTGACTTTTTTGATGATGCCGGATAGGCAAACTTTTTCAGAATTTGGGGTATTCTGTGTAAAACTTCAATATTGGTTTTCTCACTCGAAACTGACTGTAGTGTGCTAAAATCTTGAGGGGATAGTCTAGGCACGCTATGTGAGCATTTGAGAATATTTGGAGACGTTTGATTTTTGGGTCAAAATTTGACTTTTTTGATGATGCCGGATAGGCAAACTTTTTCAGAATTTGGGGTATTCTGTGTAAAACTTCAATATTGGTTTTCTCACTCGAAAATGACTGTAGTGTGCTAAAATCTTGAGGGGATAGTCTAGGCACACTATGTGAGCATTTGAGAACATTTGGAGACGTTTGATTTATGGGTCAAAAATTGACTTTTTTGATGATGCCAAGTAGGCAAACTTTTTCAGAATTTGGGGTATTCTGTGTAAAACTTCAATATTGGTTTTCTCACTCGAAAATGACTGTAGTGTGCTAAAATCTTGAGGGGATAGTCTAGGCACGCTATGTGAGCATTTGAGAACATTTGGAGACGTTTGATTTTTGGGTCAAAAACTGACTTTTTTTATGATGCCGGATAGGCAAACTTTTTCAGAATTTGGGGTATTCTGTGTAAAACTTCAGTATTGGTTTTCTCACTCGAAAATGACTGTAGTGTGCTAAAATCTTGAGGGGATAGTCTAGGCACGCTATGTGAGCATTTGAGAATATTTGGAGACGTTTGATTTTTGGGTCAAAAATTGACTTTTTTGATGATGCCGGATAGGCAAACTTTTTCAGAATTTGGGGTATTCTGTGTAAAACTTCAATATTGGTTTTCTCACTCGAAAATGACTGTAGTGTGCTAAAATCTTGAGGGGATAGTCTAGGCACGCTATGTGAGCATTTTAGAACATTTGGAGACGTTTGATTTTTGGGTCAAAAATTGACTTTTTTGATGATGCCGGATAGGCAAACTTTTTCAGAATTTGGGGTATTCTGTGTAAAACTTCATTATTGGTTTTCTCACTCGAAACTGACTGTAGTGTGCTAAAATCTTGAGGGGATAGTCTAGGCACGCTATGTGAGCATTTAAGAACATTTGGAGACGTTTGATTTTTGGGTCAAAAATTGACTTTTTTGATGATGCCGGATAGGCAAACTTTTTCAGAATTTGGGGTATTCTGTGTAAAACTTCATTATTGGTTTTCTCACTCGAAACTGACTGTAGTGTGCTAAAATCTTGAGGGGATAGTCTAGGCACGCTATGTGAGCATTTGAGAATATTTGGAGACGTTTGATTTTTGGGTCAAAATTTGACTTTTTTGATGATGCCAAGTAGGCAAACTTTTTCAGAATTTGGGGTATTCTGTGTAAAACTTCAATATTGGTTTTCTCACTCGAAAATGACTGTAGTGTGCTAAAATCTTGAGGGGATAGTCTAGGCACGCTATGTGAGCATTTGAGAACATTTGGAGACGTTTGATTTTTGGGTCAAAAATTGACTTTTTTGATGATGCCGAGTAGGCAAACTTTTTCAGAATTTGGGGTATTCTGTGTAAAACTTCAATATTGGTTTTCTCACTCGAAACTGACTGTAGTGTGCTAAAATCTTGAGGGGATAGTCTAGGCACGCTATGTGAGCATTTAGAAACGTTTGATTTTTGGGTCAAAAATTGACTTTTTTGATGATGCCGGATAGGCAAACTTTTTCAAAATTTGGGGTATTCTGTGTAAAACTTCAATATTGGTTTTCTCACTCGAAACTGACTGTAGTGTGCTAAAATCTTGAGGGGATAGTCTAGGCACGCTATGTGAGCATTTGAGAATATTTGGAGACGTTTGATTTTTGGGTCAAAAATTGACTTTTTTGATGATGCCGGATAGGCAAACTTTTTTAGAATTTGGGGTATTCTGTGTAAAACTTCAATATTGGTTTTCTCACTCGAAACTGACTGTAGTGTGCTAAAATCTTGAGGGGATAGTCTAGGCACGCTATGTGAGCATTTGAGAACATTTGGAGACGTTTGATTTTTGGGTCAAAAACTGACTTTTTTGTTGATGCCGGATAGGCAAACTTTTTCAGAATTTGGGGTATTCTGTGTAAAACTTCAATATTGGTTTTCTCACTCGAAACTGACTGTAGTGTGCTAAAATCTTGAGGGGATAGTCTAGGCACGCTATGTGAGCATTTGAGAATATTTGGAGACGTTTGATTTTTGGGTCAAAAATTGACTTTTTTGATGATGCCGGATAGGCAAACTTTTTCAGAATTTGGGGTATTCTGTGTAAAACTTCAATATTGGTTTTCTCACTCGAAACTGACTGTAGTGTGCTAAAATCTTGAGGGGATAGTCTAGGCACGCTATGTGAGCATTTAGAAACGTTTGATTTTTGGGTCAAAAACTGACTTTTTTGATGATGCCGGATAGGCAAACTTTTTCAAAATTTGGGGTATTCTGTGTAAAACTTCAGTATTGGTTTTCTCACTCGAAAATGACTGTAGTGTGCTAAAATCTTGAGGGGATAGTCTAGGCACGCTATGTGAGCATTTGAGAATATTTGGAGACGTTTGATTTTTGGGTCAAAAATTGACTTTTTTGATGATGCCGGATAGGCAAACTTTTTCAAAATTTGGGGTATTCTGTGTAAAACTTCAATATTGGTTTTCTCACTCGAAACTGACTGTAGTGTGCTAAAATCTTGAGGGGATAGTCTAGGCACGCTATGTGAGCATTTGAGAACATTTGGAGACGTTTGATTTTTGGGTCAAATTGACTTTTTTGATGATGCCGGATAGGCAAACTTTTTCAGAATTTGGGGTATTCTGTGTAAAACTTCAGTATTGGTTTTCTCACTCGAAACTGACTGTAGTGTGCTAAAATCTTGAGGGGATAGTCTAGGCACGCTATGTGAGCATTTGAGAATATTTGGAGACGTTTGATTTTTGGGTCAAAAATTGACTTTTTTGATGATGCCGGATAGGCAAACTTTTTCAGAATTTGGGGTATTCTGTGTAAAACTTCAATATTGGTTTTCTCACTCGAAACTGACTGTAGTGTGCTAAAATCTTGAGGGGATAGTCTAGGCACGCTATGTGAGCATTTGAGAATATTTGGAGACGTTTGATTTTTGGGTCAAAATTTGACTTTTTTGATGATGCCGGATAGGCAAACTTTTTCAGAATTTGGGGTATTCTGTGTAAAACTTCAATATTGGTTTTCTCACTCGAAAATGACTGTAGTGTGCTAAAATCTTGAGGGGATAGTCTAGGCACACTATGTGAGCATTTGAGAACATTTGGAGACGTTTGATTTATGGGTCAAAAATTGACTTTTTTGATGATGCCAAGTAGGCAAACTTTTTCAGAATTTGGGGTATTCTGTGTAAAACTTCAATATTGGTTTTCTCACTCGAAAATGACTGTAGTGTGCTAAAATCTTGAGGGAATAGTCTAGGCACGCTATGTGAGCATTTGAGAACATTTGGAGACGTTTGATTTTTGGGTCAAAAACTGACTTTTTTTATGATGCCGGATAGGCAAACTTTTTCAGAATTTGGGGTATTCTGTGTAAAACTTCAGTATTGGTTTTCTCACTCGAAAATGACTGTAGTGTGCTAAAATCTTGAGGGGATAGTCTAGGCACGCTATGTGAGCATTTGAGAATATTTGGAGACGTTTGATTTTTGGGTCAAAAATTGACTTTTTTGATGATGCCGGATAGGCAAACTTTTTCAGAATTTGGGGTATTCTGTGTAAAACTTCAATATTGGTTTTCTCACTCGAAAATGACTGTAGTGTGCTAAAATCTTGAGGGGATAGTCTAGGCACGCTATGTGAGCATTTTAGAACATTTGGAGACGTTTGATTTTTGGGTCAAAAATTGACTTTTTTGATGATGCCGGATAGGCAAACTTTTTCAGAATTTGGGGTATTCTGTGTAAAACTTCATTATTGGTTTTCTCACTCGAAACTGACTGTAGTGTGCTAAAATCTTGAGGGGATAGTCTAGGCACGCTATGTGAGCATTTGAGAACATTTGGAGACGTTTGATTTTTGGGTCAAAAATTGACTTTTTTGATGATGCCGGATAGGCAAACTTTTTCAGAATTTGGGGTATTCTGTGTAAAACTTCATTATTGGTTTTCTCACTCGAAACTGACTGTAGTGTGCTAAAATCTTGAGGGGATAGTCTAGGCACGCTATGTGAGCATTTGAGAATATTTGGAGACGTTTGATTTTTGGGTCAAAATTTGACTTTTTTGATGATGCCAAGTAGGCAAACTTTTTCAGAATTTGGGGTATTCTGTGTAAAACTTCAATATTGGTTTTCTCACTCGAAAATGACTGTAGTGTGCTAAAATCTTGAGGGGATAGTCTAGGCACGCTATGTGAGCATTTGAGAACATTTGGAGACGTTTGATTTTTGGGTCAAAAATTGACTTTTTTGATGATGCCGAGTAGGCAAACTTTTTCAGAATTTGGGGTATTCTGTGTAAAACTTCAATATTGGTTTTCTCACTCGAAACTGACTGTAGTGTGCTAAAATCTTGAGGGGATAGTCTAGGCACGCTATGTGAGCATTTAGAAACGTTTGATTTTTGGGTCAAAAATTGACTTTTTTGATGATGCCGGATAGGCAAACTTTTTCAAAATTTGGGGTATTCTGTGTAAAACTTCAGTATTGGTTTTCTCACTCGAAAATGACTGTAGTGTGCTAAAATCTTGAGGGGATAGTCTAGGCACGCTATGTGAGCATTTGAGAATATTTGGAGACGTTTGATTTTTGGGTCAAAAATTGACTTTTTTGATGATGCCGGATAGGCAAACTTTTTCAGAATTTGGGGTATTCTGTGTAAAACTTCAATATTGGTTTTCTTACTCGAAATTGACTGTAGTGTGCTAAAATCTTGAGGGGATAGTCTAGGCACCCTATGTGAGCATTTGAGAACATTTGGAGACGTTTGATTTTTGGGTCAAAAACTGACTTTTTTGATGATGCCGGATAGGCAAACTTTTTCAGAATTTGGGGTATTCTGTGTAAAACTTCAGTATTGGTTTTCTCACTCGAAAATGACTGTAGTGTGCTAAAATCTTGAGGGGATAGTCTAGGCACGCTATGTGAGCATTTGAGAACATTTGGAGACGTTTGATTTTTGGGTCAAAAATTGACTTTTTTGATGATGCCGGATAGGCAAACTTTTTCAGAATTTGGGGTATTCTGTGTAAAACTTCATTATTGGTTTTCTCACTCGAAACTGACTGTAGTGTGCTAAAATCTTGAGGGGATAGTCTAGGCACGCTATGTGAGCATTTGAGAATATTTGGAGACGTTTGATTTTTGGGTAAAAAACTGACTTTTTTGATGATGCCGAGTAGGCAAACTTTTTCAGAATTTGGGGTATTCTGTGTAAAACTTCAATATTGGTTTTCTCACTCGAAACTGACTGTAGTGTGCTAAAATCTTGAGGGGATAGTCTAGGCACGCTATGTGAGCATTTAGAAACGTTTGATTTTTGGGTCAAAAATTGACTTTTTTGATGATGCCGGATAGGCAAACTTTTTCAAAATTTGGGGTATTCTGTGTAAAACTTCAATATTGGTTTTCTCACTCGAAACTGACTGTAGTGTGCTAAAATCTTGAGGGGATAGTCTAGGCACGCTATGTGAGCATTTGAGAATATTTGGAGACGTTTGATTTTTGGGTCAAAAACTGACTTTTTTGTTGATGCCGGATAGGCAAACTTTTTCAGAATTTGGGGTATTCTGTGTAAAACTTCAATATTGGTTTTCTCACTCGAAACTGACTGTAGTGTGCTAAAATCTTGAGGGGATAGTCTAGGCACGCTATGTGAGCATTTGAGAATATTTGGAGACGTTTGATTTTTGGGTCAAAAATTGACTTTTTTGATGATGCCGGATAGGCAAACTTTTTCAGAATTTGGGGTATTCTGTGTAAAACTTCAATATTGGTTTTCTCACTCGAAACTGACTGTAGTGTGCTAAAATCTTGAGGGGATAGTCTAGGCACGCTATGTGAGCATTTAGAAACGTTTGATTTTTGGGTCAAAAACTGACTTTTTTGATGATGCCGGATAGGCAAACTTTTTCAAAATTTGGGGTATTCTGTGTAAAACTTCAGTATTGGTTTTCTCACTCGAAAATGACTGTAGTGTGCTAAAATCTTGAGGGGATAGTCTAGGCACGCTATGTGAGCATTTGAGAATATTTGGAGACGTTTGATTTTTGGGTCAAAAATTGACTTTTTTGATGATGCCGGATAGGCAAACTTTTTCAGAATTTGGGGTATTCTGTGTAAAACTTCAATATTGGTTTTCTTACTCGAAATTGACTGTAGTGTGCTAAAATCTTGAGGGGATAGTCTAGGCACCCTATGTGAGCATTTGAGAACATTTGGAGACGTTTGATTTTTGGGTCAAAAACTGACTTTTTTGATGATGCCGGATAGGCAAACTTTTTCAGAATTTGGGGTATTCTGTGTAAAACTTCAGTATTGGTTTTCTCACTCGAAAATGACTGTAGTGTGCTAAAATCTTGAGGGGATAGTCTAGGCACGCTATGTGAGCATTTGAGAACATTTGGAGACGTTTGATTTTTGGGTCAAAAATTGACTTTTTTGATGATGCCGGATAGGCAAACTTTTTCAGAATTTGGGGTATTCTGTGTAAAACTTCATTATTGGTTTTCTCACTCGAAACTGACTGTAGTGTGCTAAAATCTTGAGGGGATAGTCTAGGCACGCTATGTGAGCATTTGAGAATATTTGGAGACGTTTGATTTTTGGGTAAAAAACTGACTTTTTTGATGATGCCGGATAGGCAAACTTTTTCAAAATTTGGGGTATTCTGTGTAAAACTTCAATATTGGTTTTCTCACTCGAAACTGACTGTAGTGTGCTAAAATCTTGAGGGGATAGTCTAGGCACGCTATGTGAGCATTTGAGAATATTTGGAGACGTTTGATTTTTGGGTCAAAAACTGACTTTTTTGTTGATGCCGGATAGGCAAACTTTTTCAGAATTTGGGGTATTCTGTGTAAAACTTCAATATTGGTTTTCTCACTCGAAACTGACTGTAGTGTGCTAAAATCTTGAGGGGATAGTCTAGGCACGCTATGTGAGCATTTAGAAACGTTTGATTTTTGGGTCAAAAACTGACTTTTTTGATGATGCCGGATAGGCAAACTTTTTCAAAATTTGGGGTATTCTGTGTAAAACTTCAGTATTGGTTTTCTCACTCGAAAATGACTGTAGTGTGCTAAAATCTTGAGGGGATAGTCTAGGCACGCTATGTGAGCATTTGAGAATATTTGGAGACGTTTGATTTTTGGGTCAAAAATTGACTTTTTTGATGATGCCGGATAGGCAAACTTTTTCAGAATTTGGGGTATTCTGTGTAAAACTTCAATATTGGTTTTCTAACTCGAAATTGACTGTAGTGTGCTAAAATCTTGAGGGGATAGTCTAGGCACCCTATGTGAGCATTTGAGAACATTTGGAGATGTTTGATTTTTGGGTCAAAAACTGACTTTTTTGATGATGCCGGATAGGCAAACTTTTTCAGAATTTGGGGTATTCTGTGTAAAACTTCAGTATTGGTTTTCTCACTCGAAAATGACTGTAGTGTGCTAAAATCTTGAGGGGATAGTCTAGGCACGCTATGTGAGCATTTGAGAACATTTGGAGACGTTTGATTTTTGGGTCAAAAATTGACTTTTTTGATGATGCCGGATAGGCAAACTTTTTCAGAATTTGGGGTATTCTGTGTAAAACTTCATTATTGGTTTTCTCACTCGAAACTGACTGTAGTGTGCTAAAATCTTGAGGGGATAGTCTAGGCACGCTATGTGAGCATTTGAGAATATTTGGAGACGTTTGATTTTTGGGTAAAAAACTGACTTTTTTGATGATGCCGGATAGGCAAACTTTTTCAAAATTTGGGGTATTCTGTGTAAAACTTCAATATTGGTTTTCTCACTCGAAACTGACTGTAGTGTGCTAAAATCTTGAGGGGATAGTCTAGGCACGCTATGTGAGCATTTGAGAATATTTGGAGACGTTTGATTTTTGGGTCAAAAATTGACTTTTTTGATGATGCCGGATAGGCAAACTTTTTCAGAATTGGGGGTATTCTGTGTAAAACTTCAATATTGGTTTTCTCACTCGAAACTGACTGTAGTGTGCTAAAATCTTGAGGGGATAGTCTAGGCACGCTATGTGAGCATTTGAGAATATTTGGAGACGTTTGATTTTTGGGTCAAAAATTGACTTTTTTGATGATGCCGGATAGGCAAACTTTTTCAGAATTTGGGGTATTCTGTGTAAAACTTCAATATTGGTTTTCTCACTCGAAACTGACTGTAGTGTACTAAAATCTTGAGGGGATAGTCTAGGCACGCTATGTGAGCATTTGAGAACATTTGGAGACGTTTGATTTTTGGGTCAAAAACTGACTTTTTTGATGATGCCGGATAGGCAAACTTTTTCAGAATTTGGGGTATTCTGTGTAAAACTTCAATATTGGTTTTCTCACTCGAAACTGACTGTAGTGTGCTAAAATCTTGAGGGGATAGTCTAGGCACGCTATGTGAGCATTTGAGAATATTTGGAGACGTTTGATTTTTGGGTCAAAAATTGACTTTTTTGATGATGCCGGATAGGCAAACTTTTTCAGAATTTGGGGTATTCTGTGTAAAACTTCAATATTGGTTTTCTTACTCGAAATTGACTGTAGTGTGCTAAAATCTTGAGGGGATAGTCTAGGCACCCTATGTGAGCATTTGAGAACATTTGGAGACGTTTGATTTTTGGGTCAAAAACTGACTTTTTTGATGATGCCGGATAGGCAAACTTTTTCAGAATTTGGGGTATTCTGTGTAAAACTTCATTATTGGTTTTCTCACTTGAAACTGACTGTAGTGTAATAAAAACTTGAGGGGATAGTCTAGGCACGCTATGTGAGCATTTGAGAACATTTGGAGACGTTTGATTTTTGGGTCAAAAATTGACTTTTTTGATGATGCCGGATAGGCAAACTTTTTCAGAATTTGGGGTATTCTGTGTAAAACTTCAGTATTGGTTTTCTCACTCGAAAATGACTGTAGTGTGCTAAAATCTTGAGGGGATAGTCTAGGCACGCTATGTGAGCATTTGAGAACATTTGGAGACGTTTGATTTTTGGGTCAAAAACTGACTTTTTTGATGATGCCGGATAGGCAAACTTTTTCAGAATTTGGGGTATTCTGTGTAAAACTTCAGTATTGGTTTTCTCACTCGAAAATGACTGTAGTGTAATAAAAACTTGAGGGGATAGTCTAGGCACGCTATGTGAGCATTTGAGAACATTTGGAGAAGTTTGATTTTTGGGTCAAAAATTGACTTTTTTGATGATGCCGAGTAGGCAAACTTTTTCAGAATTTGGGGTATTCTGTGTAAAACTTCATTATTGGTTTTCTCACTTGAAACTGACTGTAGTGTGCTAAAATCTTGAGGGGATAGTCTAGGCACGCTATGTGAGCATTTGAGAACATTTGGAGACGTTTGATTTTTGGGTCAAAATTTGACTTTTTTGATGATGCCGGATAGGCAAACTTTTTCAGAATTTGGGGTATTCTGTGTAAAACTTTTTTGATGATGCCAAGTAGGCAAACTTTTGAAGAATTTGGGGTATTTTGTGTAAAACTTCAATATTGGTTTTCTCACTCGAAACTGACTGTAGTGTGCTAAAATCTTGAGGGGATAGTCTAGGCACGCTATGTGAGCATTTGAGAACATTTGGAGACGTTTGATTTATGGGTCAAAAATTGACTTTTTTGATGATGCCAAGTAGGCAAACTTTTTCATAATTTGGGGTATTCTGTGTAAAACTTCAATATTGGTTTTTTTCACTCAAAATGACTGTAGTGTGCTAAAATCTTGAGGGGATAGTCTAGGCACGCTATGTGAGCATTTGAGAACATTTGGAGACGTTTGATTTTTGGGTCAAAAATTGACTTTTTTGATGATGCCGAGTAGGCAAACTTTTTCAGAATTTGGGGTATTCTGTGTAAAACTTCAATATTGGTTTTCTCACTCGAAACTGACTGTAGTGTGCTAAAATCTTGAGGGGATAGTCTAGGCACGCTATGTGAGCATTTAGAAACGTTTGATTTTTGGGTCAAAAACTGACTTTTTTGATGATGCCGGATAGGCAAACTTTTTCAGAATTTGGGGTATTCTGTGTAAAACTTCATTATTGGTTTTCTCACTTGAAACTGACTGTAGTGTAATAAAAACTTGAGGGGATAGTCTAGGCACGCTATGTGAGCATTTGAGAACATTTGGAGACGTTTGATTTTTGGGTCAAAAATTGACTTTTTTGATGATGCCGGATAGGCAAACTTTTTCAGAATTTGGGGTATTCTGTGTAAAACTTCAGTATTGGTTTTCTCACTCGAAAATGACTGTAGTGTGCTAAAATCTTGAGGGGATAGTCTAGGCACGCTATGTGAGCATTTGAGAACATTTGGAGACGTTTGATTTTTGGGTCAAAAACTGACTTTTTTGATGATGCCGGATAGGCAAACTTTTTCAGAATTTGGGGTATTCTGTGTAAAACTTCAGTATTGGTTTTCTCACTCGAAAATGACTGTAGTGTAATAAAAACTTGAGGGGATAGTCTAGGCACGCTATGTGAGCATTTGAGAACATTTGGAGAAGTTTGATTTTTGGGTCAAAAATTGACTTTTTTGATGATGCCGGATAGGCAAACTTTTTCAGAATTTGGGGTATTCTGTGTAAAACTTCATTATTGGTTTTCTCACTTGAAACTGACTGTAGTGTGCTAAAATCATGAGGGGATAGTCTAGGCACGCTATGTGAGCATTTGAGAACATTTGGAGACGTTTGATTTTTGGGTCAAAATTTGACTTTTTTGATGATGCCGGATAGGCAAACTTTTTCAGAATTTGGGGTATTCTGTGTAAAACTTTTTTGATGATGCCAAGTAGGCAAACTTTTGAAGAATTTGGGGTATTTTGTGTAAAACTTCAATATTGGTTTTCTCACTCGAAACTGACTGTAGTGTGCTAAAATCTTTAGGGGATAGTCTAGGCACGCTATGTGAGCATTTGAGAACATTTGGAGACGTTTGATTTATGGGTCAAAAATTAACTTTTTTGATGATGCCAAGTAGGCAAACTTTTTCATAATTTGGGGTATTCTGTGTAAAACTTCAATATTGGTTTTTTTCACTCAAAATGACTGTAGTGTGCTAAAATCTTGAGGGGATAGTCTAGGCACGCTATGTGAGCATTTGAGAACATTTGGAGACGTTTGATTTTTGGGTCAAAAATTGACTTTTTTGATGATGCCGAGTAGGCAAACTTTTTCAGAATTTGGGGTATTCTGTGTAAAACTTCAATATTGGTTTTCTCACTCGAAACTGACTGTAGTGTGCTAAAATCTTGAGGGGATAGTCTAGGCACCCTATGTGAGCATTTAGAAACGTTTGATTTTTGGGTCAAAAACTGACTTTTTTGATGATGCCGGATAGGCAAACTTTTTCAAAATTTGGGGTATTCTGTGTAAAACTTCAATATTGGTTTTCTCACTCGAAACTGACTGTAGTGTGCTAAAATCTTGAGGGGATAGTCTAGGCACGCTATGTGAGCATTTGAGAATATTTGGAGACGTTTGATTTTTGGGTCAAAAATTGACTTTTTTGATGATGCCGGATAGGCAAACTTTTTCAGAATTTGGGGTATTCTGTGTAAAACTTCAATATTGGTTTTCTCACTCGAAACTGACTGTAGTGTACTAAAATCTTGAGGGGATAGTCTAGGCACGCTATGTGAGCATTTGAGAACATTTGGAGACGTTTGATTTTTGGGTCAAAAACTGACTTTTTTGATGATGCCGGATAGGCAAACTTTTTCAGAATTTGGGGTATTCTGTGTAAAACTTCAATATTGGTTTTCTCACTCGAAACTGACTGTAGTGTGCTAAAATCTTGAGGGGATAGTCTAGGCACGCTATGTGAGCATTTGAGAATATTTGGAGACGTTTGATTTTTGGGTCAAAAATTGACTTTTTTGATGATGCCGAGTAGGCAAACTTTTTCAGAATTTGGGGTATTCTGTGTAAAACTTCAATATTGGTTTTCTCACTCGAAACTGACTGTAGTGTGCTAAAATCTAGAGGGGATAGTCTAGGCACGCTATGTGAGCATTTGAGAATATTTGGAGACGTTTGATTTTTGGGTCAAAAATTGACTTTTTTGATGATGCCGGATAGGCAAACTTTTTCAGAATTTGGGGTATTCTGTGTAAAATTTCAGTATTGGTTTTCTCACTCGAAAATGACTGTAGTGTGCTAAAATCTTGAGGGGATAGTCTAGGCACGCTATGTGAGCATTTGAGAACATTTGGAGACGTTTGATTTTTGGGTCAAAACTGACTTTTTTGATGATGCCGGATAGGCAAACTTTTTCAGAATTTGGGGTATTCTGTGTAAAACTTCAGTATTGGTTTTCTCACTCGAAAATGACTGTACTGTGCTAAAATCTTGAGGGGATAGTCTAGGCACGCTATGTGAGCATTTGAGAACATTTGGAGACGTTTGATTTTTGGGTCAAAAACTGACTTTTTTGATGATGCCGGATAGGCAAACTTTTTCAGAATTTGGGGTATTCTGTGTAAAACTTCAATATTGGTTTTCTCACTCGAAAATGACTGTAGTGTGCTAAAATCTTGAGGGGATAGTCTAGGCACGCTATGTGAGCATTTGAGAACATTTGGAGACGTTTGATTTTTGGGTCAAAAATTGACTTTTTTGATGATGCCGGATAGGAAAACTTTTTCAGAATTTGGGGTATTCTGTGTAAAACTTCAATATTGGTTTTCTCACTCGAAACTGACTGTAGTGTGCTAAAATCTTAAGGGGATAGTCTAGGCACGCTATGTGAGCATTTGAGAATATTTAGAGACGTTTGATTTTTGGGTCAAAAACTGACTTTTTTGATGATGCCGGATAGGCAAACTTTTTCAGAATTTGGGGTATTCTGTGTAAAATTTCAGTATTGGTTTTCTCACTCGAAAATGACTGTAGTGTGCTAAAATCTTGAGGGGATAGTCTAGGCACGCTATGTGAGCATTTGAGAACATTTGGAGACGTTTGATTTTTGGGTAAAAAACTGACTTTTTTTGATGATGCCGGATAGGCAAACTTTTTCAGAATTTGGGGTATTCTGTGTAAAACTTCAGTATTGGTTTTCTCACTCGAAAATGACTGTACTGTGCTAACATCTTGAGGGGATAGTCTAGGCACGCTATGTGAGCATTTGAGAACATTTGGAGACGTTTGATTTTTGGGTCAAAAACTGACTTTTTTGATGATGCCGGATAGGCAAACTTTTTCAGAATTTGGGGTATTCTGTGTAAAACTTCAATATTGGTTTTCTCACTCGAAAATGACTGTAGTGTGCTAAAATCTTGAGGGGATAGTCTAGGCACGCTATGTGAGCATTTGAGAACATTTGGAGACGTTTGATTTTTGGGTCAAAAATTGACTTTTTTGATGATGCCGAGTAGGCAAACTTTTTCAGAATTTGGGGTATTCTGTGTAAAACTTCAATATTGGTTTTCTCACTCGAAACTGACTGTAGTGTGCTAAAATCTGGAGGGGATAGTCTAGGCACGCTATGTGAGCATTTAGAAACGTTTGATTTTTGGGTCAAAAACTGACTTTTTTGATGATGCCGGATAGGCAAACTTTTTCAAAATTTGGGGTATTCTGTGTAAAACTTCAATATTGGTTTTCTCACTCGAAACTGACTGTAGTGTGCTAAAATCTTGAGGGGATAGTCTAGGCACGCTATGTGAGCATTTAGAAACGTTTGATTTTTGGGTCAAAAACTGACTTTTTTGATGATGCCGGATAGGCAAACTTTTTCAAAATTTGGGGTATTCTGTGTAAAACTTCAATATTAGTTTTCTCACTCGAAACTGACTGTAGTGTACTAAAATCTTGAGGGGATAGTCTAGGCACGCTATGTGAGCATTTGAGAACATTTGGAGACGTTTGATTTTTGGGTCAAAAACTGACTTTTTTGATGATGCCGGATAGGCAAACTTTTTCAGAATTTGGGGTATTCTGTGTAAAACTTCAATAATGGTTTTCTCACTCGAAACTGACTGTAGTGTGCTAAAATCTTGAGGGGATAGTCTAGGCACGCTATGTGAGCATTTGAGAATATTTGGAGACGTTTGATTTTTGGGTCAAAAATTGACTTTTTTGATGATGCCGTATAGGCAAACTTTTTCAGAATTTGGGGTATTCTGTGTAAAACTTTAATATTGGTTTTCTCACTCGAAACTGACTGTAGTGTGCTAAAATCTTGAGGGGATCGTCTAGGCACGCTATGTGAGCATTTGGAGACGTTTGATTTTTGGGTCAAAAACTGATTTTTTGATGATGCCGGATAGGCAAACTTTTTCAGAATTTGGGGTATTCTGTGTAAAACTTCAATATTGGTTTTCTCACTCGAAACTGACTGTAGTGTGCTAAAATCTTGAGGGGATAGTCTAGGCACGCTATGTGAGCATTTGAGAACATTTGGAGACGTTTGATTTTTGGGTCAAAAACTGACTTTTTTGATGATGCCGGATAGGCAAACTTTTTCAGAATTCGGGGTATTCTGTGTAAAACTTCAATATTGGTTTTCTCACTCGAAACTGACTGTAGTGTGCTAAAATCTTGAGGGGATAGTCTAGGCACGCTATGTGAGCATTTGAAAACATTTGGAGACGTTTGATTTTTGGGTCAAAAACTGACTTTTTTGATGATGCGGGATAGGCAAACTTTTTCAGAATTTGGGGTATTCTGTGTAAAACTTCAATATTGGTTTTCTCACTTGAAACTGACTGTAGTGTGCTAAAATCTTGAGGGGAATAGTCTAGGCACGCTATGTGAGCATTTGAAAACATTTGGAGACGTTTGATTTTTGGGTCAAAAACTGACTTTTTTGATGATGCGGGATAGGCAAACTTTTTCAGAATTTGGGGTATTCTGTGTAAAACTTCAATATTGGTTTTCTCACTCGAAACTGACTGTAGTGTGCTAAAATCTTGAGGGGATAGTCTAGGCACGCTATGTGAGCATTTGAGAATATTTGGAGACGTTTGATTTTTGGGTCAAAAACTGACTTTTTTGATGATGCCGGATAGGCAAACTTTTTCAGAATTTGGGGTATTCTGTGTAAAACTTCAATTTTGGTTTTCTAACTCGAAAATGACTGTAGTGTGCTAAAATCTTGAGGGGATAGTCTAGGCACGCTATGTAAGCATTTGAGAACATTTGGAGACGTTTGATTTTTGGGTCAAAAACTGACTTTTTTGATGATGCGGGATAGGCAAACTTTTTCAGAATTTGGGGTATTCTGTGTAAAACTTCAATATCGGTTTTCTCACTCGAAACTGACTGTAGTGTGCTAAAATCTTGAGGGGATCGTCTAGGCACGCTATGTGAGCATTTGGAGACGTTTGATTTTTGGGTCAAAAACTGACTTTTTTGATGATGCGGGATAGGCAAACTTTTTCAGAATTTGGGGTATTCTGTGTAAAACTTCAATATCGGTTTTCTCACTCGAAACTGACTGTAGTGTGCTAAAATCTTGAGGGGATAGTCTAGGCACGCTATGTGAGCATTTGAGAACATTTGGAGACGTTTGATTTTTGGGTCAAAAACTGACTTTTTTGATGATGCCCGATAGGCAAACTTTTTCAGAATTCGGGGTATTCTGTGTAAAACTTCAATATTGGTTTTCTCACTCGAAACTGACTGTAGTGTGCTAAAATCTTGAGGGGATAGTCTAGGCACGCTATGTGAGCATTTGAAAACATTTGGAGACGTTTGATTTTTGGGTCAAAAACTGACTTTTTTGATGATGCGGGATAGGCAAACTTTTTCAGAATTTGGGGTATTCTGTGTAAAACTTCAATATTGGTTTTCTCACTTGAAACTGACTGTAGTGTGCTAAAATCTTGAGGGGAATAGTCTAGGCACGCTATGTGAGCATTTGAAAACATTTGGAGACGTTTGATTTTTGGGTCAAAAACTGACTTTTTTGATGATGCGGGATAGGCAAACTTTTTCAGAATTTGGGGTATTCTGTGTAAAACTTCAATATTGGTTTTCTCACTCGAAAATGACTGTAGTGTGCTAAAATCTTGAGGGGATAGTCTAGGCACGCTATGTGAGCATTTAAGAACATTTGGAGACGTTTTATTTTGGGGTCAAAAATTGACTTTTTTGATGATGCCGGATAGGCAAACTTTTTCAGAATTTGGGGTATTCTGTGTAAAACTTCAATATTGGTTTTCTCACTCGAAAATGACTGTAGTGTGCTAAAATCTTGAGGGGATAGTCTAGGCACGCTATGTGAGCATTTAAGAACATTTGGAGACGTTTTATTTTTGGGTCAAAAATTGACTTTTTTGATGATGCCGGATAGGCAAACTTTTTCAGAATTTGGGGTAAAACTTCAATATTGGTTTTCTCACTCGAAACTGACTGTAGTGTGCTAAAATCTTGAGGGGATAGTCTAGGCACGCTATGTGAGCATTTGAGAACTTTTGGAGACGTTTGATTTTTGGGTCAAAAACTAACTTTTTTGATGATGCCGGATAGGCAAACTTTTTCAGAATTTGGGGTATTCTGTGTAAAACTTCAATATTGGTTTTCTCACTCGAAACTGACTGTAGTGTGCTAAAATCTTGAGGGGATAGTCTAGGCACGCTATGTGAGCATTTGAGAACTTTTGGAGACGTTTGTTTTTTGGGTCAAAAACTGACTTTTTTGATGATGCCGGATAGGCAAACTTTTTCAGAATTTGGGGTATTCTGTGTAAAACTTCAATATTGGTTTTCTCACTCGAAACTGACTAGTGTGCTAAAATCTTGAGGGGATAGTCTAGGCACGCTATGTGAGCATTTGAGAACTTTTGGAGACGTTTGATTTTTGGGTCAAAAACTGACTTTTTTGATGATGCCGGATAGGCAAACTTTTTCAGAATTTGGGGTATTCTGTGTAAAACTTCAATATTGGTTTTCTCACTCGAAACTGACTGTACATGTAGTGTGCTAAAATCTTGAGGGGATAGTCTAGGCACGCTATGTGAGCATTTGAGAACTTTTGGAGACGTTTGTTTTTTGGGTCAAAAACTGACTTTTTTGATGATGCCGGATAGGCAAACTTTTTCAGAATTTGGGGTATTCTGTGTAAAACTTCAATATTGGTTTTCTCACTCGAAAATGACTGTAGTGTGCTAAAATCTTGAGGGGATAGTCTAGGCACGCTATGTGAGCATTTGAGAACATTTGGAGACGTTTGATTTTTGGGTCAAAAATTGACTTTTTTGATGATGCCGAGTAGGCAAACTTTTTCAGAATTTGGGGTATTCTGTTTAAAACTTCAATATTGGTTTTCTCACTCGAAAATGACTGTAGTGTGCTAAAATCTTGAGGGGATAGTCTAGGCACGCTATGTAAGCATTTGAGAACATTTGGAGACGTTTGATTTTTGGGTCAAAAACTGACTTTTTTGATGATGCCGGATAGGCAAACTTTTTAAGAATTTGGGGTATTTTGTGTAAAACTTCAATATTGGTTTTCTCACTCGAAAATGACTGTAGTGTGCTAAAATCTTGAGGGGATCGTCTAGGCACGCTATGTGAGCATTTGGAGACGTTTGATTTTTGGGTCAAAAACTGATTTTTTGATGATGCCGGATAGGCAAACTTTTTCAGAATTTGGGGTATTCTGTGTAAAACTTCAATATTGGTTTTCTCACTCGAAACTGACTAGTGTGCTAAAATCTTGAGGGGATAGTCTAGGCACGCTATGTGAGCATTTGAGAACTTTTGGAGACGTTTGATTTTTGGGTCAAAAACTAACTTTTTTGATGATGCCGGATAGGCAAACTTTTTCAGAATTTGGGGTATTCTGTGTAAAACTTCAATATTGGTTTTCTCACTCGAAACTGACTGTACATGTAGTGTGCTAAAATCTTGAGGGGATAGTCTAGGCACGCTATGTGAGCATTTGAGAACTTTTGGAGACGTTTGTTTTTTGGGTCAAAAACTGACTTTTTTGATGATGCCGGATAGGCAAACTTTTTCAGAATTTGGGGTATTCTGTGTAAAACTTCAATATTGGTTTTCTCACTCGAAAATGACTGTAGTGTGCTAAAATCTTGAGGGGATAGTCTAGGCACGCTATGTGAGCATTTGAGAACATTTGGAGACGTTTGATTTTTGGGTCAAAAATTGACTTTTTTGATGATGCCTTTTAGGCAAACTTTTTCAGAATTTGGGGTATTCTGTTTAAAACTTCAATATTGGTTTTCTCACTCGAAAATGACTGTAGTGTGCTAAAATCTTGAGGGGATAGTCTAGGCACGCTATGTAAGCATTTGAGAACATTTGGAGACGTTTGATTTTTGGGTCAAAAACTGACTTTTTTGATGATGCCGGATAGGCAAACTTTTTAAGAATTTGGGGTATTTTGTGTAAAACTTCAATATTGGTTTTCTCACTCGAAAATGACTGTAGTGTGCTAAAATCTTGAGGGGATCGTCTAGGCACGCTATGTGAGCATTTGGAGACGTTTGATTTTTGGGTCAAAAACTGATTTTTTGATGATGCCGGATAGGCAAACTTTTTCAGAATTTGGGGTATTCTGTGTAAAACTTCAATATTGGTTTTCTCACTCGAAACTGACTGTACATGTAGTGTGCTAAAATCTTGAGGGGATAGTCTAGGCACGCTATGTGAGCATTTGAGAACTTTTGGAGACGTTTGTTTTTTGGGTCAAAAACTGACTTTTTTGATGATGCCGGATAGGCAAACTTTTTCAGAATTTGGGGTATTCTGTGTAAAACTTCAATATTGGTTTTCTCACTCGAAAATGACTGTAGTGTGCTAAAATCTTGAGGGGATAGTCTAGGCACGCTATGTGAGCATTTGAGAACATTTGGAGACGTTTGATTTTTGGGTCAAAAATTGACTTTTTTGATGATGCCTTTTAGGCAAACTTTTTCAGAATTTGGGGTATTCTGTTTAAAACTTCAATATTGGTTTTCTCACTCGAAAATGACTGTAGTGTGCTAAAATCTTGAGGGGATAGTCTAGGCACGCTATGTAAGCATTTGAGAACATTTGGAGACGTTTGATTTTTGGGTCAAAAACTGACTTTTTTGATGATGCCGGATAGGCAAACTTTTTAAGAATTTGGGGTATTTTGTGTAAAACTTCAATATTGGTTTTCTCACTCGAAAATGACTGTAGTGTGCTAAAATCTTGAGGGGATCGTCTAGGCACGCTATGTGAGCATTTGGAGACGTTTGATTTTTGGGTCAAAAACTGATTTTTTGATGATGCCGGATAGGCAAACTTTTTCAGAATTTGGGGTATTCTGTGTAAAACTTCAATATTGGTTTTCTCACTCGAAACTGACTAGTGTGCTAAAATCTTGAGGGGATAGTCTAGGCACGCTATGTGAGCATTTGAGAACTTTTGGAGACGTTTGATTTTTGGGTCAAAAACTAACTTTTTTGATGATGCCGGATAGGCAAACTTTTTCAGAATTTGGGGTATTCTGTGTAAAACTTCAATATTGGTTTTCTCACTCGAAACTGACTGTAGTGTGCTAAAATCTTGAGGGGATAGTCTAGGCACGCTATGTGAGCATTTGAGAACATTTGGAGACGTTTGATTTTTGGGTCAAAAATTGACTTTTTTGATGATGCCTTTTAGGCAAACTTTTTCAGAATTTGGGGTATTCTGTTTAAAACTTCAATATTGGTTTTCTCACTCGAAAATGACTGTAGTGTGCTAAAATCTTGAGGGGATAGTCTAGGCACGCTATGTAAGCATTTGAGAACATTTGGAGACGTTTGATTTTTGGGTCAAAAACTGACTTTTTTGATGATGCCGGATAGGCAAACTTTTTAAGAATTTGGGGTATTTTGTGTAAAACTTCAATATTGGTTTTCTCACTCGAAAATGACTGTAGTGTGCTAAAATCTTGAGGGGATCGTCTAGGCACGCTATGTGAGCATTTGGAGACGTTTGATTTTTGGGTCAAAAACTGATTTTTTGATGATGCCGGATAGGCAAACTTTTTCAGAATTTGGGGTATTCTGTGTAAAACTTCAATATTGGTTTTCTCACTCGAAACTGACTGTACATGTAGTGTGCTAAAATCTTGAGGGGATAGTCTAGGCACGCTATGTGAGCATTTGAGAACTTTTGGAGACGTTTGTTTTTTGGGTCAAAAACTGACTTTTTTGATGATGCCGGATAGGCAAACTTTTTCAGAATTTGGGGTATTCTGTGTAAAACTTCAATATTGGTTTTCTCACTCGAAAATGACTGTAGTGTGCTAAAATCTTGAGGGGATAGTCTAGGCACGCTATGTGAGCATTTGAGAACATTTGGAGACGTTTGATTTTTGGGTCAAAAATTGACTTTTTTGATGATGCCGAGTAGGCAAACTTTTTCAGAATTTGGGGTATTCTGTTTAAAACTTCAATATTGGTTTTCTCACTCGAAAATGACTGTAGTGTGCTAAAATCTTGAGGGGATAGTCTAGGCACGCTATGTAAGCATTTGAGAACATTTGGAGACGTTTGATTTTTGGGTCAAAAACTGACTTTTTTGATGATGCCGGATAGGCAAACTTTTTAAGAATTTGGGGTATTTTGTGTAAAACTTCAATATTGGTTTTCTCACTCGAAAATGACTGTAGTGTGCTAAAATCTTGAGGGGATCGTCTAGGCACGCTATGTGAGCATTTGGAGACGTTTGATTTTTGGGTCAAAAACTGATTTTTTGATGATGCCGGATAGGCAAACTTTTTCAGAATTTGGGGTATTCTGTGTAAAACTTCAATATTGGTTTTCTCACTCGAAAATGACTGTAGTGTGCTAAAATCTTGAGGGGATAGTCTAGGCACGCTATGTGAGCATTTGAGAACATTAGGAGACGTTTGATTTTTGGGTCAAAAACGGACTTTTTTTATGATGCCGGATAGGCAAACTTTTTCAGAATTTGGGGTATTCTGTGTAAAACTTCAATATTGGTTTTCTCACTCGAAAATGACTGTAGTGTGCTAAAATCTTGAGGGGATAATCTAGGCACGCTATGTGAGCATTTAAGAACATTTGGAGACGTTTGATTTTTGGGTCAAAAATTGACTTTTTTGATGATGCCGGATAGGCAAACTTTTTCAGAATTTGGGGTATTCTGTGTTAAACTTCAATATTGGTTTTCTCACTCGAAAATGACTGTAGTGTGCTAAAATCTTGGGGGGATAGTCTGGCACGCTATGTGAGCATTTGAGAACATTTGGAGACGTTTGATTTTTGGGTCAAAAACGGACTTTTTTTATGATGCCGGATAGGCAAACTTTTTCAGAATTTGGGGTATTCTGTGTAAAACTTCAATATTGGTTTTCTCACTCGAAAATGACTGTAGTGTGCTAAAATCTTGAGGGGATCGTCTAGGCACGCTATGTGAGCATTTGGAGACGTTTGATTTTTGGGTCAAAAACATATTTTTTGATGATGCCGGATAGGCAAACTTTTTCAGAATTTGGGGTATTCTGTGTAAAACTTCAATATTGGTTTTCTCACTCGAAAATGACTGTAGTGTGCTAAAATCTTGAGGGGATAGTCTAGGCACTCTATGTGAGCATTTGAGAAAATTTGGAGACGTTTGATTTGTGGGTCTAAAATTGACTTTTTTTATAATGCCGGATAGGCAAACTTTTTCAGAATTCGGGGTATTCTGTTAAAAACTTCAATATTGGTTTTCTCACTCGAAACTGACTGTAGTGTGCTAAAATCTTGAGGGGATAGTCTAGGCACGCTATGTGAGCATTTGAAAACATTTGGAGACGTTTGATTTTTGGGTCAAAAACTGACTTTTTTGATGATGCGGGATAGGCAAACTTTTTCAGAATTTGGGGTATTCTGTGTAAAACTTCAATATTGGTTTTCTCACTTGAAACTGACTGTAGTGTGCTAAAATCTTGAGGGGAATAGTCTAGGCACGCTATGTGAGCATTTGAAAACATTTGGAGACGTTTGATTTTTGGGTCAAAAACTGACTTTTTTGATGATGCGGGATAGGCAAACTTTTTCAGAATTTGGGGTATTCTGTGTAAAACTTCAATATTGGTTTTCTCACTCGAAAATGACTGTAGTGTGCTAAAATCTTGAGGGGATAGTCTAGGCACGCTATGTGAGCATTTAAGAACATTTGGAGACGTTTTATTTTGGGGTCAAAAATTGACTTTTTTGATGATGCCGGATAGGCAAACTTTTTCAGAATTTGGGGTATTCTGTGTAAAACTTCAATATTGGTTTTCTCACTCGAAAATGACTGTAGTGTGCTAAAATCTTGAGGGGATAGTCTAGGCACGCTATGTGAGCATTTAAGAACATTTGGAGACGTTTTATTTTTGGGTCAAAAATTGACTTTTTTGATGATGCCGGATAGGCAAACTTTTTCAGAATTTGGGGTAAAACTTCAATATTGGTTTTCTCACTCGAAACTGACTGTAGTGTGCTAAAATCTTGAGGGGATAGTCTAGGCACGCTATGTGAGCATTTGAGAACTTTTGGAGACGTTTGATTTTTGGGTCAAAAACTAACTTTTTTGATGATGCCGGATAGGCAAACTTTTTCAGAATTTGGGGTATTCTGTGTAAAACTTCAATATTGGTTTTCTCACTCGAAACTGACTGTAGTGTGCTAAAATCTTGAGGGGATAGTCTAGGCACGCTATGTGAGCATTTGAGAACTTTTGGAGACGTTTGTTTTTTGGGTCAAAAACTGACTTTTTTGATGATGCCGGATAGGCAAACTTTTTCAGAATTTGGGGTATTCTGTGTAAAACTTCAATATTGGTTTTCTCACTCGAAACTGACTAGTGTGCTAAAATCTTGAGGGGATAGTCTAGGCACGCTATGTGAGCATTTGAGAACTTTTGGAGACGTTTGATTTTTGGGTCAAAAACTGACTTTTTTGATAATGCCGGATAGGCAAACTTTTTCAGAATTTGGGGTATTCTGTGTAAAACTTCAATATTGGTTTTCTCACTCGAAACTGACTGTACATGTAGTGTGCTAAAATCTTGAGGGGATAGTCTAGGCACGCTATGTGAGCATTTGAGAACTTTTGGAGACGTTTGTTTTTTGGGTCAAAAACTGACTTTTTTGATGATGCCGGATAGGCAAACTTTTTCAGAATTTGGGGTATTCTGTGTAAAACTTCAATATTGGTTTTCTCACTCGAAAATGACTGTAGTGTGCTAAAATCTTGAGGGGATAGTCTAGGCACGCTATGTGAGCATTTGAGAACATTAGGAGACGTTTGATTTTTGGGTCAAAAACGGACTTTTTTTATGATGCCGGATAGGCAAACTTTTTCAGAATTTGGGGTATTCTGTGTAAAACTTCAATATTGGTTTTCTCACTCGAAAATGACTGTAGTGTGCTAAAATCTTGAGGGGATAATCTAGGCACGCTATGTGAGCATTTAAGAACATTTGGAGACGTTTGATTTTTGGGTCAAAAATTGACTTTTTTGATGATGCCGGATAGGCAAACTTTTTCAGAATTTGGGGTATTCTGTGTTAAACTTCAATATTGGTTTTCTCACTCGAAAATGACTGTAGTGTGCTAAAATCTTGGGGGGATAGTCTGGCACGCTATGTGAGCATTTGAGAACATTTGGAGACGTTTGATTTTTGGGTCAAAAACGGACTTTTTTTATGATGCCGGATAGGCAAACTTTTTCAGAATTTGGGGTATTCTGTGTAAAACTTCAATATTGGTTTTCTCACTCGAAAATGACTGTAGTGTGCTAAAATCTTGAGGGGATCGTCTAGGCACGCTATGTGAGCATTTGGAGACGTTTGATTTTTGGGTCAAAAACATATTTTTTGATGATGCCGGATAGGCAAACTTTTTCAGAATTTGGGGTATTCTGTGTAAAACTTCAATATTGGTTTTCTCACTCGAAAATGACTGTAGTGTGCTAAAATCTTGAGGGGATAGTCTAGGCACTCTATGTGAGCATTTGAGAAAATTTGGAGACGTTTGATTTGTGGGTCTAAAATTGACTTTTTTTATAATGCCGGATAGGCAAACTTTTTCAGAATTCGGGGTATTCTGTTAAAAACTTCAATATTGGTTTTCTCACTCGAAACTGACTGTAGTGTGCTAAAATCTTGAGGGGATAGTCTAGGCACGCTATGTGAGCATTTGAAAACATTTGGAGACGTTTGATTTTTGGGTCAAAAACTGACTTTTTTGATGATGCGGGATAGGCAAACTTTTTCAGAATTTGGGGTATTCTGTGTAAAACTTCAATATTGGTTTTCTCACTTGAAACTGACTGTAGTGTGCTAAAATCTTGAGGGGAATAGTCTAGGCACGCTATGTGAGCATTTGAAAACATTTGGAGACGTTTGATTTTTGGGTCAAAAACTGACTTTTTTGATGATGCGGGATAGGCAAACTTTTTCAGAATTTGGGGTATTCTGTGTAAAACTTCAATATTGGTTTTCTCACTCGAAAATGACTGTAGTGTGCTAAAATCTTGAGGGGATAGTCTAGGCACGCTATGTGAGCATTTAAGAACATTTGGAGACGTTTTATTTTGGGGTCAAAAATTGACTTTTTTGATGATGCCGGATAGGCAAACTTTTTCAGAATTTGGGGTATTCTGTGTAAAACTTCAATATTGGTTTTCTCACTCGAAAATGACTGTAGTGTGCTAAAATCTTGAGGGGATAGTCTAGGCACGCTATGTGAGCATTTAAGAACATTTGGAGACGTTTTATTTTTGGGTCAAAAATTGACTTTTTTGATGATGCCGGATAGGCAAACTTTTTCAGAATTTGGGGTAAAACTTCAATATTGGTTTTCTCACTCGAAACTGACTGTAGTGTGCTAAAATCTTGAGGGGATAGTCTAGGCACGCTATGTGAGCATTTGAGAACTTTTGGAGACGTTTGATTTTTGGGTCAAAAACTAACTTTTTTGATGATGCCGGATAGGCAAACTTTTTCAGAATTTGGGGTATTCTGTGTAAAACTTCAATATTGGTTTTCTCACTCGAAACTGACTGTAGTGTGCTAAAATCTTGAGGGGATAGTCTAGGCACGCTATGTGAGCATTTGAGAACTTTTGGAGACGTTTGTTTTTTGGGTCAAAAACTGACTTTTTTGATGATGCCGGATAGGCAAACTTTTTCAGAATTTGGGGTATTCTGTGTAAAACTTCAATATTGGTTTTCTCACTCGAAACTGACTAGTGTGCTAAAATCTTGAGGGGATAGTCTAGGCACGCTATGTGAGCATTTGAGAACTTTTGGAGACGTTTGATTTTTGGGTCAAAAACTGACTTTTTTGATAATGCCGGATAGGCAAACTTTTTCAGAATTTGGGGTATTCTGTGTAAAACTTCAATATTGGTTTTCTCACTCGAAACTGACTGTACATGTAGTGTGCTAAAATCTTGAGGGGATAGTCTAGGCACGCTATGTGAGCATTTGAGAACTTTTGGAGACGTTTGTTTTTTGGGTCAAAAACTGACTTTTTTGATGATGCCGGATAGGCAAACTTTTTCAGAATTTGGGGTATTCTGTGTAAAACTTCAATATTGGTTTTCTCACTCGAAAATGACTGTAGTGTGCTAAAATCTTGAGGGGATAGTCTAGGCACGCTATGTGAGCATTTGAGAACATTTGGAGACGTTTGATTTTTGGGTCAAAAATTGACTTTTTTGATGATGCCGAGTAGGCAAACTTTTTCAGAATTTGGGGTATTCTGTTTAAAACTTCAATATTGGTTTTCTCACTCGAAAATGACTGTAGTGTGCTAAAATCTTGAGGGGATAGTCTAGGCACGCTATGTAAGCATTTGAGAACATTTGGAGACGTTTGATTTTTGGGTCAAAAACTGACTTTTTTGATGATGCCGGATAGGCAAACTTTTTAAGAATTTGGGGTATTTTGTGTAAAACTTCAATATTGGTTTTCTCACTCGAAAATGACTGTAGTGTGCTAAAATCTTGAGGGGATCGTCTAGGCACGCTATGTGAGCATTTGGAGACGTTTGATTTTTGGGTCAAAAACTGATTTTTTGATGATGCCGGATAGGCAAACTTTTTCAGAATTTGGGGTATTCTGTGTAAAACTTCAATATTGGTTTTCTCACTCGAAACTGACTAGTGTGCTAAAATCTTGAGGGGATAGTCTAGGCACGCTATGTGAGCATTTGAGAACTTTTGGAGACGTTTGATTTTTGGGTCAAAAACTAACTTTTTTGATGATGCCGGATAGGCAAACTTTTTCAGAATTTGGGGTATTCTGTGTAAAACTTCAATATTGGTTTTCTCACTCGAAACTGACTGTACATGTAGTGTGCTAAAATCTTGAGGGGATAGTCTAGGCACGCTATGTGAGCATTTGAGAACTTTTGGAGACGTTTGTTTTTTGGGTCAAAAACTGACTTTTTTGATGATGCCGGATAGGCAAACTTTTTCAGAATTTGGGGTATTCTGTGTAAAACTTCAATATTGGTTTTCTCACTCGAAAATGACTGTAGTGTGCTAAAATCTTGAGGGGATAGTCTAGGCACGCTATGTGAGCATTTGAGAACATTTGGAGACGTTTGATTTTTGGGTCAAAAATTGACTTTTTTGATGATGCCTTTTAGGCAAACTTTTTCAGAATTTGGGGTATTCTGTTTAAAACTTCAATATTGGTTTTCTCACTCGAAAATGACTGTAGTGTGCTAAAATCTTGAGGGGATAGTCTAGGCACGCTATGTAAGCATTTGAGAACATTTGGAGACGTTTGATTTTTGGGTCAAAAACTGACTTTTTTGATGATGCCGGATAGGCAAACTTTTTAAGAATTTGGGGTATTTTGTGTAAAACTTCAATATTGGTTTTCTCACTCGAAAATGACTGTAGTGTGCTAAAATCTTGAGGGGATCGTCTAGGCACGCTATGTGAGCATTTGGAGACGTTTGATTTTTGGGTCAAAAACTGATTTTTTGATGATGCCGGATAGGCAAACTTTTTCAGAATTTGGGGTATTCTGTGTAAAACTTCAATATTGGTTTTCTCACTCGAAACTGACTAGTGTGCTAAAATCTTGAGGGGATAGTCTAGGCACGCTATGTGAGCATTTGAGAACTTTTGGAGACGTTTGATTTTTGGGTCAAAAACTAACTTTTTTGATGATGCCGGATAGGCAAACTTTTTCAGAATTTGGGGTATTCTGTGTAAAACTTCAATATTGGTTTTCTCACTCGAAACTGACTGTAGTGTGCTAAAATCTTGAGGGGATAGTCTAGGCACGCTATGTGAGCATTTGAGAACATTTGGAGACGTTTGATTTTTGGGTCAAAAATTGACTTTTTTGATGATGCCTTTTAGGCAAACTTTTTCAGAATTTGGGGTATTCTGTTTAAAACTTCAATATTGGTTTTCTCACTCGAAAATGACTGTAGTGTGCTAAAATCTTGAGGGGATAGTCTAGGCACGCTATGTAAGCATTTGAGAACATTTGGAGACGTTTGATTTTTGGGTCAAAAACTGACTTTTTTGATGATGCCGGATAGGCAAACTTTTTAAGAATTTGGGGTATTTTGTGTAAAACTTCAATATTGGTTTTCTCACTCGAAAATGACTGTAGTGTGCTAAAATCTTGAGGGGATCGTCTAGGCACGCTATGTGAGCATTTGGAGACGTTTGATTTTTGGGTCAAAAACTGATTTTTTGATGATGCCGGATAGGCAAACTTTTTCAGAATTTGGGGTATTCTGTGTAAAACTTCAATATTGGTTTTCTCACTCGAAACTGACTGTACATGTAGTGTGCTAAAATCTTGAGGGGATAGTCTAGGCACGCTATGTGAGCATTTGAGAACTTTTGGAGACGTTTGTTTTTTGGGTCAAAAACTGACTTTTTTGATGATGCCGGATAGGCAAACTTTTTCAGAATTTGGGGTATTCTGTGTAAAACTTCAATATTGGTTTTCTCACTCGAAAATGACTGTAGTGTGCTAAAATCTTGAGGGGATAGTCTAGGCACGCTATGTGAGCATTTGAGAACATTTGGAGACGTTTGATTTTTGGGTCAAAAATTGACTTTTTTGATGATGCCGAGTAGGCAAACTTTTTCAGAATTTGGGGTATTCTGTTTAAAACTTCAATATTGGTTTTCTCACTCGAAAATGACTGTAGTGTGCTAAAATCTTGAGGGGATAGTCTAGGCACGCTATGTAAGCATTTGAGAACATTTGGAGACGTTTGATTTTTGGGTCAAAAACTGACTTTTTTGATGATGCCGGATAGGCAAACTTTTTAAGAATTTGGGGTATTTTGTGTAAAACTTCAATATTGGTTTTCTCACTCGAAAATGACTGTAGTGTGCTAAAATCTTGAGGGGATCGTCTAGGCACGCTATGTGAGCATTTGGAGACGTTTGATTTTTGGGTCAAAAACTGATTTTTTGATGATGCCGGATAGGCAAACTTTTTCAGAATTTGGGGTATTCTGTGTAAAACTTCAATATTGGTTTTCTCACTCGAAAATGACTGTAGTGTGCTAAAATCTTGAGGGGATAGTCTAGGCACGCTATGTGAGCATTTGAGAACATTAGGAGACGTTTGATTTTTGGGTCAAAAACGGACTTTTTTTATGATGCCGGATAGGCAAACTTTTTCAGAATTTGGGGTATTCTGTGTAAAACTTCAATATTGGTTTTCTCACTCGAAAATGACTGTAGTGTGCTAAAATCTTGAGGGGATAATCTAGGCACGCTATGTGAGCATTTAAGAACATTTGGAGACGTTTGATTTTTGGGTCAAAAATTGACTTTTTTGATGATGCCGGATAGGCAAACTTTTTCAGAATTTGGGGTATTCTGTGTTAAACTTCAATATTGGTTTTCTCACTCGAAAATGACTGTAGTGTGCTAAAATCTTGGGGGGATAGTCTGGCACGCTATGTGAGCATTTGAGAACATTTGGAGACGTTTGATTTTTGGGTCAAAAACGGACTTTTTTTATGATGCCGGATAGGCAAACTTTTTCAGAATTTGGGGTATTCTGTGTAAAACTTCAATATTGGTTTTCTCACTCGAAAATGACTGTAGTGTGCTAAAATCTTGAGGGGATCGTCTAGGCACGCTATGTGAGCATTTGGAGACGTTTGATTTTTGGGTCAAAAACATATTTTTTGATGATGCCGGATAGGCAAACTTTTTCAGAATTTGGGGTATTCTGTGTAAAACTTCAATATTGGTTTTCTCACTCGAAAATGACTGTAGTGTGCTAAAATCTTGAGGGGATAGTCTAGGCACTCTATGTGAGCATTTGAGAAAATTTGGAGACGTTTGATTTGTGGGTCTAAAATTGACTTTTTTTATAATGCCGGATAGGCAAACTTTTTCAGAATTCGGGGTATTCTGTTAAAAACTTCAATATTGGTTTTCTCACTCGAAACTGACTGTAGTGTGCTAAAATCTTGAGGGGATAGTCTAGGCACCCTATGTGAGCATTTGAGAACATTTGGAGACGTTTGATTTTTGGGTCAAAAATTGACTTTCTTGATGATGCCGGATAGGCAAACTTTTTCAGAATTTGGGGTATTCTGTGTAAAACTTCAATATTGGTTTTCTCACTCGAAAAATGACTGTAGTGTGCTAAAATCTTGAGGGGATAGTCTAGGCACACTATGTGAGCATTTGAGAACATTTGGAGACGTTTGATTTTTGGGTCAAAAATTGACTTTTTTGATGATGCCGGATAGGCAAACTTTTTCAGAATTTGGGGTATTCTGTGTAAAACTTCAATATTGTTTTTCTCACTCGAAAATGACTGTAGTGTGCTAAAATCTTGAGGGGATAGTCTAGGCACACTATGTGAGCATTTGAGAACATTTGGAGACGTTTGATTTTTGGGTCAAAAATTGACTTTTTTGATGATGCCTTTTAGGCAAACTTTTTCAGAATTTGCGGTATTCTGTTTAAAACTTCAATATTGGTTTTCTCACTCGAAAATGACTGTAGTGTGCTAAAATCTTGAGGGGATAGTCTAGGCACGCTATGTGAGCATTTGAGAACATTTTGAGACGTTTGATTTTTGGGTCAAAAACTGACTTTTTTGATGATGCCGGATAGGCAAACTTTTTAAGAATTTGGGGTATTTTGTGTAAAACTTCAATATTGCTTTTCTCACTCGAAAATGACTGTAGTGTGCTAAAATCTTGAGGGGGTAGTCTAGGCACGCTATGTGAGCATTTGAGAACATTTGGAGACGTTTGATTTTTGGGTCAAAAACTGACTTTTTTGATGATGCCGGATAGGCAAACTTTTTCAGAATTTGGGGTATTCTGTGTAAAACTTCAATATTGGTTTTCTCACTCGAAAATGACTGTAGTGTGCTAAAATCTTGAGGGGATAATCTAGGCACGCTATGTGAGCATTTGAGAACATTTGGAGACGTTTGATTTTTGGGTCAAAAACTGACTTTTTTGATGATGCCGGATAGGCAAACTTTTTCAGAATTTGGGGTATTCTGTGTAAAACTTCAATATTGGTTTTCTCACTCGAAAATGACTGTAGTGTGCTAAAATCTTTAGGGGATAGTCTAGGCACGCTATGTGAGCATTTAAGAACATTTGGAGACGTTTTATTTTGGGGTCAAAAATTGACTTTTTTGATGATGCCGGATAGGCAAACTTTTTCAGAATTTGGGGTATTCTGTGTAAAACTTCAATATTGGTTTTCTCACTCGAAAATGACTGTAGTGTGCTAAAATCTTGAGGGGATAGTCTAGGCACGCTATGTGAGCATTTGAAAACATTTGGAGACGTTTGATTTTTGGGTCAAAAACTGACTTTTTTGATGATGCGGGATAGGCAAACTTTTTCAGAATTGGGGGTATTCTGTGTAAAACTTCAATATTGGTTTTCTCACTCGAAACTGACTGTAGTGTGCTAAAATCTTGAGGGGATCGTCTAGGCACGCTATGTGAGCATTTGGAGACGTTTGATTTTTGGGTCAAAAACTGATTTTTTGATGATGCCGGATAGGCAAACTTTTTCAGAATTTGGGGTATTCTGTGTAAAACTTCAATATTGGTTTTCTCACTCGAAAATGACTGTAGTGTGCTAAAATCTTGAGGGGATAATCTAGGCACGCTATGTGAGCATTTAAGAACATTTGGAGACGTTTTATTTTTGGGTCAAAAATTGACTTTTTTGATGATGCCGGATAGGCAAACTTTTTCAGAATTTGGGGTATTCTGTGTAAAACTTCAATATTGGTTTTCTCACTCGAAAATGACTGTAGTGTGCTAAAATCTTGGGGGATAGTCTGGCACGCTATGTGAGCATTTGAGAACATTTGGAGACGTTTGATTTTTGGGTCAAAAACGGACTTTTTTTATGATGCCGGATAGGCAAACTTTTTCAGAATTTGGGGTATTCTGTGTAAAACTTCAATATTGGTTTTCTCACTCGAAAATGACTGTAGTGTGCTAAAATCTTGAGGGGATCGTCTAGGCACGCTATGTGAGCATTTGGAGACGTTTGATTTTTGGGTCAAAAACTGATTTTTTGATGATGCCGGATAGGCAAACTTTTTCAGAATTTGGGGTATTCTGTGTAAAACTTCAATATTGGTTTTCTCACTCGAAAATGACTGTAGTGTGCTAAAATCTTGAGGGGATAGTCTAGGCACTCTATGTGAGCATTTGAGAAAATTTGGAGACGTTTGATTTGTGGGTCTAAAATTGACTTTTTTTATAATGCCGGATAGGCAAACTTTTTCAGAATTCGGGGTATTCTGTTAAAAACTTCAATATTGGTTTTCTCACTCGAAACTGACTGTAGTGTGCTAAAATCTTGAGGGGATAGTCTAGGCACCCTATGTGAGCATTTGAGAACATTTGGAGACGTTTGATTTTTGGGTCAAAAATTGACTTTCTTGATGATGCCGGATAGGCAAACTTTTTCAGAATTTGGGGTATTCTGTGTAAAACTTCAATATTGGTTTTCTCACTCGAAAAATGACTGTAGTGTGCTAAAATCTTGAGGGGATAGTCTAGGCACACTATGTGAGCATTTGAGAACATTTGGAGACGTTTGATTTTTGGGTCAAAAATTGACTTTTTTGATGATGCCGGATAGGCAAACTTTTTCAGAATTTGGGGTATTCTGTGTAAAACTTCAATATTGTTTTTCTCACTCGAAAATGACTGTAGTGTGCTAAAATCTTGAGGGGATAGTCTAGGCACACTATGTGAGCATTTGAGAACATTTGGAGACGTTTGATTTTTGGGTCAAAAACTGACTTTTTTGATGATGCCGGATAGGCAAACTTTTTCAGAATTCGGGGTATTCTGTTAAAAACTTCAATATTGTTTTTCTCACTCGAAACTGACTGTAGTGTGCTAAAATCTTGAGGGGATAGTCTAGGCACGCTATGTGAGCATTTGAGAACATTTGGAGACGTTTGATTTTTGGGTAAAAAACTGACTTTTTTGATGATGCCGGATAGGCAAACTTTTTCAGAATTTGGGGTATTCTGTGTAAAACTTCAATATTGGTTTTCTCACTCGAAAATGACTGTAGTGTGCTAAAATCTTGAGGGGATAGTCTAGGCACGCTATGTGAGCATTTGAGAACATTTGGAGACGTTTGATTTTTGGGTCAAAAATTGACTTTTTTGATGATGCCGGATAGGCAAACTTTTTCAGAATTTGGGGTATTCTGTTAAAAACTTTAATATTGGTTTTCTCACTCGATACTGACTGTATGCAGTGTGCTAAAATCTTGAGGGGATGTATTTCTGTAGTCTGGGTACCTCATGTGAGCATTTGAGCAAACCTTTGATTTTTGGGTCAAAAATTGACGATGATGCCACAATAAATTGTGTATCAATGTCCCCTGCATCTAAAAGTTAATGTACAGACATACCTAAGTATCCATGTTTTGTATTCCTGTAAATATCCCTGTACATGTACATGTACGAATGTAAATATTCTGTTTGTATTTTTGTGTAAATATTTTTGTATTTATTTGTATTGTTGTTAAATGACGGTTTTGTTCATGACTTTTGAGTGAGTGAGTTTTTAGGGTTTAACGCCGTACCAGCATCAATGGCCATATTCACGGCGGGAACAAATTTCATTCAACAATTTTTTATTTCATTCAACAATTAATGTGAAGAAGTTACAGTTTTAGAGGTGGGAGGAAAACCCCAGAAGAATATCCTGGGGAAAAACCCACGGAGTCAGGCAGGGACTGAAAACCCAATCCACATATTGGCCCAGGCCGGATTCGAACCCGGGTCATAGTGGTGGAAGGCGAGGAAAGAACCGCTACACCAACCCGACTCCCCTTCATGACTTTTGATGTTGATTTGTTTTCTTTTCCAATTTTATTTAAAACCCTAACCCCCTAGGGTGTGTGCAAAATCATATTGATTTTGGAGGATTTGGGAGGGTTAGGGTGAATTATGCAGAGCCCCAATGTTAACCATTTTTGTTTACTATGTGGACACGACCGGGGTAAAGAAATGTAATGTACGTACGCAAATGTTACGTACGTGTGTATATTGCCAACACCTCTCTCTCCCACAAAGGATGTCCAAGATGAAATGTGGATTTTCGACATTAAACAATCAGACATTTCACCGAGCCCTACCCTTCCCCTTCCAGATCCTACTAAATGGTTACAATTTGAATAGGAATACATACCCTTGCACTAAGGATCGGGGCACGTGCTTCAGGCATCATGAACAGCTGCTGCATGCAGGAAGCCATGTAACATGTAGCACCCAAGTTGGTCAGTCCTACATAACCACATGATGATCGCCCGTCGTCTTGCGGCCAGTACAACCACGGGTACGCTCCATGGGTGCCTGAGGTAAAAACACAACAACACATCAATAATTTTCTTTCTTTAATTTATTTATTTCATTCAACTCCCAAACAGCGCTATAGCGCCAATTACAGGATGAGAGAAGATAATGTGAAGAAGTTTAACCAGTTCGTGCCGAGATTATTTTAACATCACCGAGCCGAGGGGCGGGATTATTTTTAACGAAACCCGAAGCGGGTTCAGGCCGATAGTGCCGGGAAGCACACCCACGCATTTCCGGCCTTGCTCGCTGCCGACAGACATTTCCGAACTTGAACTTGGCGTGTTTATGCGTCATCCGTTTTGAATTTGGGGAAAACTTTGCCTTTATTTACGTCATCCGGCGCGAACTGGTTAAGAGGTGGGAAGAAAACCCCAGAAGATTATTCTTGAAAAAAACCAGGGAATCAGGCATTGACTGATAACCCAATCCTCATTGGCCCAGGGAGGATTCGAACCCGGGTCACAGCGGTGGAAGGCGAGAAAAGAACCGCTGCGCCAACCCGACTCATAATACTATGGCCTTTTTCCAAACACCAGCTTTGTCTTCGTCTCGGGTTTCATTCATGCAGTTCAGCAATGCGCTGGTGCCAGAGACAAAGCCAAAGCCAGGGGTTTGGAAAACAGCCTATGAAAGCTAATCACTTATACCCGAGTTTAGCCATTCCGACACGTAGGTAAGTTTAAATGGCCGATAAAACATGGCCCAGCCGGTTGTAAACGGTTTTCCGGTGTCACATTACATTTTTGACTCTAATGAAGTCTGGTTCATGACCCTTTCATTAGTTGAAACCTCCCACAGTATGCGCAATACAACAAATGAGTTCGTAAAAAAATAGTCTCAATGCCGTATCACATGACTATCACAAGTCCTGCAGTCCCAATTCAAATCACAAGCTACATGTATTCAAATGAGCTTTGAGAAAAACATTCCTTTGCCCTTGTTCATCCAGTTACTTGTGACTGACTTTATGACAGGACTTTATGAGAGGACTTTATGACAGGACTTGTGAAAAGACTTGTGAAAAGACTTGTGAAAAGACTTGCGAAAAGACTTGCGAAAAGACTTGCGAAAAGACTTGCGAAAAGACTTGCGAAAAGACTTGCGAAAAGACTTGCGAAAAGACTTGCGAAAAGACTTGCGAAAAGACTTGCGAAAAGACTTGCGAAAAGACTTGCGAAAAGACTTGCGAAAAGACTTGCGAAAAGACTTGCGAAAAGACTTGCGAAAAGACTTGCGAAAAGACTTGCGAAAAGACTTGCGAAAAGACTTGCGAAAAGACTTGCGAAAAGACTTGCGAAAAGACTTGTGAAAAGACTTGGAGTCACGAAAGGACTCGTGACTGGACTCATGACTGGACACGTGACTGGACTCGTGACTGGACTCGTTAAAGGACTCGTGAATGGACTCGGTAAAGGACTCGGTAAAGGACTCGGTAAAGGACTCGTTAAAGGACTCGTTAAAGGACTCGAAGGGAAACGGCTACATCTCTGAAGTTTATTCTAGAAAAACAAAAAACAAATTGTCAAAGAGCATGGGGGGATCAACTTTAAGATAACAGGCCAAGTGACAGTCAGATAAAAATGATACTTCTGCCACAAAGTAAAACCTAACTGGACATACCTGGGGAATGTTGTTCGAGCATAAGCCTATGCAAGCACGAGTAATTGTCTTGACATCCTTTTACTAGTTCAATAAGAAGATCAAATCCTGCTAGACGACTGCCTTTGGATTTACACTTGGGAAGATGGCATTCTTCCATGTTGGGCACCGCAAAAAGACACTCAAAAACATTGCTCAGGAAAACCTACGCAGATACAAACATAGAGAAACATGTTATGTAACAAGACAAGGCAAGTCAAGTCAAACTGGTCCCATACATATACATACACATCCCATGTGACCTGTTCCAACGAATGTTTTATTACAATGTACTCATGAAGTCATTTCGGGGTGGATTTTACAATTTAGAGGTTTGGGTTTTTCTGAATTATGAACTATAAATCTACAATCTCCCCAAATTTGAACATAATTCGTCGCCCAGAAGTGTTATTTTTTTTCAATTTTGTGAAACAAATGTGTATAGAAATATTACACTTTTCTGAACTTCAAAGCTGTTTATCTCATAATAAGGTTGTCTGGGTTTCATCACTAAATCCTTCCTCCAGGGGAGATAGGGTGAGGGTACAGGTACATATGTAAATGATACATCATTTTAAAGCCGAGAACCTAAAGAATTTGAAAAAGCAAAATCTCAAAAACAAAAATTTTCAACTTTGTCCGGGTTGGAGCAGGTCACATATCATGTACATTGTAGGATTCTGAAGCACACAGAGTTCTATCAAATAATTAAGAATGGCTAACGTTTATTAGAAAAAGCTGAATACCTCAAAATGAGTCTGAAAATCATGTTTTCACTTTGTGATATGCATTAGGATAATCATATTTAGCTTGTATGAATATTTGCAACTTTTACATCTCCATATATTCAGATAATACATGTATGTTGGTGTAAAGGGCAAATATTCTTCTAGATTTCCATTGTTGTATGGTCCATTTAAAAGACTAATTACCTAGAAGTACATGTAGATCTTGCCTAATTTTGATAAGTTAGGTCAGAATTTGGATTTATAGGCTAATTAATGACTCAGAAAGAAGTACATGTAATCTTTTTTTGAATAACATTACTCCCACAAATATGTAAAGCCTTAAAGGTAGGATACACCATTTGCAGATATCGAAAATATTTACTACCAAATTATTAAGAAATATCTTACTCAATTAAAAGTAAATAATGATTCTAGGCATCCAGCGAAATGATTGCGCTAGATATCCTGTAATTATTCCGAAAAATAGAATTTTATAAAGACAAATTCGCGATCGCCGGACGGCGATTGCGAAAAAACAAAGATAACATAAGAATAACTGCTCGACGCCGGTTGAAAACAAACGCTGTTTTTCGTGTTTTTCTCGGTACCCATGATTGTAAAACTTCGAACAGGTCAATTAAAGGTAGTATACACCATTGGTCATTTGGGGGGTTGTATTTTATAGTAAATATCGTTTAACTGAACTGTCCGAAGTTTTAGAATCACGGATGCCGAGAAAAGCACAAAAAACAGTGGGTTTTTTTCAACCGACGTCGAGCAGTTATTCTTATGTTATCTTTGTTTTTTCGCGATCGCCGTCCGTCTATTTTATTTTATTTGGAATAATTACAGGATATCTAGCGCAATCATTTTGCTGGATGCCCAGAATCAACATTTACTTTCAAATGAGTAAGATATTTCTTAATAATTTGGAAGTAAATATTTTCGATATTTGCAAATGGTGTATACTACCTTTAAATGATTTTTCACGCAAGTGGGAAAATCCACCCATTCATGATAATTCAAGCAATTACCAATGGTGTATCCTACCTTTATGGTGTATCCTACCTTTAAGTATTCACTCCCAACCAGACAGATTGGTTTCAACAACAAAAAAGAAATTGTTCTTAATGTACCTGTCCCTCCTTGCTGAATTTGAGTGGTGGGTTATGCTTCATAACAGCTGTGCATAGCTTGAGCATACCAGTAAGAGCCACATCCTCTATGGTGTTGTGTCTTTCCTCCAGAACAGACCGACTGTTGAGAGACGCAACAATATGTTAGCAATTACGGTCGGCAAAGACACAGTCAATTCCTTAAAAGAACCCCCCATTTAACTCCTTCTGCCAAGGAGTTTGGTGGAGACTTTATGCTGCGTTCCAATCGCGTCGTGTTTATCGTGTTCACGAGTTCACGAGTCGTATAATGGCATTTTAATCGCCTGGTAACTCGTGTTCACCAGTGGTGAACTCGAGGTGGAATTTTTATCTCCATGTTCACGACTTCATAAGCAAATGAAATACTCGCGCATGCGTGTTGGTTCACATACGAGTTCTTGCGCGATAAATAATGTTTTTACCACACAACTAACTCGACTGTGCGCGTACGTTTTGGTGAGTGCAATGCAACCTACTCGTGAACGTGGTAAGCCTGCAACGGTTAAACGGTTAACCGACCGTTCAAACGGTTACACGGTTACATTTTTCCTGTTCGGTTAACCTTTTTAAAAAAAAAAAAAAAAAAAAAAAACCACACCAATTGGAGCTGGAGCAGGTCACAAATAGCAACTGGGCACATTTTCCATAAGTCTGTCAATATAATGCACAACAGCATTTGGCAAGGTCTGAACTAAATGCTTTGGGTAACTTGATGAGAGAATGCAAATTGAAATGCTTTAATAATTTCAAGTCACACGTGACTGCCCAATACATGCCTGACTTTTCTCAAAACAATGGTTTAGCATCATGACCATTATCAGGGATGTAGTCAAGTCCCTGTAAGTCCCTGCAAGTCCATCACAAGTCCTCCAGTTCCAATTCAAATCACAAGCTATTCAAATGAGCTTTGTTCAACCAGTTACTTATGACGGGCTTTATGATGGTCTTTATGACTGGGCTTTATGACTGGACTTTATGACTGGACTTGTGACTGGACTTGTGACTGGACTTGTGACGGGCTTTGTGACGGGCTTGTGACTGGACTTGTGACGGGCTTTATGACTGGACTTGTGACAGGACTTGTGCAAGGATTTGTGCAAGGACTTGTAGGAAATCGAATAGAACTCTGACCATTATATGGTACAACACCCATTCCCTCACCCACTCCCAAATAATCTCATTTCCATATTTCTAAGGAAAATTAAACTGTGTTTACCAAATAAAATCCCTACCTCTGTATTCCCTCGGCTAGATGTCTGGCAATAGTGTTAACATTGATCACTTTTTTCTCCTGATCTAGAGCTGCAGAGTTATCAATGTCACTTCCAGAAGCCCATTCGTGCTTCCTGTCAATGTTATCCATGATTGAACATAACAGCCAGAAATAATTCCGACAGCCAGGACCATAGTCGTCAATGTTCTTGCTGTAATCCTGAAGCGAGTGAGAACAAGAGTAACTTTCTATCACATTTATGTAAACTTGCACAATAGTACATCAATGTTAAAGGTAGGATACACCATTGGTAATTGCATGAATTATAATGAATGGGTAGATTTGTAGGGTTGTATTTTATAGTAAATATCATTTAACTGACCTGTCCGAAGTTTTACTATCATGGATGCCGAGAAAAGCAGGAAAAACGGCGTTCGTTTTTAACTGGCGTCGAGCAGTTATTCTTATGTTATTTTTGTTTTTTCGCGATCGCCGGCCGGCGATCGCGAATTTTTTTTTATAAAATTATTTTTTTCGGAATAATTACAGGATATCTAGCGCAATCATTTTGCTGGATGCCTAGAATCATTACTTTCAAATGAGTAAGATATTTCTTAATAATTCGGTAGTAAATATTTTAGATATCTGCAAATGGTGTATATACTACCTTTAACATAAAATATTTTTTTGTATACAATGCCGGCATCTGGGCCCAGTTTAATGGCTTTGTTAACCGCAGAATTCCGCGATTACGATAACCATTTTGCGCTAACCCCTGTAATCACAAAATCCTTAGTTATGGGATATACGCATGCACAGAAGCAAAAATTCCACGCTATTCCACGAAATACGCTTACCGTAAGCACGGAATTGTCTGCAACAGTAAGCAGGGGTTTTTCGCTAACGGCTTTGCCAGAAATGCTATCTGGCAAAGCATATACATGTATGATCATGATGTACTCCAACCCTCGTTTGACTACATCATCCCAGTTTTTGAACTGTTGGAGCTTAGCAAATTTAGTACTATAACTGTTGTTAGTACAAAGCCTGTTGGAGCTTAGCAGGTTTAATACTATAACTGTTGTTAGTACAAAGCCTGTTGGAGCTTAGCAGGTTTAGTACTATAACTGTTGTTAGTACAAAGCCTGTTGGAGCTTAGCAGGTTTAGTACTATAACTGTTGTTAGTACAAAGCCTGTTGGAGCTTAGCAGGTTTAGTACTATAACTGTTGTTAGTAAAAAGCCTGTTGGAGCTTAGCAGGTTTAGTACTATAACTGTTGTTAGTACAAAGCCTGTTGGAGCTTAGCAGGTTTAGTACTATAACTGTTGTTAGTACAAAGCCTGTTGGAGCTTAGCAGGTTTAGTACTATAACTGTTGTTAGTACAAATCCTGTTGGAGCTTAGCAGGTTTGGTACTATAACTGTTGTTAGTACAAAGCCTGTTGGAGCTTAGCAGGTTTAGTACTATAACTGGTGTTAGTACAAAGCCTATTGGAGCTTAGCAGGTTTAGTACTATAACTGTTGTTAGTACAAAGCCTGTTGGAGCTTAGCAGGTTTAGTACTATAACTGTTGTTAGTACAAAGCCTGTTGGAGCTTAGCAGGTTTAGTACTATAACTGTTGAAAATGGTCTTAAACTGAAATTTAAAAATGTTTCACAGTGATTTAAAGGAAGGATACACCATTGGTAATTGCTTGAATGATCACGAATAGGTGGATTTAGGGGGTTGTATTTCATAGAAAATATCGTTTAACCGACCTATCCACTGCCTGGCGTCGGGCAGTGGTTCTTATGTTGTTCTTGTTTTTTTCGCGATTGTCGTCTGCCGATCACGATTTCTGTTGTATAAAATTAAATTTTGTTTTTACAATTATAGGATATCTAGCGCAATCATTT
The DNA here is from genome assembly GCA_037893245.1 of Crossaster papposus. Classification (NCBI taxonomy): domain Eukaryota; kingdom Metazoa; phylum Echinodermata; class Asteroidea; order Velatida; family Solasteridae; genus Crossaster; species Crossaster papposus. The sequence continues at coordinate 397,313 of JBAIAA010000824.1, read as the reverse complement.
TGCTGGATGTCTACAATCGTTATTTACTTTTACATAAGTAAGATATTTCTTAATCATTCGGTAGTAAAAATTGTCGATATCTGCAAATGGTGTATCCTACCTGGAAGGGGGAAAATCGCATTTCTGTTGTGCAAAAGAAAACAAAATTGTTTATTTTTGGAGAATATTTAACCTTCTTTGGATGTATACTCTGTGCAACTGACAGAAAGCTGAGCAAGCTAGCAAGAAGGGCCCATGAGAAGTGCTGACATGGTCGACTACTGCCTTCACACAGTCTGTACAAGGCATCACATACCTCACGCCTCACATAAACCTGGGCAACAATTCACACATGAAAACGTGTTATCATGAAATAATGCAATAAAATAAGATATGAAACGTAAACCATACTGCACTTAGATTAAAATATATTTTACTGGCAAGTGAAATGTATACAAAGTCAATATCTTCTTTGCAGAATAAAGCCAGAATATTAACTTGCAGTTTCAACAATAGGTTTTGGTTTTTTTCTGTGCAAAAGTCATTATTTTGCATCTGGTTTTTAACCAGTTCGTGCCGGGATTATTTTAACATCAATGAGCCGAGGGGCGGGATTATTTTTAACGAAACTCGATCCGCAGCGGGTTCAGGCCGATAGTGCCGGGAAGCACACCCGCCACGCATTTCCGGCCTTGCTTGGTTTTTTTGTGTTAGTTTTTACAAATACTGTAAAAATCTTGTCAGCTGTCATGACATCACTACGATTTAAACTGCAGTTTAGCTTGTCCCCCACGAATAATTACCAAAAATGAACCAGTATTTGCTGTAAATACACCCGTACCACAACATTTTAAAGATATTTCTGTATAAAATACATGTATAAAATAATGCTTGTCACATTACCTGTACATAATATGCATACAGTACAGTGCAATAGAAAGTTAACACTGCAAATTGAAATGTGAAATTTTGTGAAAAGGTGCAACAATTGTGGGAAAAAGTGTGAAAACGATTTCCCACTTGTGTGAAAGAGTGTGAAAAGAATTCCTCACACTGCGAATAGGAAAATTTTGTGAAGAGGTATGAAAATAATTTCCCACTTGTGTGAACAAGTGTGAAAAGGTGTGAGAAAGTGTGAAAGTGTGAACATAATTTCCCATTTAACTTTCAATTGCAGTGTACTGTACATAATCCAATATGCTTACCTCACTAGTTTGAAGTACAAGTCTCTGAAGCCATTTGTCAAAGAGTTTGTTCTGGCAAAGTGCAACTCTGACTTCTGGGTCACTGTATGCCCAGGAAACAAGCAGCTTCAATGCACAGTGAATGACTGTATAAAGACAATAATCATTGAAATGCATTATTTCCAGCGTTAAAACATACATATTTTTCTAAAAAAATTGTTCTGAAATATTTATGTAAATAATCACTATCACCTTCTCTTAAAATAACCTATAAAATCCTGCAGCTTTTTGACTAGCATTTCAGGCCATACTTTCTGTTAACCTATAGACGATGTGCCCTCTGACGTCACGTGTTTACATCTGTATTCAAAAGTGCCCGGCAGTGATGCGCACACATCGTGTTTTGCATAAGATTTGGTTGAGGAGTGACGCCACAGGTCAGACCACCTTTGAATTATGTGACCTCTGATGTCGCCTCTTAACCAAATTTATGTAAAACACGATGCGTGCGCATATTGACGGGCACATTTGAATATAGATGTAAACAGAGGGCACATGGTCTATAGTTTTTACCACCTTTGATATTTAAATCCTGAAACCAATATCTGGATTGAAAAAAAAAAAATTACTAAGAATGTAGCAAAACATGGCACTTCCAAACCAACCTGAATCAAGCGTAACCAACATCAGTTGTTTAGTTTGCCATGTTCGGCAAAAGCTCACTCATAACGAGTTTATAAATATGCCTAATTTCAATTAGAATTTGATGCCATTACTACTTAAAGCACTAGGTGATTCAGATAGCTGATCTCTTAATTGTTTTATGTCAAGGAGAATGGGTTGCACAGTTTGCCTGACAGTGACACACTGTAGGATTCACTTCTAGTTGCCATTTTGTTCTACATGTAATGACGTATGCTGAATGTGACCTGCTCCAACGAAACCCGGACAAACAGGCCTTGCACTAACTATTTTTCTTGGGTAGCTCACCGGGCTAGCAAACTGCTGATTTTACTAGCCCGTTTACATTTTTGCTAGCCCGTATGTATTTTATGTAACTATTCGTTCGCCGGGCGCGCACGTACACGTACACCCGTAGTAACGTACACAGGGGGCGCTGTTCTGAACAGACTGTGTATCAGACGAGTACTAGTGACACGGCAGAACGCTCATACTATACAGCTAGCTATGCAGTGGGCCACTGTGGTAAGAAAGGCAGAACGATGTGAAAGAGAATAGTGCTATAAATGTATGTGCGGTACCCTGCGCCGTGGTGCGCCAAGTTTTTACTATACTAATCTCACTAAAGCCCACCAGTCTATGTTCGTGAGAATGAATCAAGCTCTTCTCCACGCTATCGATAATCATGCCGAAAAACACAAATAAAAGACATTTTATACTCAGTTTATTTTGATCCAATACACAAAAAGACATTTTGATCTAAACCTTTACATGTAGATTACTAAATTTTTCACTAGCCCACCGGGCAACCAAGAAAGTGGGTCTGGGTAGCCCGGAGCAGTTTTCGCTAGACTTTGTACGCCGGGCTAGTACTATTTCGAGGCCTGCTAAAGTTGACAATTTTTGCTTGTTAGATTTTGCTGTTTTCCAATTCTCTAGGTTCTCTGCTTTAAATTGATGTATCATTTACATATGTACCCCCACCCTATCTCCCATGGGGGAAGGATTTAGTGATAAAACCCTGACAGCCTGATTATGAGATAAACAGCTTTGAAGTTCAGAAAAGCATATTGTTTCTATACACAATTGTTTCACCCAAAAAATTGGGTGACGAATTTTGCTCAAATTTAGGGAGATTGTAGAGTAATGTTTGTGATTCAGAAAAAACCCAAAACCTCAAAATGGTTAAAAACAATCCAAATGACTTCACGAGTACATTGTAATAAAACAGTATTAAAAGACAGTTATTGAAAAAATATTTGTTTTCTTGAATCGGGAGCCAAAAATAGAGTCAGTTGGAAATGAGAACAGAAAAAAAGGTTTGCCAAAACAAAGTGATACAAACACAAGACTGTAATTAAGGCTGTCAATTTCCGGTTATTAAATTAACCGTGTAACCGTATGTTTTACAATTACGGTTAACCGTAACCAATGTAAAAAAAAATAATAATAATAAATAAATAAAAAGAAAATTAAAAAAAACCAATTAATTAAAAAATATTATAATTAAATTTTAAAAAATGCACGGGTACTATTTGTGACCTGCTCCAACGAAACCATCCCTTTTCCCAACCAAAGCTCCAACGAAACCCGGTCAAAGTTCACAATTGGTAGATTGTTTGTATTGAAAAAAAAATAATAATAACAATTAATTTAACAAAAAAACAAAACAAAAGTTAATCGAACTGGAAAAATATAACTGTGTAACCGTTTGAACGGTCGTGTAACCGTGTAACCTTTGCAGGCCTAACTGTAATTTGTATGTATGATTATTTATAGTTCTCCAGAATTTAAAAACAAATGAAGGACTGTTCCTGCTTACCCCAGTAACCAGCTCGAACCTTGACTGTATCTGATGGAACAGCTGCTTCATACAACACAGTGATGAGTCTGTCTAAAACTCCCTCTCCAGACATCAACTCCAAGAGTTGCTAAAGAAACACATGCAATACAGAGAAAGTTAATGTATGGTTGATATTAGACATGAAGCACAAAAATGTATTAATTGATCAATCATAGGTAACATGTACAAGTGTCTGGAGGTGCAAGTGTCTGGAGGTGCAAGTGTCTAGGGGTACAAGTGTCTAGGGGTACAAGTGTCTAGGGGTGCAAGTGTCTAGGGGTGCAAGTGTCTAGGGGTGCAAGTGTCTAGGGGTGCAAGTGTCTAGGGGTGCAAGTGTCTAGGGGTGCAAGTGTCTAGGGGTGCAAGTGTCTAGGGGTGCAAGTGTCTAGGGGTGCAAGTGTCTAGGGGTGCAAGTGTCTAGGGGTGCAAGTGTCTAGGGGTGCAAGTGTCTAGGGGTGCAAGTGTCTAGGGGTGCAAGTGTCTAGGGGTGCAAGTGTCTAGGGGTGCAAGTGTCTAGGGGTGCAAGTGTCTAGGGGTGCAAGTGTCTAGGGGTGCAAGCGTCTAGGGGTGCAAGCGTCTAGGGGTGCAAGCGTCTAGGGGTGCAAGCGTCTAGGGGTGCAAGCGTCTAGGGGTGCAAGCGTCTAGGGGTGCAAGCGTCTAGGGGTGCAAGCGTCTAGGGGTGCAAGCGTCTAGGGGTGCAAGCGTCTAGGGGTGCAAGCGTCTAGGGGTGCAAGTGTCTAGGGGTGCAAGTGTCTAGGGGTGCAAGTGTCTAGGGGTGCAAGTGTCTAGGGGTGCAAGTGTCTAGGGGTGCAAGTGTCTAGGGGTGCAAGTGTCTAGGGGTGCAAGTGTCTAGGGGTGCAAGTGTCTAGAGGTGCAAGTGTCTAGAGGTGCAAGTGGCTAGAGCTAGAGCTAGGGCTAGGTCTACGTCTACGTCTACGTCTACGTAGGCACTAAAGGCAAATGGATTCAGTCGCGGCTACGGCAGAGCCTATGGCTAGTTATTGTGCCTTCAAGCGATGCTTGAATTCATGTTTGCAAAATTATGATGCAAGAATTACAACAATTATCGTCTGCTCGATGTTACACAATGTTTGTTTACAGCCGGTCGAAATACCTGATGATATGACACCTTTATCGGTTTGTTAGTTGTAATTCAATGCATCATCATTAAAAATTAATCCAAAATTTGCTCTAAAATTAACATTAGTATTGCCGCCATTTTGTCTTGCCTGATCTAGACAAGTACTCTCGGGCTAGATTTTTGTGACCTTGTCCCTTGGCACTAAACGGAGTTCTGTTTCTGCAATGGACAAGGGACAACTGTCTCGTCGTCATCGGATGAACCACCCGAATGGGGAGAACGAGTTGACCCCGGCGAGCGAGAGCCACTTGATGACACACTCCGAGGGGCAAGCTGCACAGGACCACGGTTTAGTGGCTGAGCAACTCCCTCCGAGACAATAGACGTAGCTCAGCGCTGGCGGGGACACTAGCCCTCCTATGGTTTTACCTTTCAAAACCTTTCAAAATCTGCTTACTTGACCTTTCAAAATGCTCCAGAATTTGTTGCTACTGCACTACTACGCCTTTCAAAACCTTTTGAAAGGTATTTTTTGTCTTACACCAGTTTGTTCAGAAATTTGTTTTACATTTCAAAATCTTTCATATGTTTCTTTTGTCAGACAGTTTTCTCGCCTTTCAAAACATTTCAGTCCAAGAAACTTGAAAGGTATTTTTTGTCTTACACCAGTTTGTTCAGAGAGTTGTTTTACCTTTCAAAATCTTTCATAGGTCCCATTTGTCAGGCAGTTTTCTCACCTTTCAAAACCTTTCAGTCCAGGAAACTAAAGGTTTTAAAAGGTCAGACAATTCTATGGCAACTGCCCTATATATAGGAGGGTTAAAGCACACGGCTAACCGTGCGCAGTATGTCCCTTTGTCCTTGAGCCACCCAACCGTGACAAATGACTGAAGACAATGGAGCACGGCTTGCCCAATCAGGCAGGCCATCGACAGTGGCACCCTAGTTATTTCAAATACAAATTTGAGTATGCATTAAATATAAGATATATACGATCAACTCACCTTTGATAGTTTAGTTGTGATTCCTCCTAACTCGTTGCTGTTCTGTTTTGTTCTTCGAGGCCATTTGTTGGTTATCTCCTCGTTGGAGGAATGAGCTTCAAAGACATCATCTTGTGCTGGGTCCAAGGCAGCCTGCTCAATGGCAAACTCGTTGATGAGCTTCAGGATGCATGCTAAGCAGTCTTGTTGCCACTGTTGAGAGACAGATTAAAATTACTTAACCGTTACAGTTCGGAATTGAATAAGGATAAAACTGATGCAAACTGCTTACTGGCTGGAATGACCTGAAATATACAAATCAAATAAGTTAAGATGGCCTAATATTTCGATCTTAACAAGATCTTCTTCAGAGACTAAATGACTGTGTACAAGAAACAAACATATAGAGCAACATACAGCATGATGCACATCAAGGATGGCGTAAGAAACACAAAAGAAAAAGCACAGAGTCCAAACATTAACCCTAATTTCTCTCCCTCTCTACAGATATGAATCCTCCTTTTGTTGATTGTTCCTTTGGACTCTGTGTTGTTTCTTTTGTGTTTCTTTTGCCATCCTTGATGTGCATCATGCTGTATGTTGCCCTATATGTTTGTTTCTTGTACACAGTCATTTAGTCTCTGAAGAAGATCTTGTTAAGATCGAAATATTAGGCCCACAGTTCGGAATTCTTAAAATTCAATAGGAATCTGCACACACCCTAGGGAGTTAGGGTAAAGGGACTGTCAACGTTTTCTTTTTAAAGGTAGGATACACCATTGGTAATTGCTTGAATTATCATGAATGGGTGGATTTGGAGGGTTGTATCTTTTAGTAAATATCGTTTAACTGACCTGACCGAAGTTTTACAATCATGGATGCCGAAAAAAGCACGAAAAACAGCGATTGTTTTCAACCGGCGTCGAGCAGTTATTCTTATGATCGCGAATTTTTCTTTATAAAATTTAATTTTTCGGAATAATTAGAGAATATCTAGCGCAATTATTTTGCTAGATGCCTAGAATCATGATTTACTTTCAAATGAGTAATATTTTTCTTAATAAATCGGTAGTAAATATTTTCAATATCTGAAAATAGTGTATCCCTTTCAATGTTTTACAAAATGTAGCAAAATGTAGCGAGTGGTTTTCAATTCGTGCGACGCTCTTCCCATTAAAATCAAGCAACACAGCTTTATGAGAGAAAAAAATGCCGTTAAATTATCCCGCAGGATTTACTATTATTGGCATCAGTGACCTCAATCTGAGAGTAACTTACTAGATTCCAGTGCTGACCACTCCTGGCTTCAAGGTTCCCAGACATGAAAATATTGAAAAGGTGTCTCAGTCCTCCACTCTCAACAAACTGTAATGAAAAGATCCAAAATGAATAACACAGATTCTCTACCTACAGTACAGTGCAGTGCAATTGAAAGTAATAACACTGCAAATGCAAATGTGACCTGTCATCACAAAATAAGCGTAAAGTCGGCAAAATCTAAAATTGAGATATGGGTATTTCTAAATTCTGTGGAAACAGAGCTTTCCAATGGTATATAATTTATCACTTGGAGGTTTGATACTCAATATATTTTTTATTTTTATTTTTTAGTCTGGAGTCTTAATACAGAGATTATGAGAAAACGGGCATTTCTTGCGAGAAATTGTGTTAAAGGCATAGAAAGGCATAGTCAAAATTGTCTAAAAAAATAATTTTGTTTTTATCTGATCGTCCTGAAAAATTGGGAATTAATTGTTGGTGATTTAGTCTTAAAAAAACCCATATAATCTCAAAATCGACCACCCCTTCAAATTTTGACTTTGACTGGTCGTACTGGGAAATCACTCCGTGCGACTTTACGCTCATTTTGTGATGCCAGGTCACAAATGGGAAGTATGAAAACGGTTTGTTATTTGTGACATGGCACCACGAAATGGGTGGAAAGTCGCAAAAAAAGGAAAATTGACATTATTACATTTCCAGAAAGGAGTCCTAATAAGCTTTCAAATGATGTATTGTGTGTTGCTGTAGCTTATTCCTTGCCGCCGCTACACTCGTTTGAAAAAGCTGAAGTCATGCTTCCTTGTTTAGAGAAAATGGAGTTCAAAGCCCGTGAACCGTGCCAACTATACTATCACTCAGTGCAATTCAGCCACAAAAACACACTTTAGAGTTTTAATAGAGATATAAAATGTTGGGATATGATAAAGAAGGGTTTTTTTTTTTATGTAAAACATTAACAACTCGAAACCGACCTCCCACTTGAAAAATGAACGTTTCGGCCAATAACTCGTTTCGGCCAATAACTCGTTTCGGCCAATAACTCGTTTCGGCCAATAACTCGTTTCAGACATGTGCGACTTTCCACTCATTTCGTGGTGCCAGGTCACATTTTGTAAAAAAGTTTGAAAACAGTTTCCTACTTTGTGAAAAGGTATGAAAGTCAGTTTCAAACTTGTGTGTGAAAATTGTGTAAAAAAGGGTGAAAATTGGTTTCCTAGTTTTTAAAAAGTTGTCAAAATTGGGTTCCCACTTGTGTGAGAATTGTGTGAAAACGGTTTCCAAAGGTGTAAAATTTGGGTTTCTATAATAAACACAATTTTTGTAGTATTTTAGAGTATGATTTACCATAGTATTCCACGACTCTTTACCATCATCTAGTCCAACGGTTGAAAGAGAAGACTCACTTTGGCTTGGCTTGATTCCCTGGAATGATGTCATGTCAAATCATGATCAATTTGTATAAAATAAACCAGTTCAGTATTCCAACTGCGCAGGCGCAAAGCAAGATTTAACCGATGTGAGGGGTTCTGGCAAAATGAGACGGAAGTGGGCAGAGGATGAAATGAGGGTTCTCAGGTGTTAGAAAAAAGCAGGGGGGGGGGGGGGGCGGAAGGGGTGTTGCGCAATCATTTGCAATCGCAGTTTGGGTACACTCCATTTTAAAAAAAGGTAATGACCATTAAACATAAATAAATAATCCATGTATACTGTTAAGATTTTCTCTTTAACAGCACTGAAAACATAATAGTTTATATTGAAAGAGTATTTTCAATTGTTGAGGTGCTTAGTTTTAAATAAAATGCGTACAAATATTACCGACAATTTTCCGTTGGTTTATTGCAGCAGCTAACGTGTACTATGAATGGGTCCAGGTGGGAATTTCGTTACAAAACGTCTCCCCTAAAATGGCTACAAATATCGACATAATGTGAAAAAAATTATCGTTCATCCTCTGATTTTTTTCCACTAACGTAATAATTAGGAATAGATCTTTCATTCCTGAAAGTTAAATAAAAATCCCTCGGTACATCCTCTGGATATTTGACCTTTTTTTTTGAATTTGTTTTTGAAAATGGTTTCTGCCAATTCTCAATCGCGAAAGTTTACGCCTGCCTGTACTGTACGAATCTGGCTTTGCGGACGTAGCATAAATCACTGAATTCGGGAGAGATGCACGGAGCAAATTTGTACGTGTTTCAATGGTGCGCTTCGAGGCAGCGTTCTATACGTGTTTACTGTATGAGATGTTCGACTCGTGAGCGTGGAAGAATGAATGAGATACATTTCAACGTTGGTGGCGCATTTTTTTGGGACCCCTTCCGCCCCCCCCCCCCCCCCCCCCCTGGAAAAAAGGATAAAAATCTCCTTACTATGCTGTTTCTTGCTTTTCAATTGGACATTCCGTTAACAAATTACGGCCGTTTAAAGTTCGCCTTTATCAACACGTCACAAAGGTAAAATGTTGAGAAAAAGGCCGGACGGCGATCGCGATTTTTTGTTTATAAAATTATATTTTTCAGAATAATTACAGGATATCTAGCGCAATCATTTTGCTGGATGCCTAGAATCATTATTTACTTTTAGATGAGTAAGATTTTTCTTAATAATTCGGCAGAAATATTTTCGATATAGTCTGCAAATGGTGTGTACTACCTTTAACCCAGGTTTTAACACGCACAAAAACAAATAATAAACACAAATTATCATGTCGAAACCATGTTGTGAAATCTGAAACCAAAGTTTTATCCAACAAAAATTTGCCAACATTCAGGAAATATTTTATTTTATGTGCAAGAACTCACCTTATGATCCATCATGCCTAATTCTGATGAGCTTGTCATAGGGCTGTGATCACCTCTGCCGACACATGTCTGGGAAAAAAATACATACAAAAAACATTTTAAAACGATTCATTTACATTAACCCTAACCTCCTAGGCTCTCATTAGAAAGCATACCAAACCCAACAAACTTCAACAGCTGCACACAGGTTCGGTAGTTACTGAACCTGCCAAACTTCAACAGGCCTTGTACGGGCAACAGTACTAAACCTTTGACCAGGAGATGTGCCAGGGATCATGGGTGAGCAAACCCACGAAGAATTGCCTGTAAACTCCACCAAACTCCACCGACATTTACATTCGACGAGGAACTGGGCATGAGACCGTGGGTTAGCACACCGCACACCCTTTAAGAAATGCCTGTGCACTTCCCCCAAACTCACATATTGTTACCAGTCTCATGCCTTTCTGCCCTGAACTTCTCAGAATTCAACAGGGTCTCCCTGGGCCTTTTGTACCGAGTCAAACAAAGCCCAACAACAAATTGATATGGTTTGGTACCAAACCTGCCAAAACCTATTAACTGAAGTTCGATGGGCTTGGAGTGGTTAGATTATAGGGAAACTGAGATAAACTTCTAAAATTTGGCCCATCTCAAATATACATGTACATTTTATTTTTATTTTGTTCCGTTCTGTTTGATTTATCCCTCGTGTATGCAGTTTTGTATTCGAGTCCTTGCAATTTACCAAATTTGGAGAAAGCTTTCAATAAAAGTGAAGAAACTACATGAATAATACAGTGACAAAATATACATTCCATGGCTGCTCATTATCCAGTTTGCGCTGAAATTATTTTAACATAACCGAGCCGAGGCGCGGGATTATTTTTAACAAAACTCGATCCAAGGCGGGTTCAAGCCGATAGTACCGGGAAGCACACCCACGCATTTCTACTTGCTTGTGACATGTTTATGCGTCATCCGTTTTGAATCTGAGGAAAACTTTGTATGTATATACGTCCTCCGGCGCGAACTGGTTAGGAGAAAAGGTTTCATTATTACACTCAACTCACAATGCACAGGCCACTTTCATACTTCTACCTTTGTCTCAAATTGCAACTGTTCAAGTATTATAACTCCTACCTGTGATTTTCCCCATTTCTTCTTTGCTGGATGGCCAAGTGACTCAACAATTTGAAGCGAGTACAGCAGCTTGTGGGTGTTGCTTACATCCAGTAGCTCTGGCCAGTTGGCTGTAAAAGCCGACTGGATGCTACTAGGCTCGGCTTCTACGGTTGATTTTTTGTCGGTTTCAGTCTCGGTGTGGTTATCTTCGGCGGACGTTAGCGAATCCTGTCAAATAAAAAAAAGTACAATTTATCACCATTTCGAAATGTTTGTTATATGTGACCGCCAACGGCGAAAGGCCTGTAAAGTAGGCATCTTGACGTTTTGAGATATTTAGAGAAATGAAATCTACAAGAAATAAGCTATAAAATGAGTGAGTGAGTTTTGGATTTAACGTCGTATCGGCATCAGTGGCCATATTCACGGCGGGAATGTATGCGGGAATGTATACAAATATAAGACAAAAGGTAGTGATAAAAAACAATCAAGTGAACTGTGGAGAATATAAAAAACTTGGAGTCAGAAGGAACAATTATCACATGGGAAAAGAATGAGAACGTTTCAAAAGAATGAGAACGTTTCAAAAGAATGAAAGAACCATTGTATAGAAGTATAACGATTGACTGATTCTAGGCAGTTTTCCAGGAGAATCCCGTGGAAGGGCGGGCCACGGAGGATCCCCAGACACACAGCACCCTGTCTAAATGGGTCCCGCAAGGCCGGCCGTTTCCCTTGTAGTTTAAGGGCCCGGGCCCCGCCGGTATTTTCACAGGTCCACATACCTCCGGGTGATGAGGGGACAATTGCACCGAGTGTCTGGTCAACAGCTTTAAAATTATGTATGACAAGACATAGTTGGTATTTATGGTTAGCTACAACAAGTAACACTGAATATGAAATTTATTGTTTTTCATTGTTTTTCACATATTTTAAATGGTCCTTTTCTCAAAATAAGCTCTGACGACTTCACAGCCCTTTTGTCGTGGATGGTCACACATTGTCTTAGGAAGTTTCTTAAAAGTGCTCTCCATTAGATGATATCAACATCGGGCTATAGTATACAAATATTGAGCGGCTTAGAGTGGAATGGGAGGAATATTATTGCAAGGTAAAACCTGGACTTTAACCAGTTCGCGCCGGAGGAAGTATATACACTCAAAGTTTTATCCTGAGATTCAAAACGGATGAAACATAAACACGCCATGAACAAGACCGGAAATGTCTGTCAGCAGCAAGCAAGGCCGGAAATGTCATGGGTGTGCTTCCCATTACCATCGGCCTGAACCCACCTCGGATTGAGTTTCGTTAAAAATAATCCTGCGTCTCAGCTCGGTAAATGTTACAATAAGCCCGGTGCGAACTGATTAAGCCGACTGAAATGGAAAAGTCCACATTTTACCGATATTTTTACCGATATTTTTACCGATATTTTTACCGATATTTTTACCGATATTTTTACCGATATTTTTACCGAGTGATAATATTCTCCTCATTTCACAATTTAAAGCCACTCGATATTTTGTTGATATAACTGACATACAAATCGCGAGCGTTGGCTTATTTATTGACGACTCTGCCAGCCGCAATGATTGTGTGTGGTTGTTTAGCTGCGGGACAAATCGGGTCACAACCTTCTTCCCATGTTTTGGAGCGAGGGCCGACTATTCAAAAGCCGTGGGAATTAGAACGATCCTAACTGTTGAATAGTAAATCCCATACCCCATGGATGACGGACTTTTTGATCCGCGACACGGCGTGAATGGGAGTAATAATAAATGTCACGTTATGCGAGTTCTACCAATCAAATGACCATTGTTTTACAGAACAATTCTTACCATTGGCGCAGTAAGCACTTTGAACTTGTTCAGCAAGTCTGGGCTGGTTGGAAGCAGCATAAGAAGATGCCAGACACTACGCGATAACACCTGAGTCTTACCAAGTAGATCCTGGGCAGTCTCTTCAATCTTTAAAGAAAAAAGAAAGAAAGACTGTTTAAAACTGTGTTGCGTTGAAGGTCGTTTTTATACTAAACTAGATGAATAAGATTAAAACTGTTGCAAACTGCTTACTGGCTGGAATGACCTGAAATATACAAATCAAATAAGTTAAGAGGGCCTAATATTTCGAACTTAAAGGGATCGTATACGTTTGGTAATTGGAACCCACTGTTTGTTTCAATCCTATATAGTTATAGATATATACCATAAAACTAACCTGTAAAAATTTCCTTTCAAAAGATGGTAGCGATTTTGAGATATTGCCGAAAATCTGGAGTGGTTATGTCCACGCAAAAAGAATTAATAATCTGCATTGGAATACAGTCTGAGAAACGTCACTGCAGTAACGCTTCTCAGATTCAATTTTTTTGGGATAAAAAGTGATAACCGCAGTACTTCAAAGTGAAAAGTTTCTAAAAATGCATTATACTATCCAAAGCTGCTGTACTTCTTACCAAGTAAGTTTTATTGCCATTAATTTTTGGAGTAATTACCAAACGTATACGATCCCTATAACAAGATCTTCTTCAGAGACATAAATATACTAAATTAGTACGGTTTCTTATGGAGAACTGGATAAGTATTTCCTTATTTTTGAGACGCACTTCTTCAATTTCTACCTTCAACATATTAACCACATGATACGTTCATTACAAACCAATAGAAACCATTAGATTTTGATACGCGTACGGAATACATATGCAGCTAAAAACAGTCGCCTATTAAATGATCATTTTGCGTTGTTATTTTAACTGGTACACAATCGGCAATTTACATCTCATATCAAATGTTCAAATGTATACTGTAAAACTGATAAAACTATTGCACAAAATGGCGATTTGATAGGCGATTTTTTTCCCGAGCCACATGCATATCCCCCGGAAAAATTTGGAATCTAGATTGGCTTAGACGCGATTTCAGGCTTATGTTGGACACTAAAAAGTAAGGTGAAAAGCCGTATTTTCAGTGCACAAATCATGTCTGCCGATCAATTTTGTTTACGTCTTCAATGTCTGTGTTCGAACATAAAGGAAACTCGATGTCAAATGGGTGCTGCCATCTTGGCTTCCTATTGTTACTGTGTACAAATACTCGCTCAAACATCGATCAACATCCGTCAAATAAATAATTAGAATATTCTTTTTTCTGTCGATAACAAAAGACAAATAAATAGGTTTTACCTTTATGTTTTTATTTTTCATGTAAAATTATATTTTAGTGGTGTATTTTACATTTACATCCGAGTAATTTCCGGGGTAAAATTTTTCGTTGGTGGCCATTTTGAATTTTTTTCAGATGTTGGATGTTGGATGTCGTCACGAAAACGCGTTTTCTCTCGAGATTGGGGGTATTATGGGTAATATACACTACGATCAATCATGCACGTAACATGGAAACTACGTTGACAGTGTCTACAGATGATCTTGGTCACCGAGAACGATTTTAAATCGCAATAAATCGTACAGATTTAGAAAAAATCTTGTCAAAAAAGGTGAATAAACTGTCAATTTTTTTTAATTGTGCGCTAGCACTACCAACCAGCAGGATAGTGGAGTTTTGTTTCACATTAATCTTGAAAAGCGCAACCAATCGAAATACAATACAAGAGCCCCTCGAACAACGAAAATTATCCGTTGTTGGAGGGAGTGTAGTCGACTATAATAAACTATAGTCGCTTGATCGAACTTGCTCATGATTGCTCGTTCGGACAACGTTTACGAGTGAAACAATATTGACTAAACTAGTGCGTCCTTCACGTCCTTTTAAACAAGATCGGTCCCATGAACCAGGCAGCGGTATTTCTTTGAAATCATGAGTTTAGCTGCATTTGTGATAGAAGTTTTGTTAATATTTGGCCGTCTGATTTAACTTCGGTGTATTTTTTTTTAGCATGGCGGCGATTTTTTTTAGTATGGCGGCGATTTTTAAAGCATGGCGGGATTTGCCGCCATGCTATTGAATAGGGTTGGAGAACACTGCCTAACCCAATTTTACCTTGTTCTACATTTACTGAAGACCCAACGCGCTATGGGGACTCGAAAATGTCCCCACTACTCGGTCTGTTTTTTTCAAAACAAAAGAACCTGTCCCCACAACTAGGTGGAGGCTAGAACATTCCATCTATTAAATGGCACATCAAAGATTTCTCTATCGCTTTTATTTTGACATCAAATTTGTTGTGATGCTTGTAGCTTGAAAAAAATTGTAAAATGTTTGACTTTGGCGTGTAATTGCTTATTATTATTTGCAAGAAGTAATGATTTGAAGTTCTGCGTTTCTTAACCAGTTTGCGCCGGAGGACGTATATACATGCAAAGTTTTCCCCAGATTCAAAACGGATGACGCATAAACGCGTCACGAGCAAAGCTGGAAATGTCTGTCAGCAGCGAGCAAGGCCGGAAATACATGGGTGTGCTTCCAGAAGCCATCGGCCTAAACCCGACTCGGATCGAGTTTTGTTAAAAATAATCCTGTGCCTCGGTGATGTTAAAATAATTCCGGCGCGAACTGGTTAAAAAACATTATTAACCCTAACCCTCTAGGGTATTTTGGCTAGAAACCCTGCCAGACGCAACAGATTGCATACTTTGCCACATTGACTTGTGTGCAGAGTCCAGCAAGGTCAAGCAGTCACCACAGATGCACTGTGCTGGGTCCGGCAGGGTTAGGGTTAACTTACAGAATTGTCTGCCTGGAGCTCATTGAGTTGTTGCAGTAGGTGGAAGAGACAGCCAAAGTGTGGCTCTTGAAGCAGTAACATCATAGGCAGTTTAGCCTGAGGTGGAGGGGGTAGGCAGGAGGCCGGTTGGTCCATGCCATCTCGTTTCCTTTCCCGACGAATGGCACCGAAGGACACGAACACAAGCTAAATGTGGCCATGACAGAAGGCAAAAACAACATTAAAAAAGCACATTAACATTTACCCAAATATTTGATGCAATCAAGCAAAATCAGTCGGAACTCGGCAATTCTTGTTTTGAGATCGGGCCAAAATATGTTCGTAGGGGTGAAAAAATCAAAATTGACTTTTTACAAAAACAGTAGGGGAAAATATTGTTCTTTTACATGAAAATACTCTTTTATCCAAATTCAGAAGGGAAGTGAAAAAAAAAAAAATATTTTCTCAGTTTCTTTATTTTTAAAGTGCTGGTGTTCAAATGCTTGGTAATTTTTTAACCAAAGGTCGTATTCACATAGGGTTTTCACTGAAATGGAGCCTGAAGTACGCTACAAAAGAATATGTAAAAATCCCCAAAAATTACCGAGGCCTACTTCAGACTGATTTTGCTTGATCGCATCACATATATCAGGGCACAAAGTCTCAGATATTCATTGCAAATATTCCCCAAATGTTTGCCTTCGGGAAAATACAATGATCAGTCAGGAGTCTATTTGTGACCTGTTACCACAAAAGGGCCGTAAAATAACAACATTTGAAAACCAAGATTGTGGTATTTCCTGAAAGTACATGTTGCAAGCTTTAATTACATACATTGTGTGTTGTGGTATCCAGTGATTAAACCTTTATAAGTTATCAGCCTTATATAGTACAACGCCACTATAACAAACATCAAGGGATCCACAAATTTTGTTTAGTATATCGATCGTTTGGTATAAAGATTTTCAGCCGACGATCCATCAGGTACACTCTTTAACATAAAGCACCAGAAGCTAGACGTTAGGGAATTAAGCAAACGGCCAAATTAGCGTTTGATATACCCAGTTGATTTCGAAAAAATATATTGAAATTTTTTCAACAACAAAGTTTTCGGTATGTTTAGACACAAAAATCAAGAGCAAAGGACAGTGGATTTCGTATATTGGAAAATATATTGACATTTTTTCAACAACGATGTTCGGTATTTGTGTATAAAAAAAATCGGGACCCAAGGATGGTGTTTGGTATAGACGAAGGTTCGATATAGCGGTGTTCGGTATAGCGCCATTCCACTGTACAACCTTTTAGAGTTATCAGAGTCTTGACCCTTTGCTTTAGAAAAAAAGTTCAAAGTTTTTGATCTGTGCACACTTCAACCAGAGTTAAAACAAATTAATAAATAAATTCGCAAAGAGATTTACGTTCGGTTCAGACAGGCGTTCCACAGTCGCGCCGAACCAAATTGAAATCAAGTCGCTCCTGAGTCGCTCTAACAACTCCAGCAGTCGATCGTTTGCCGTCTGGCACGCCTTGTCGCCCTTATTCGTTTTAGACGTCGGACTCAATTCACTCATTTGGTTCGGCGCGACTGTGGAACGCCTGTCTAAACCGAGCGTTAGTTCAAAAACATTGAGATACTTGTAGGGGTTTTTCAAATAGAAAGTTGTTAAAATCCCAAAATTTACTTTTCAGTGAAAATGATTGTTTCTAATTGCAACTCAGAAAGCCGTAGTGCGACTTTACACTCATTCTGTACTGCATTTTGGTCACATTTATTGAAAAATGAATTCTGTTGACCTGGGGCCAATTTCATAGAGCTGCTTAAGCATACAAATTGCTTAAGCACAAAACATTTTAGCTTAGTAAAACCAGCTTACCCGCCACAACTCCATGTGATGTATATTATTTGTGATTGGTATTTAGCTGTTGTTAGCTTAGCATAACGATCACATTGAATTTTGGCTCCTAACATGATTTACCAAGCAAGGGTTTTTGTGCTTAAGCAGCTCTATGAAATTGTCCCTTGGTTTGAGCTCAGTGTGTTTACCTGTAGATCCGAGAACGCCATTTCTTTGAGGCTTTTCTCATCAAGGTCAGGGGTCAATTCATGACCTACAGATATCATACGAACAGGCCTCTGGGCCTGAATCGCTGACCCCGACAGGGCACTAGCCAAGCCAGTGAAGCCTGGAGTAGTAGTAGTAGTAGAGGAATTCACGGTGCTGTCATCCTCATCTTGTTGCTGCTGCTGCTGTTGTTGCTGCTGCTGCAGCTGTTCTTGTTGGAACTGTTCACTGATATGTGTGACCTCTGCCCTCAAATCAGCGACCAGGTCTGACGAACTGAGCTCTACCGTAAACTGCAAGAGCATAATACATATTATTATACCTCCAAATAGGCACTTAGGGAGACAATCCCATAGAGATGAACACAAACTTAAAACAGTCCTAACTTGTTTACCCTAACCCTTTTCTCTATGATCTTCGAGATTTATGCTATTTAGACCAAAATCTGTTGTTCTAGGACAAAAATAACTCCCAAATATCGTGATTTAGGGTAGCTAGAAACTTAGGAAGACACTGAAATGTCTCCCTAAGTGCCACTGTCTCCTTATTACCTAAAAACTTACGCTAATTTGTCTCCCCAAGTGCCTATTTGGAAGAATTACTCGTACTCTTATGTCAATCGATCTACATGTTGTGTCCACTTCTTTTTTTTTTAAATAGTTCTACATTGCATTTTGTTGCTTCACGCAGGGTGGCCTGGAATCTCTCCCATCCCTCCCCTGGCTTTGAGCAGGTGTCAACTGGCTCTATGGTTAAAATGTAATCATTTTTCGGAGGTTAACCAGTTCGCCCGCCGGATGACGTATATAAACGCAAAGTTTTCCCCAGATTCAAAACGGATGACGCATAAACACGCCACGAGCAAGGCCGGAAATGTCTGTCAGCAGCGAGCAAGGCCAGAAATGCGTGGGTGTGTTTTCCCGGTACTATCGGCCGGAACCCGCTTCGGATCAAGTTTCGTTAAAAATAATCCAGCCCCTCGGCTCGGTGATGTTAAAATAATCCCAGCGCGAACTAGTTAAGACTAACATTTCGTTCTATATGACTTTCAGATATTCCATGTGTGCAATCAGGTTTTCTAGTTGTAAAACTTTATCATTTGTGATGCGATCTGTGAAAACACGTCGGATGTCTTAAAGTTGCAAGTCCCATAAAAGCAAAAAAAAATTTTCAATTGATTTTTCATTGCTATTCTGGTACCCTATCGTTAAACGCTGTTTTCTCAGAACTTTGCATCGCCAATAATCGACGTTAATTTTACGTAACTTTTGATGTAGAGGTCCTAGAGACCTGATTTAAAAAGCATTAGGAAGAGGATGATCTCAAGTTTAAGATGATGTAAAGAACTCATATTTTTATTTTGCCACCACGTGGTGGGTTTTCACAGATCGCATCACATTTTATCCACTCCAAAACTTTTGGTTACTGCCAAAAGTTGGAGCAAAATGCTCTGACAGCAGATCTCTAGTGATGTTTACACAGATCAATGATCTATATACAAGGGAAATATGTACCTTCTCTGTTCTGTTAGCCAATTGGCACACTACTCTCAGTGTTTGAGAGTGTCCATCCATCGGGTGCCTTTTGTGACTTGAGATACCTCGGCCTTGTAGCTGCCACTGACGAAGGTGATACGCATACCTTTCAGAAGCAAAATTCATACATTTATCTGCATAATATAATGATATTGGACTCTGATCCAAAACAATTCATGATTTCAATAATTTTCCTTTAGAATTTGTTTAGAGTGGTTTTGCTTTGAACAGTCATGCAGTAGTAGTCCATCGCATCGATGATGACGTCCTCATAAATTTCAAAGAGAACAAAGGGTTATTGCCGAGGTACATGTGACTGTATTGTAGGCCAAATTCAGGGCATAACGCCTGCCAAAAATCTGGCAAGGAATACCATCAACCAGCTTGTGATAACACAAAGACAATAACGAAAAAACGCTATAGCGACCATTAATATTGACATTTGACGTCAATATTGACGTCATTATTTACGACTTTGGGGGCAATTCGTTAAAAAAAAATTGCGAATATTGTCGTCAGTATTCCTGATTTGCATAGTCCCTCAAGGGCCACCAAACCCGCCGTGGGCTGTACCACTTGGTATAATTTAGTACATTTGTAAATTTTAAGTTTACGAACGTTAATGCATATGCACGAAGCATAGCTTTAGCATTCTAGAAAAGCGCACGAGAACCTTTATTCACGCAAACAATCCGCATCCAAACGTATGACCAGTAGTGAAATTTGACGTGAATATTGACGTGAATATTCACGACTTTGAGTTCAAGTTGGGAAATTTGCCGTCAATATTGATGTCATTATTCAAGACTCGGGGGGGCAAGTCGTGAAATTTGTTGTGAAATTTGTCGCAAATATTGACGTCATTATTCCCGATTTTGGGGGCAAGTTGTGAAATTTGTCGCGAATATTGACGTCAATATTCACGATTTGCAGTCTCTCCAGGACCACCATACGTACGAGACCACAACGCCTTACCCGCCGTGGGCTGTACCACTTGGTACTTGATGTTTTAAGTATCAATACAACTAACATTTTGATCGGTAGTAATCAAATTTTCAGCTAGATCTACCTTTTTCTGAAGGCTTCTAAGTGAGTCTTGAGAAGAGTTAGTCCCCTTTGAAGTATGGAAAGGCTAGAGTCTTGAGCACTGTCCAGTTTCGCAGAAGCTTGGGATAAACTCTCCATGCATCGCTTGATAAACTCCTCCTCCTTCTCTAGTGAACCATTCCCAGCTGCAGACCAGAGAGATGCAAGAAAATGAAGAAACTATTATCAATTATGCATTGAGTGAGTGAGTGAGTGAGTTAGTGAGTTTTGGGTTTAACGCCGTGCCGGCATTAGTGGCCATATTCACGGC
Source organism: Crossaster papposus (assembly GCA_037893245.1). NCBI lineage: Eukaryota > Metazoa > Echinodermata > Asteroidea > Velatida > Solasteridae > Crossaster > Crossaster papposus. The sequence continues at coordinate 376,756 of JBAIAA010000824.1, read as the reverse complement.
AAAAAAATATTGGACTAGCGGTTGATGATTGAATAATTTGGTATATTTGGTATATTCAGGATAACCCTAGATACAAATCTCAAAAGCGAACCTGAACTGAGCCCGAGTGATCACTAGCAGCACTAAAATAAATGACGGATAATATACAACGCCTAAATAAATCCCTGTCATCTGATTGGTGGATCGTTGATTAAATTATTTGTTCCATCGCACAGCACAACTGCACCGCATGGCTGCACCACAAACAAAAGTTAAATTCAATGGTTCATATTCAAATTATTCAACGGTGAATAGAACTTCCATTGCACAGTCGTGCTCTGACCAAAAGAATGACGAGGATTTATTCAGGCGTTGTATAAAGCAAATAATGAATGTTTTTACGTCAGTGCAATAGAAAGAATCATTATCATGTAGAGTGTCGTGGTCGGGCGGTTAAGAACTTGGTTTTCTGTTCCGCAGAGCGTGGGTTCGAGTCCCGGTGTCGACACGTGTGTCCTTAACCAGTTCGCGCCGGGATTATTTTAACATCGCCGAGCCGACGGACGGGATTATTTTTAACGAAACTCGATCCGAAGCGTGTTCAGGCTGATAGTGCCGGGAAGCACACCCACGCATTTCCGGCCTTGCGCGCTGCTGACATACATTTCCGAACTTGAACTTGGCGTGTTTATGCGTCATCCGTTTTGAATTTGGGGGGATTTTTGCGTTTATATACGTCATCCGGCGCGAACTGGTTAAGCAAGGCAATTAAACCACTATTGCTTCGTCCTTCGGATGGGACGTTAAGCTGTAGGTCCCGTGCGTTGTGTAATGCACGTAAAAGAACCCAGTAACACTCTTCGCTAAGAGAAGGGGTTCGCCCCGGTGTTCCTGGCAGCGCCTCGGAATAGGCAACTAGATAGATGGCGCTTTACAAATGCATGATCATCATCATCATCATCATCATATCATTCAGTGAAATTCAGAAGAAATGTCCCATTCCAAGTGGCTTCGCCTCGTGGAATGGAACATTCCACCTGTAACCTCATGAAATTATTCTCACCATTGCACTCACAAACATTCATTATTTGTATACTACAACATACCATTGATGTAGTAGGTGTTGATATACTTGATTGCAGACAAACTAACATCTGTGTTCTTAGCTCTTAATGCAATTTTCCAGAGGTGATCAATCCCAGGCATCTATTACAAAAAAAGAAACTTGTTTTTAGCAGAGATAGAGTTTTCGAATGCCAAATTAATTTTGAATGCCAAATTCATTAGCATAAAAATCAGCTTGTTTCCCTATGTATAATGGTATTTTTTTAATTCTTATCAAGAAAAGTAAGCTTGGCATGCACTTCTACAACAGCTCTAGCTCTATACCAGATTACTGAATAACTTAAATGAGTGCGTGAGTGAGTTTAGGGCATCAGTGGCCATATTCACGGCGGGAATGTGTACAAATATAAGACAATAGGTACAGTACTCACTTTAGACTTTAAATATAAGAGAGACTTTAACAACTACAATTGTGTTTTTCTAGTAACTCTGTCGGTGACTGGATTCTTAATGTTGTGGGTACACACACCTCACATTTTGTTGTCTTTAGCAGGTTACAAGAAAACAGACGAGTAGTTTTGTAATTCAGTGAGTACCTTACTGAATCTCAAAAGATACTCAATTTAGACTTTAAATATAAGATAGACTTTAACAACTACAATTGTGTTTTTCTAGTAACTCTGTCGGTTACTGGATTCTTAATGTTGTGGGTACACACACCACACATTTTGTTGTTTTTAGCAGGTTACAAGAAAACAGATGAGTAGTTTTGTAATTCAGTGAGTACCTTACTGAATCTCACAAGATACTCACTTAAGACTTTAAATATAAGGAAGACTTTAACAACTACAATTGTGTTTTTCTAGTAACTCTGTCGGTTACTGGATTCTTAATGTTGTGGGTACACACACCACACATTTTGTTGTTTTTAGCAGGTTACAAGAAAACAGATGAGTAGTTTTGTAATTCAGTGAGTATCTTACTGAATCTCACAAGATACTCACTTAAGACTTTAAATATAAGGAAGACTTTAACAACTACAATTATGTTTTTCTAGTAACTCTGTCGGTTACTGGATTCTTAATGTTGTGGGTGCACACACCTCACATTTTGTTGTCTTTAGCAGGTTACAAGAAAACAGATGAGTAGTTTTGTAATTCAGTGAATACCTTACTGAATCTCAAAAGATACTCACTTTAGACTTTAAATATAAGATAGACTTTAACAACTACAATTGTGTTTTTCTAGTAACTCTGTCGGTTACTGGATTCTTAATGTTGTGGGTACACACACCTCACATTTTGTTGTCTTTAGTAGGTTACACGAAAACAGATGAGTAGTTTTGTAATTCAGTGAGTACCTTACTGAATCTCACAAGATACTCACTTAAGACTTTAAATATAAGGAAGACTTTAACAACTACAATTGTGTTTTTCTAGTAACTCTGTCGGTTACTGGATTCTTAATGTTGTGGGTACACACACCACACATTTTGTTGTTTTTAGCAGGTTACAAGAAAACAGATGAGTAGTTTTGTAATTCAGTGAGTATCTTACTGAATCTCACAAGATACTCACTTAAGACTTTAAATATAAGAAAGACTTTAACAACTACAATTGTGTTTTTCTAGTAACTCTGTCGGTTACTGGATTCTTAATGTTGTGGGTACACACACCACACATTTGTTGTTTTTAGCAGGTTACAAGAAAACAGATGAGTAGTTTTGTAATTCAGTGAGTACCTTACTGAATCTCACAAGATACTCACTTAAGGCTTTAAATATAAGAAAGACTTTAACAACTACAATTGTGTTTTTCAAGTAAATATGTCGGTTACTGGATTCTTAATGCTGGAAGTGAAATACCTTTCAACCAAAAACATGATTATTCACCTAGATTTTAAAGTAATAATTCTATCTTTTGATTGCTTGTTAGCCCAATCTTTCAATTGGGCAGTGAAAAATTAGTCTATAGACTCGTTAAATTATTCCTCTGCACGGAAATCTTTAGTAAAAGGCGAAAGATTTATGCGAATGCAGAAAAACCAGAGTGAAGGACAATGAAATCGAGGGTAGTCTTGTAAAGTGAGTATCTTGTGAGTCACAGTAAGGTACACACCGAATTACAAAATTACTTGTCCGTTTTCTTGCAACCTGCTAACAATAACAGAACTTGTGTTTATAAACAAACTGAATATAAACTGTTCAGGTTTCATAGGGGGAAAAGGGTGTTATATTGAAACAAAACCAATATTGTAGATATTACCAGTCATATTTGATAGGATGTGAACTGTGTGAATAATCACGATTAGTAGGTGTGGTTTCACCTTGCACAAAGCATTGAATGGCATGCACGAGTGCACATTATCAATGTATTGTGCATGTTGTGGGTACACACACACCACACATTTTGTTGTCTTTAGTAGGTTACAAGAAAACAGATGAGTAGTTTTGTAATTCAGTGAGTACCTTACTGAATCTCACAAGATACTCACTTCAGGCTATGAATATAAGAAAGACTTTAACAACTACAATTGTGTTTTTCTAGTAACTCTGTCGGTTACTGGATTCTTAATGTTGTGGGTACACACACCACACATTTTGTTGTTTTTAGCAGGTTACAAGAAAACAGATGAGTAGTTTTGTAATTCAGTGAGTATCTTACTGAATCTCACAAGATACTAACTTAAGACTTTAAATATAAGATAGACTTTAACAACTACAATTGTGTTTTTCTAGTAACTCTGTCGGTTACTGGATTCTTAATGTTGTGGGTACACACACCACACATTTTGTTGTCTTTAGTAGGTTACACGAAAACAGATGAGTAGTTTTGTAATTCAGTGAGTACCTTACTGAATCTCACAAGATACTCACTTAAGACTTTAAATATAAGAAAGACTTTAACAACTACAATTGTGTTTTTCTAGTAACTCTGTCGGTTACTGGATTCTTAATGTTGTGGGTACACACACCACACATTTGTTGTTTTTAGCAGGTTACAAGAAAACAGATGAGTAGTTTTGTAATTCAGTGAGTACCTTACTGAATCTCACAAGATACTCACTTAAGGCTTTAAATATAAGAAAGACTTTAACAACTACAATTGTGTTTTTCAAGTAAATATGTCGGTTACTGGATTCTTAATGCTGGAAGTGAAATACCTTTCAACCAAAAACCTGATTATTCACCTAGATTTTAAAGTAATAATTCTATCTTTTGATTGTTTGTTAGCCCAATCTTTCAATTGGGCAGTGAAAAATTAGTCTATAGACTCGTTAAATTATTCCTCTGCACGGAAATCTTTAGTAAAAGGCGAAAGATTTATGCGAATGCAGAAAAACCAGAGTGAAAGACAATGAAATCGGGGGTCGTCTTGTAAAGTGAGTATCTTGTGAGTCACAGTAAGGTACACACCGAATTACAAAATTACTTGTCCGTTTTCTTGCAACCTGCTAACAATAACAGAACTTGTGTTTATAAACAAACTGAATATAAACTGTTCAGGTTTCATAGGGGGGAAAAGGGTGTTATATTGAAACAAAACCAATATTGTAGATATTACCAGTCATATTTGATAGGATGTGAACTGTGTGAATAATCACGATTAGTAGGTGTGGCTTCACCTTGCACAAAGCATTGAATGGCATGCACGAGTGCACATTATCAATGTATTGTGCATGTTGTGGGTACACACACACCACACATTTTGTTGTCTTTAGTAGGTTACAAGAAAACAGATGAGTAGTTTTGTAATTCAGTGAGTACCTTACTGAATCTCACCAGTGAGTGAGTGAGTGAGTTTTGGGTTTAACGCCGTACCGGCATCAGTGGCCATATTCACGGCGGGAATGTGTACAAATATAAGACAATAGTTAGTAACAAAAAAACAATCAAGTGAACTGTGGAGAATATAAGAACTCGGAGTCAGAAGGAACAATTATCAAAAGAATGAAAAACCATTGTATAGAAGAATAACGATAGGCTGATTCTAGGCAGTTTTCCAGGAGAATCCCGTGGAAGGCGGGCCACAGAGGATTCCCCAGACACACGGCACCCTGTCTAAATTTGTCCCGCAAGGCCGGCCGTTTCCCTTGCAGTTTAAGGGCCCGGGCCCCGCCGGTATTTTCACAGGTCCACATACCTCCGGGTGATGAGGGGACAATGGCTCCGAGTGTCTGGTCAACCCCCCATGACCAGTCCCCCAGGACTAGCAGGGCCTCCTGTTTAACTGTCCAGTTAATTATAATATATTAATTGTGTCGATAAAATTTATAGGAAGTGTATGAATAATGTGAATCTCACCAGATACTCACTTAAGGCTTTAAATATAAGAAAGACTTTAGCAACTACAATTGTGTTTTTCTAGTAACTCTGTCGGTTACTGGATTCTTAATGTTGTGGGTACACACACCACACATTTGTTGTTTTTAGCAGGTTACAAGAAAACAGATGAGTAGTTTTGTAATTCAGTGAGTACCTTACTGAATCTCACAAGATACTCACTTAAGGCTTTAAATATAAGAAAGACTTTAACAACTACAATTGTGTTTTTCTAGTAAATATGTCGGTTACTGGATTCTTAATGCTGAAAATGAAATACCTTTCAACCAAAAACCTGATTATTCACCTAGATTTTAAAGTAATAATTCTATCTTTTGATTGTTTGTTAGCCCAATCTTTCAATTGGGCAGTGAAAAATTAGTCTATAGACTCGTTAAATTATTCCTCTGCACGGAAATCTTTAGTAAAAGGCGAAAGATTTATTCGAATGCAGAAAAACCAGAGTGAAGGACAATGAAATCGGGGGTAGTCTTGTAAAGTGAGTATCTTTTGGACAAAATCTTATAATCAACGTTCAACAAGGATATTGGCCTCCAATTGGATAGTTCTTCTCGGCTACCTTTATTTTTGTACAGGAGTGTTATCAGCCCATTTTTTTGAGAGTTCGACAAACTGTCGTAGTCGAAACAAGAATTCAAAGTGTCGCACAAATCTTGGCCAATATCCTCGAAAAACGCCTTATAAAACTCGGCCGGCAGCCGTCGGATCCCGGGGACTTGCCTGCCTCCATACTGAACAATGCCTTTCTTACCTCGGACAAAGTCACCGGCCCTTCCAGCAATGTGCTATCATCAGGGGCCAGCGACTTATCTATACAATTCAAGAAGAACTCAATGTCTGTCTGGTCAACCGGGACGGACGTGTAAAGATCCTTGTAAAACCCATGACATGTGGAGGACATTTCTAAAGGATCGGTTATCACACGACCGTCCCGGGAGCGCAGACACTGCATGCGTTTAGCATCGGGGTCTTTGTCCGATAAGCAATTTTCTAAAGTGAGTATCTTGTGAGTCACAGTAAGGTACACACCGAATTACAAAATTACTTGTCCGTTTTCTTGCAACCTGCTAACAATAACAGAACTTGTGTTTATAAACAAACTGAATATAAACTGTTCAGGTTTTTATAGGGGGAAAAAGGGTGTTATATTGAAACAAAACCAATATTGTAGATATTACCAGTCATATTTGATAGGATGTGAACTGTGTGAATAATCACGATTAGTAGGTGTGGCTTCACCTTGCACAAAGCATTGAATGGCATGCACGAGTGCACATTATCAATGTATTGTGCATGTTGTGGGTACACACACACCACACATTTTGTTGTCTTTAGTAGGTTACAAGAAAACAGATGAGTAGTTTTGTAATTCAGTGAGTACCTTACTGAATCTCACAAGATACTCACTTCAGGCTATGAATATAAGAAAGACTTTAACAACTACAATTGTGTTTTTCTAGTAACTCTGTCGGTTACTGGATTCTTAATGTTGTGGGTACACACACCACACATTTGTTGTTTTTAGCAGGTTACAAGAAAACAGATGAGTAGTTTTTGTAATTCAGTGAGTACCTTACTGAATCTCACAAGATACTCACTTAAGGCTTTAAATATAAGAAAGACTTTAACAACTACAATTGTGTTTTTCTAGTAAATATGTCGGTTACTGGATTCTTAATGCTGAAAGTGAAATACCTTTCAACCAAAAACCTGATTATTCACCTAGATTTTAAAGTAATAATTCTATCTTTTGATTGTTTGTTAGCCCAATCTTTCAATTGGGCAGTGAAAAATTAGTCTATAGACTCGTTAAATTATTCCTCTGCACGGAAATCTTTAGTAAAAGGGTTTTCAAAATTGTTTTATTCTTATAAATAAAACAAAACAAAATTTACAAGGTTATTTTAAAAAAGGGTTATTTCAAGTTATACATGTTTTTTTTTTTTATAAACAGAAAATTTCCATTGCTGGAAATCGTACAGTTTTTTTTACGAAGGACCCAAAAAAGGGTCACGACGATTTATCGGATAAACGGATTTATCTTCCTTACACATGACAAAAAAGGTTAAAAAACAAACACCAATGGTATGAGGAATTAAAAAAATAACATTCCTGACACGGATCTTATACTATGTACCGAATTTTTTAATTTGGTTGATCAGCACAAGGGTATTCGCAGGAGATTTGAAAAATTTGGCTTTGTTACGTGTGATCCATACGGTCATGCGGTAGGCGCTAAGAGCGCGGATTATTTTGAGTTCAATTTGTTTACTGTTGTTGTTATTGGAAAACCTCGAAAAAATCAGTAGATCCGTGTCAGGAATGTTAACGGTTTTATTGAGACTGCCCAGGTATCGTCTTAGCCACTCGGCCACCGGCATGATCGTTCCACACTCTACGAACAGATGGATTCGTGTTTCAAGTTTTAAACAGTGTGGGCACCGGCCTGGGTCGTTTGAAAATCGTCTAATCCGATCGCCGGTGGGCAAGACATTGTGCACCGTCTGGAAATTCATAGAGAATTGTTTGTTACTGAGCTTGGTGCACAATGTCCTCTGCCAAACAGTGGGCCAGTCGAAACCTGGGCAGTCTCTTTGAGCTTTTGGTCTAATTTCCTTGTTTTGCAAAATACATACATACAAGTCCTTACAACAAATCTTATTCCAGTCGGCAACGTGATCTTTATAATTCCTATAATTTGAGATGACCGACTGGTAAAAGGGGGGCATCTCAGCAGCATGGGGACGATCGTTCCTTGCTAACACCGGGGCAATTTTCCGGAGGGAAAATCCGCACCAATAGCCGCCAAAAGATTTCCATTTAGCCCTTTTACCAGAGATCACGTTGCCAACGTGGATACACTGAAGGGTAGCCATTCTGCTATTGAAATCAATTACTCCCATTCCTCCCTGGGAAGGAGGGAGAAACATGGTGGCTCTGTTGACATACTCTATCTTGTGGCCCCAGATAAATTTAAAAATAATACTGTTAATTTGTTTGATTACCCTTTTGGGGGGCGGGGTAACTTCGGCTGTGAACCAAATTTGGGACAGAATGTAATTATTTACCACTTCCACCCTCCCTTTTGGAGTTAATTCACATTTTTCCCAACAAACAATACTTTTTTCCAAAACCCTAATTTTCTCGTCCCAAATTTTCAAAACTATATTTCCATTTCCAAAGTAATGACCAACAATTTTAGCCGAAGTTACCCAGGGTATGTCAACAGGGCCACCAGTTTTGTTTCTCCATTTCCCCAAGAAAATGCCATTCGTCTTCTGCTGATTTAGCTTAGCCCCAGATGCCTTCTCGTATCTCTCGACCAATTCAAAACTTAACCTGACCGAATTTTCGTCGGAAAGTATAAGGGTGGTGTCGTCGGCATACATGGAGAGTTTGACTTCGCCCCCTCCCGGTAATTTTAACCCTGTGAATTTTGGGATCTGCCCTGATCGCACAACCAAGTGGTTCTAGTGAAAGAATGTACAATATGGGAGACAAGGGGCAACCTTGTCTAACCCCCCGGGATAACGAAAAAGTTTCGGAAAGATTGCGATTACACATCACTGCTGAGTTAATGTCCGAGTAAAGAATTTGAACCCATTTACGAAAGTTGGGGCCGAAGCCAAACTTCTCCAGAATTTGTTGAAGGTAATGCCAGTTCACCCTGTCAAAAGCCTTTTGTTGGTCGAGAGACACAAAGATGGCACCCAGGTTTTTTTGTTCAACGTAATCCTGAACGTTCCGAAGCAAATGGGCATTGTCCAGTATGGACCGACCCGTTATCGAACACGTCTGATCGACGTTGATAATTTGGTGCAACACTTTACGGGTCCGGTTTGCGAGGATTTTGGACAAAATCTTATAATCAACGTTCAACAAGGATATTGGCCTCCAATTGGATAGTTCTTCTCGGCTACCTTTATTTTTGTACAGGAGTGTTATCAGCCCATTTTTTTGAGAGTTCGACAAACTGTCGTAGTCGAAACAAGAATTCAAAGTGTCGCACAAATCTTGGCCAATATCCTCGAAAAACGCCTTATAAAACTCGGCCGGCAGCCGTCGGATCCCGGGGACTTGCCTGCCTCCATACTGAACAATGCCTTTCTTACCTCGGACAAAGTCACCGGCCCTTCCAGCAATGTGCTATCATCAGGGGCCAGCGACTTATCTATACAATTCAAGAAGAACTCAATGTCTGTCTGGTCAACCGGGACGGACGTGTAAAGATCCTTGTAAAACCCATGACATGTGGAGGACATTTCTAAAGGATCGGTTATCACACGACCGTCCCGGGAGCGCAGACACTGCATGCGTTTAGCATCGGGGTCTTTGTCCGATAAGCAATTTTCTACTTTTTCACCTTTGATTTTGAGACTAACGAATTCGGATGGAACACTTCCAGGATTGTTTTTACTTAAATCCAAAAAAAGGGTACGGGTTTCATTAAATTTACTAACGCATGCAGTGTCCCCGCTATCTAATCGGTTTTGTAAGACATTGAGTTCCCTGAGGAGTCTTTTTCGTTCGGAATTACGTTTTTTGGCTGCATCAGCAGAAAAGGTGATTACCGCTTTCTTTAGAATGGTTTTGCCCTTATCCCACCAATTCAAAGGGTTGTTAAAATAAGGTTTATTTTGGGTCCAGTTTTCCCATTCAGAACGGATAATTGTTTGAAAACTAGTTTGATTTAAAAAGCTAACGTTGCAACGCCAAACACCTTTACCCGAGTTCTGAATGTTACTGGTGATCTTAGCGGACACTAAGTCATGGTCGGACAAAGGAAAAGCGGTAATCACGTGCTGGGAACCAGCCGACAATTCCCGAGACAAGTAGAGTTTATCTAAACGAGAAGCTTGCGTGTTGGTTTTGTTGTGCCATGTAAAACGTTGTAAAAGAGGATTTTGTTCCCTCCAACAATCAGACAAGCCAAAATCGTTTAAAATTTTCCCAATTTCTTTGGACCCAATAATCCCGTTCCCATATTGGCGCGTGCTGGTTTGTTTGTGATCAAGAACAAAATCCGAAAAACAATTAAAATCCCCACCCAAAATAATGTGCCTGGTACCCCGAAAATGATGCGGCAAATTTTCCCGCAAAAGCTTTCGTCGCTCCGCGGGATCATTTGGTGCATAACAATTGACAATACGAACTTTAGAATTTGTGTTAGGCAAAGTAACAGTGACCGAAATTAAACGCCCGTCATTGTCTCGGAAATGGTCGGTTGGCTTCCACGAATGGCATTTGGAAAGCAAAATGGCTACCCCACAGCTTAAAGATGTACCAAAGGACCAAAAGCCCTTACCGTCAAATTCTTTTTCCCAGCCCCTGGCCTCCATGAAGCCAGCAGCGTGGGTTTCCTGCAGGAGTAGGATATCTACACCCTGACCCCTGCAGGAATCAAAAATTTGACGGCGCTTACTAGGGTTCCTCAAACCATTGGTGTTAAGAGTAGCTATGGTAAATAACATTACAATGCATACTATGGAAAAAAACAGTGTCATCACAAAACTAGTTTCCGATTTGGGACTTAAGTGCCTTCCTTGCCTGTTTTTTCCTCCTGCGGACACCCGTGCGGGTTTGGAATTCTGGATCAGAATTGTCCAGGGAGGACGAGAGACCCCTCTTCGGCCCCGCGCTGAACATGGAGATAGTGCTGGAGGCGCTGTCAGAGTCCTCGTGATCTGCTAAACAGCTCTCTAGACGGTCGTTCTCCAACATAATTGCGCCCCAGTCCTGAGACGAGACCGGCTCACCGGAAGCCTGCAGGGGATAACACGAACCCTGGCTATCCAGATCCTGTGGTGAATCGGTGGTGGACAAAACACCGGCACCCGTCGCCGCTTCCCGATCGTCTGGGCCAGAACCGTCGTTGGGTGTAGACAGTGTGCAAAAAGCAGCTGGTTCCGGGGCCTTTACTGTCGACTGTAGTCGTGACTTGGCCGTAACTGCAGACGGCTTGGGGATCAGGGACGGCTTGCCTGTGGCTGTGGGTTGTTGGGTTGCGCCAGTGGGCTGTTGGGTTGCGGCTGTGGGCTGCTTGGTTGCGGCTGTGGGTCGTTTGGTTGCGATTGTGGATGCTTTTATTGCGGTTGCAAATGATTTTGTTGCGGCTGTCGACGGTTTTGTTGTGGCTGTGGGCGGTTTTGTTGCGGCTGTGGACGGTTTTGTTGCGGCTGTGGACGGTTTTGTTGCGGTTGTGGACGGTTTTGTTGCGGTTGTGGACGGTTTTGTTGCGGTTGTGGACGGTTTTGTTGCGGTTGTGGACGGTTTTTTTGCGACCCTAGATGGCCCGGTTGCAGCTGTGGCCACGGAAAGTGGCGTGCTTGCGGCTGTGGCCTTCTTGGTTGCAGCTATGGGCGGTTTGGTTGCGGCTGTGAAAGACTTGATTCCGGCTGTGGGTGACTTTGTTGCGGCTGTGGGAGACTTTGTTGCGGCTGTGGGCGACTTTATTTCGGCTGTGGGCGACTTTGTTGCGGCTGTGGGCGACTTTGTTGCGGCTGTGGGCGTCCTGGTTGCGGCTGATTTGGTAGCGGCTGAAGGCAGCTTAGCAAAGCCCGACCCGGCGGCCTCGTCCCAAAACCCCCGCCGTTTGGTCAGAGTCTCGAAAACTGCTCCTGGCCGTGTTATGCCCGACGCTCCCTGGAGGCTCTTGCTGGCCCTGTTGACGAAAGAGTCCGGACACTCATGCGCCGCGTGGTCGGTCCCGCTGCATATCCGACATTTCCGAGGTAGCGGACAATCCGCACTGCGGTGCCCCTGCTCGTTGCAGTTATAACACACCATAGACGTGCACTTGGCTGCCAGGTGGCCCGTCTGTCCACAGCGACGACAAGTCTTTTGCTGGCCGTCGTATGAGATAAACAGTTGGAAAGGACCCACCTTAACATAAGACGGAATGGGGGACCGCAGTAGCATTCTGAAATGCCGGATGCCATTCTCCCACTCGGGGGTTCCCGGCCAGTGTCCACGTCTGTGGCTAATGATCTGCCCGTATTGGGCGAGGGTGGTGAACACGGGACTGTCCGCTAGCTCCTGTGGGGCGTTGTGCACGTTGACATATGTAAGCGCCGTGTCGGCCTCCGAGGTGGTGACTTGATCGCTATTAATGGAGAGCCGCTCCCCCTGTATTTTTTCCTTTGCGTCCAGTTGTTTGAAAGTCACACACCATTTAGAGTCATTGAGGTACTGTACACACTTAACATGCTGCTCCGGTACATGCTCTCTAATGAGAGCAAAGACGTCTTTGGGTTGTGCCTTTGACTCCAGGTGCAGGTTGATGCTTTTCTCCCGATTGAGCCTGGAGAATGCCATTGTCGTCCACAATAGGCTTATGCAAATTTATGTTAATCACAGGCGAAAGATTTATGCGAATGCAGAAAAACCAGAGTGAAGGACAATGAAATCGAGGGTAGTCTTGTATAGTGAGTATCTTGTGAGTCACAGTAAGGTACTCACCGAATTACAAAATTATTCGTCTGTTTTCTTGCAACCTGCTAACAATAACAGAACTTGTGTTTATAAACAAACTGAATATAAACTGTTCAGGTTTCATAGGGGGGAAAAGGGTGTTATATTGAAACAAAACCAATATTGTAGATATTACCAGTCATATTTGATAGGATGTGAACTGTGTGAATAATCACGATTAGTAGGTGTGGCTTCACCTTGCACAAAGCATTGAATGGCATGCACGAGTGCACATTATCAATGTATTGTGCATGTTGTGGGTACACACACCTCACATTTTGTTGTCTTTAGCAGGTTACAAGAAAACAGATGGGTAGTTTTGTAATTCAGTGAATACCTTACTGAATCTCAAAAGATACTCTTAAGACTTTAAATATAAGATAGACTTTAACAACTACAATTGTGTTTTTCTAGTAACTCTGTCGGTTACTGGATTCTTAATGTTGTGGGTACACACACCACACATTTTGTTGTCTTTAGCAGGTTACAAGAAAACAGATGAGTAGTTTTGTAATTCAGTAAATACCTTACTGAATCTCAAAAGGTACTCACTTTAGACTTTAAATATAAGATAGACTTTAACAACTACAATTGTGTTTTTCTAGTAACTCTGTCGGTTACTGGATTTTTAATGTTGTGGATACACACACCTCACATTTTGTTGTCTTTAGCAGGTTACAAGAAAGCTTATGAGTAGTTTTGTAATTCAGTGAGTACCTTACTGAATCTCAAAAGATACTCACTTAAGACTTTAAATATAAGATAGACTTTAACAACTACAATTGTGTTTTTCTAGTAACTCTGTCGGTTACTGGATTCTTAATGTTGTGGGTACACACACCACACATTTTGTTGTCTTTAGTAGGTTACAAGAAAACAGATGAGTAGTTTTGTAATTCAGTGAGTACCTTACTGAATCTCACAAGATACTCACTTAAGACTTTAAATATAAGAAAGACTTTAACAACTACAATTGTGTTTTTCTAATAAATATGTCGGTTACTGGATTCTTATATTGGAAGTGAAATATCTTTCAACCAAAAACTTAATTATTCACCTAGATTTTAAAGTAATAATTCTATCTTTTGATTGTTTGTTAGCCCAATCTTTCAATTGGGCAGTGAAAAATTAGTCTATAGACTCGTTAAATTATTCCTCTGCACGGAAATCTTTAGTAAAAGGTTTTCAAAATTGTTTTATTCTTATAAATAAAACAAAACAAAATTTACAAGGTTATTTTAAAAAAGGGTTATTCCAAGTTATACATGGTTTTTTTTTTTAACAGAAAATTTCCATTGCTGGAAATCGTACAGTTTTTTTACGAAGGACCCAAAAAGGGTCACGACGATTTATCGGATAAACGGATTTATCTTCCTTACACATGACAAAAAGGTTAAAAACAAACACCAATGGTATGAGGAATTAAAATATAACATTCCTGACACGGATCTTATACTTCTTATAAATAAAACAAAACAAAATTTACAAGGTTATTTTAAAAAAGGGTTATTCCAAGTTATACATGGTTTTTTTTTTAAACAGAAAAATTCCATTGCTGGAAATCGTACAGTTTTTTTTTTTTTTTTTTTGTTACGAAGGACCCAAAAAGGGTCACGACGATTTATCGGATAAACGGATTTATCTTCCTTACACATGACGGTAAACAACATTGTGATGATTATTACAATAGCTAAAAACAATGTCATTACGAAAAAACGAGAAAAAAACAAACAATACAACCTAATCTACTATTTCGGCCTTAAGGACCTTTCTTGCCAGTTTCTTCTTTCGGCGCACTCCAGTGCGGGTGTGGAATTCGGGTTCAGAATTTTCAAGGGAGGACGAGAGACCTCTCTTTGATCCTACACTGCACATGGATATGGTGGAGGCGCCGTCAGAGTCCTCGTGGTCTGCTATGCAGGTCTCGAGACGGTCGTTCTCCATCATTATCGCTCCCCAGTCCTGCATCTGGACCGACTCACCGGGTGTCTGCTGGAAAAAAGTCTCTCCCTGGCTGTCCAGATTTTGGGGTGAATCGATGGTGGTCACACCCCCGGCATCCGTCGCCGCTTCCCCGCCGTCCGAGCCGGAACCGTCGTTGGGTGCGAAAAGCGTGCAGAACGCGGCCGGCTCGGGGGCCGTTACTGTCGCCTGTGGTCGGGACTTGGCCGTAGCTACAGACGGCTTGGGAAACAGCGACGGCTTGCCTGTGGCTGTGGGCTGTTGGGTTGTGGCTGTGGGCTGTTTGGTTGCGGCTGTGGGCTGTCTGTTTGTGGCTGTGGGACGGTTGGTTGTGGAGGTTGACGGTTTCGTGGTGGTTTTGGACGGTTTCGTTTCAGTTGTGGATGGTTTCGGTGTAGTTTTGGACGGTTTCGGTGCTATTGTAGACGGTTTCGTTTCAGTTGTGGGTGGTTTAGGCGTGGTTTGGGACGGTTTCGATGTGATTGTGGATGATTTGGTAAACAGTTCTGTCCCTGCTGTAGGTGGTTTTGTAGAGGCTTTGAATGGCCTGGTTACAGTTGTGGCTGCAGCAAAAGGCATGCTTGCGGCCGTGGTCGTCTTGGTCGCGGCTACGGGCGGTTTGGTTGCGGTTACGGGCGGTTTGGTTGCGGTTACGGGCGGTTTGGTTGCGGTTACGGGCGGCTTGGTTGCGGTTACGGGCGGTCTGGTTGCAGCTGCAGGCGATGTTGTGGTTGTAGATGACTTGGTTGCGGCTGAAGCCGAAACCAAACCGACGGCCTCGTCCCAAAACCCACGCCGTTCGGGTTGAAAACCCGAACCCGCTCCTGGCCGTGTCACGCCTGCCGCTCCCTGGAGGCCCTTGCCGGCCCTGTTGGCGAACGAGTTTGGGCACTCGTGCGCCGCGTGGTCTGTCCCGCTGCAAATCCTGCATTTCCTGGGGTGCGGACAATCCGCGCTGCGGTGGCCTTGCTCGTTACAATTGTAGCATACCATGGATGTACATTTTGCAGCCAGGTGGCCCGTCTGTCCGCAGCGGCGGCATGTCTTCTGCTGGCCGTCATAGGAGACAAACAGTTGAAAGGGTCCCACCTTGACGTAGGATGGTATGGGGGAACGCAGTATCATTCGAAAGTGCTGTATGCCGTTCTCCCACTCCAAGGTTCCCGGCCAGTGTCCCCGTCGATGGCTAATAATTTGTCCGTACTGTGCAAGGGTTGTAAAAACCGGGCTGTCTGCCAGCTCCTGGGGTGCATTGTGCACGTTCACGTAGGTGAGGGCTGTGTCGGCTTCAGATGTAGTTACTTGGTCGTTATTAATGGCGAGTCTCTCCGTTTGTAGTTTTTCCTTTGCATCCAGCTGCTTGAAGGTTACACACCATTTGGCGTCATTCAGGTACTGTACACACTTTACTGTTTGTTCCGGTACGTGCTTTTTAATAAGTGAAAACACGTCTTTCGGTTGTGCCTTAGACTCCAGGTGCAGGTTGATGCTTCGTTCTCTGTTGAGCCTGGAGAAAGCCATTGTCGTCCTCAATGGAGATTATGCAGATTTATGGGTTTACACGGACGAAAGATTTATGCGAATGCAGAGAAACCAGAGTGAAGGACAATGAAATCGAGGGTAGTCTTGTATAGTGAGTATCTTGTGAGTCACAGTAAGGTACTCACCGAATTACAAAATTAATCGTCTGTTTTCTTGCAACCTGCTAACAATAACAGAACTTGTGTTTATAAACAAACTGAATATAAACTGTTCAGGTTTCATAGGGGGAAAAGGGTGTTATATTGAAACAAAACCAATATTGTAGATTTTACGAGTCATATTTGATAGGATGTGAACTGTGTGAATATTCACGATTAGTAGGTGTGGCTTCACCTTGCACAAAGCATTGAATGGCATGCACGAGTGCACATTATCAATGTATTGTGCATGTTGTTGGTACACACACCTCACATTTTGTTGTCTTTAGCAGGTTACAAGAAAACAGATGAGTAGTTTTGTAATTCAGTGAATACCTTACTGAATCTCAAAAGATACTCACTTAAGACTTTAAATATAAGACAGACTTTAACAACTACAATTGTGTTTTTCTAGTAACTCTGTCGGTTACTGGATTCTTAATGTTGTGGGTACACACACCTCACATTTTGTTGTCTTTAGCAGGTTACAAGAAAACAGATGAGTAGTTTTGTAATTCAGTGAATACCTTACTGAATCTCAAAAGATACTCAATTTAGACTTTAAATATAAGATAGACTTTAACAACTACAATTGTGTTTTTCTAGTAACTCTGTCGGTTACTGGATTCTTAATGTTGTGGATACACACACCTCACATTTTGTTGTCTTTAGCAGGTTACAAGAAAACAGATGAGTAGTTTTGTAATTCAGTGAATACCTTACTGAATCTCAAAAGATACTCAATTTAGACTTTAAATATAAGATAGACTTTAACAACTACAATTGTGTTTTTCTAGTAACTCTGTCGGTTACTGGATTCTTAATGTTGTGGGTACACACACCACACATTTTGTTGTCTTTAGTAGGTTACAAGAAAACAGATGAGTAGTTTTGTAATTCAGTGAGTACCTTACTGAATCTCACAAGATACTCACTTAAGACTTTAAATATAAGAAAGACTTTAACAACTACAATTGTGTTTTTCTAGTAAATATGTCGGTTACTGGATTCTTAATGCTGGAAGTGAAATACCTTTCAACCAAAAACCTGATTATTCACCTAGATTTTAAAGTAATAATTCTATCTTTTGATTGTTTGTTAGCCCAATCTTTCAATTGGGCAGTGAAAAATTAGTCTATAGACTCGTTAAATTATTCCTCTGCACGGAAATCTTTAGTAAAAGGCGAAAGATTTATGCGAATGCAGAAAAACCAGAGTGAAGGACAATGAAATCGAGGGTAGTCTTGTATAGTGAGTATCTTGTGAGTCACAGTAAGGTACTCACCGAATTACAAAATTAATCGTCTGTTTTCTTGCAACCTGCTAACAATAACAGAACTTGTGTTTATAAACAAACTGAATATAAACTGTTCAGGTTTCATAGGGGGAAAAGGGTGTTATATTGAAACAAAACCAATATTGTAGATTTTACGAGTCATATTTGATAGGATGTGAACTGTGTGGATAATCACGATTAGTAGGTGTGGCTTAACCTTGCACAAAGTGAATGGCATGCACGAGTGCACATTATCAATGTATTGTGCATGTTGTGGGTACACACACCTAACATTTTGTTGTCTTTAGCAGGTTACAAGAAAACAGATGAGTAGTTTTGTAATTCAGTGAATACCTTACTGAATCTCAAAAGATACTCACTTAAGACTTTAAATATAAGACAGACTTTAACAACTACAATTGTGTTTTTCTAGTAACTCTGTCGGTTACTGGATTCTTAATGTTGTGGGTACACACACCTCACATTTTGTTGTCTTTAGCAGGTTACAAGAAGGCAGATGAGTAGTTTTGTAATTCTCAAAAGATACGTGTAGTAATAAAAAAACAATCTTGTGACCTTTGGAGAATATAAAAACTTGAAGTCGTAAGGAACAATTATCACAAAGAAAAAGAACGTTTTAAAAGAACGTATAGAAGTATAACGATAGACTGATTTTCCAGGAGAATCCTGTGGAAGGCGGGCCACGAAGGATCACCCAGACACACGGCACCTTGTCTAAATGGGTCCTGCAAGGCCGGCCGTTTCCCTTGCAGTTTAAGGGCCCAGGCCCTGCCAGTATTTTCACAGGTCCACATACCTCCGGGTGATGAGGGGACAAATGCACCGAGAGTCTGGTCAATCTAACTTAAATGATTGAACATTAGACAAGAGAGCAACTAAACCCATACAGTTCCCATTCAGCCTACGGACAACAGATCATCCTGACAGAAGAATGGCTCGTGCCAGCGACACTGCCAGCGACACTGCCAGCGACACTGCCAGCGACACTGCCAGCGGCTCTTTCCAGCGGCTCTTTCCAGCGGCTCGTGCCAGCGGCTCGTGCCAGCGGCTCGTGCCAGCGGCTCGTGCCAGCGGCTCGTGCCAGCGGCTCGTGCCAGCGGCTCGTGCCAGCGGCTCGTGCCAGCGGCTCGTGCCAGCGGCTCGTGCCAGCGGCTCGTGCCAGCGGCTCGTGCCAGCGGCTCGTGCCAGCGGCTCGACTACGTTGTAGGCGCGTCCTTCGCAATTCACCACCTGAGGGCCTCCATGGAAAGCAGTGATGTACACCGATTGAAGTTTACCCTCATTAAATGTGACATAAATAAATAAAATAAAATAAATAAATGTACAGGATTGACAGTAAGTACCTCTACAGGTGGACTATCGTAGGACGATGAGCTGGCTAGTCTGGCTAAGCTACACAGCTGCTGGAACAGATTCAACCCTGTCATGCTAATACTTTCTGGTTCTAGTTGAGGCATCTGCACAAAACATTATACAAACAAGAAATTCTAATTAGCGTTTCTCTTGAAATGTGGGTATACCTATTAAAAGAGTATACCTATTAACACCAAAAAAATTAAAATAATTATACATAATGTAATACAACATACATGTAATTTAAAGGTAGGATACATTATTGGTAATTGCTTGAATTATCAGGAATGAGTGGATATCAGGGGTTGTATTTTATAGTAAATATCAGTTAAAGGTAGGATACACCATTTGCAGATATCAAAAATATTTACTACCTAATTATTAAGAAATACCGTACTTATTTGAAAGTAAATAATGATTATAGGCATCCAGCCAAATGATTGCGCTAGATATCCTGTAATTATTCCAAAAAAATTATACAATTATAAAATAACTGCAATACGCCGGTTGAAAACGTGATTTTCTCGCCATGCATGATTGTAAAACTTCAGACAGGTCAGTTAAACAATATTTACTATAAAATACAACCCCCCAAATCCACCCATTCATGATAATTCAAGCAATTACCAATGGTGTATCCGACCTTTAGCCGACCTGTCCAAAGTTTTATAATCATGGATGCCGAGAAAAAAGCAGGAAAAAAGGCGTTAGTTTTCAAACGGCTTGTTTTTTTATACAATTAAATTTTCAGAACAATTACAGGATATCTAGCGCAACAATTTTGCTGGATGCCTAGAATCATTATTCACTTCCAAATAAGTAAAGTATTTCTTAATAATTCGGGAGTAAACATGTTGGATATCTGCAAATAGTGTATCCTACCTTTAACTATACTATGAGACACAACAATTTTATTCACAACAACATGATCATTTTTAGTGAAAGCGACCAAGTAGATCATTCCAATATTACTTATTTCACCACTTAACCATACCTTGTTGAAGAATATATGTTTGAAGGTTTCCAAGCCCAATGCATGCTGGTCCTTGTTGCCGGCCTGGTTCAGAAACCAACTCAATGCTTCGTCACCACATTCTGAGTCTGTGGCCAGACATGTCCAGAGTGTATCAACTTGGTCCAGGGTTAATCCTTTAAGTAATCAACATTCAGCATTACATTCTTTATCTTAAACTTAACTTTATTTCACCTTTCAAGTACACAAATTCAAAACGACAGCATTCCACATGAAATAATTTCACAGGGAGTTTAGAATCATTAATATCTTCACAACAAGTAAGCTTTTCAACAGTCTTTTGGTTAGGTTATGTTAGGTTACTTTTTGGATAGTTGTAGAAGGTATATTCCACCTTCACTGTAATTACTGCAGCTTCAGCATCAACATTTTCCAGCATTTGGTGGGTAATTTGCTATGGACAACTTGTTTTAGTTGTAATGATTACTCGGTACCCGAGTCAGTTATCAAGTAAACATTTTCAACTAGCAACATTTTGGATTCATAATTTGTTAAGTTATGAAGAAAATGTGCTTTATAGAACACTGCTAAAAATGGTATTCCTAAAACAAGAACAAATCTAATTTAAAGAAACATATTCTTCCCTCACTTTCTCAATCCCTGGAAAACAAATCTTGGGACTAAAAGTATTTCTTCAAACAAGAATTATTTTCTTGTATATATAAATGTAAGAAAACCATTTTGACAGTGAACTAGTTTGCTCCGAGTGCAATTTTCACACAACTATGATATCCTGGGTGAAGAAAGCAAAAGTTCCAGGAATGTTAAAGGTAGGATACACCAGTGGTAATTGCTTGAATTATCATGAATGGGTGGATTTGGAGGGTTGTATTTTATAGTAAATATCGTTTAACTGACCTGTCAAAGTTTTACAATCATGGATGCCGGGGAAGAAAAAAAACAGCGTTTGTTTTTAACCAGCATCGAGCAGTCATTCTTATGTTACCTTTTTCTTTCGCGATCACCGGACTTCGATTGCAAATATTTCTTTATAAAATTCAAATTTTCAGAATAATTACAGAATATCTAGTGCAATCATTTTGCTGGATGCCTTAGAATCATTATTTACTTTCAGATGAGTAAGATATTTCTTAATAATTCGGTAGTGAATATTTTTGATATCTGCAAATGGTGTATCCTACCTTTAAGCAGAAACAATTACATGTACATTCCGAAGCCAGCCAGCCAGCCAGCCTTAAAAGTATGTAACACATTAGAAATGAAAACTTCTAAGATTGAATTAAACAGAGACTACAACAATATTCATTCATGAAACTGTTCACTTACTGAAATGATCTGGTGAGCCCAAAGTCGTAAATACACAAGTCAGGAATTGCAGTCTTGCCTGAACCTCTGCCGTATGAGTATACCTATTGAATAAACATTTCTAACCAATCACAGATTTGAATGTGTGGAGTTCTGTCGTATCCTCATTGAGTGATACCCACAATGTCCGCTTCCCAGGTTCATCGTAAAATTGGCGTTATCCCTGGCCACACGGCATTCTGGTGTTTATGACTTCTGACTAGCACCCTCGACAAAGATACTGACAATTCCGATTTAAAGTTATGAGTTAGCCTTGTGAAATGAGGTATAAATCTTGAAATTTTTCGACACCCCCTGTAAGTTTTGAGTGACCCCGACAGTTTCGAGAATGTTGAAGCCAAAATTTGTCATTTGTTCGAAAGTTGAAGAGTTATATGCTTTCGAATTGTACTATTCACATTTTCGCCGGTTCACATCTTTGTCATTCACATCTTTGTCAAGTACGCTATGCGTCCCCGAGGGTGTTCAAAACGTCATCTCTCACATCACAGCAGTCAACAATTGCATAACGGAATACAGAAATTGTAGAAAGCAGCATTCTGTTTAATGGACAATACTTACAGAGTTCGTTCTTGTTCCACACAGCTCCTCACCTGACTAGTGTAATGGACAAGGTTGTTAAAAAACAGTTCCATCATATGAAGCTCTTCCTCGGCCCACCTACAAGGTTGGAAACAAGACTACAAATAATCATCATGCCCAATATTCATGTTAACCAATAGATCCCAAGACAAACAAAAACCCTGCAGATATCAATAAGTACAGCAACAGCATTCAAAATGCCATCTAACAACAAATGTAATATCTGGATCAGTATAAAACGTTAACACGTTGACTGCCAACTACGAGTATACTCGGTAGAAAATGAAAGGTTTTTTTATTGTCAATTGAATACACTGGCATCACTGATAACGCAACCAATACGCTGCTGGCAGTGGTGAGGACACAGGTGCAGATCCAGGGGAGGGGTCCTGAGGGTCCGGGCCCCCCCACAATATTTGACTATATTTTTTTTTTTAACCCTAACTCCCTACACAACAAAGGAAGTTGGAGGATTTTGAAGGAATTGTATTGTTTAATAACAATGGTGAGGGAGTTAGGGTTAAGCTAATGTAATTTTATATCGGAGCAAAATAGCAGCGTGGTAAAAGATTTCCAATAGATCAAAACAATCAAAATATATAAGAAAAATAGGCTCATAATGTCCCAGAATGCACCTTAGAGCTTCTACTGTAAAACAAATTCTGGGGGGGAGCCCCCACGAACCCCCGCCCATGGCTAGGACCCCCCCATTCATAAATTCCTGCATCCACCCTTGGGACATGCATCTATAAAGAGTTTATGTTCAATTTATTCACTCAGATAAAGTACCTATCAGGTATGCACGCATGCGTACAACGCTTGACAAATAGGGACGCGCTGTGAAATTATGCTCGGCAGTCATTGTGTTAAGATACATTCTTATTACCCATCAAAACAAAATGGCCGACATAACCCCCAATGAGCATTCTTGAAATTTTACAGAAAATGGTTGAAATGGTAACATTATATTTATTTATAGACACAAAGTGTGAAATGTTGCAACATTTTCTATTTTTATGCCATCGATAGACTAAATTATTTGAATATTTATTCCTGATATTTGTTTTGGATGTTGGACAGAATAAGCCATTTGCGCGTGACCCCGAGTTAAATTTAAATAATATCTGGTACACTGACTTGTTCACACAGCTTGGCACAGTTTAACTTTAAATTCTCCAGACCAAAGACACTGTTGCTATATCACGTGATTCGGGGCAAGCTTTTGCATAGTTACGTAAGAGACGCTCAGCACCAATACATTGTTTACAATGGGTGAGAATGGCAAAAAGACACCAGACCATTCCAGAGCTGGGGGTTGCTAGCGTATGACGCGTAAGGCTTACCACGAATCACGTGATATAGCAACAGCGTCTTTGGTCTGGAGAATTTAAAGTTAAACTGTGCCAAGCTGTGTGAGCTAGTCAGTGTACCAGATGTTATTCAAATTTAACTCGGGGTCACGCGCAAATGGCTTATTGGGCAAGTTTTGTACCATTTAAACATTAGATTCAAACAATAGCCTTCGGCTCAGACGTTGACCCCCCCCCCCCCCCCCCCTTCCCTCACCCCCTACTTTTTTTAAATCAGCCAAGCACATATTAATTCCCTTAATAAACTTACATGGTTATCCAATGAGTATTGTAATTGTTGCGATATTGCTGAAAAGACCCAAACAGCTTTGGCAAGAGACGCAGAGAAACCACTTCAGACCTGGGCATGTCACAAAAAAAAATTATAAATTTAGAGGGCATTAACTTTTAACAGGTTCGCGCCGAAGGACGTATACACACAAAGTTTTCACCAGATTCAAAACGGATGATGCATAAACACGTCACGAGCAAGGCTTGAAATGTCTGTCAGCAGCGAGCAAGGCCGGAAATGCGCGGGTTGTGCTTCCCGGTACCATCGGCCTTAACCTGCCTTGGATCAAGTTTTGTTAAAAGTAATCCTGCGCCTCGGCTCGGTGATGTTAAAATAGTCCCAGCACGAACTGGTTAAGCCACTACATGTATTTACAGTTCGAACCATTGAACTAATGGTTCACATTTTAACCGTTATGAGAGCAGTTGTGATAATATCATATTATCTAATAAGAATCAAACATAAGAGATCAGTTGTGATAATATCAGCCCTGATACTTCACGACGGCAACGACGGCAATTGCCGTCGATGCCCCTACCGATTGCCGCAATGCCCTTTAAAAATCCCACTTTCCACGGCAATTGTTGCCGTGCCCTTTTTTGTTATTGCCGCCGTGCCCTTTTTCCTGAAAAAAATATATTAAACGATATTCTGCATGCGACATAAATCTAAAAAAATGACACAGAAAATGAGCTGAAATATAGCGACTGTCAAAACTTGCGATGTCTGTGTGATCTATCTTGTTTGGAATCACCAACACTCTCATGCGCAAACTTCAACGTGTACAAAACACTGCGGCTCGTGTCTTATCCCGAACACGGAAATTTGAACACATTACTCCAGTCCTGAGAAATCTTCACTGGCTTCCAGTCAAAGAGAGGGTTGCCTTCAAATTAATGCTAATTACATGGAAAGCCCCCAATGACAGTGCACCAACATATCTGCAGGATCTCCTCACCCAGTATTCCCCTCATCGCCACCTAAGGTCATCTGGCAAACATCTTCTTGTGATACCAAGAACTAGAACATTGTATGGTGACCAAGCCTTCTCAGTCTCGGCCCCCACTCTATGGAACTCTTTGCCTCAGGAAATTCGTAGCTGTCAATCTTTACAAACCTTCAAATGCCTCCTTAAAACATTCATGTTTAACTCAACTTAAAATTAGAATGCTTGTTTTGTTTCAAGTGACTTGGAAATTAATTATTATTGTACAGTAACTTTTCTTAAAGCGCCTCGGAATATGTCTACATAGATAGATGGCGCTTTACAAATGCTTGTATTATTATTATTATTATTATTATTATTATTATTATTATTATTATTATTATCTGCAGATCCCACAAAAAAAATTAACGCAACGAACACACACTCTCATACACACATTACACACACGCACATATTCGCTTGCAGTTAACACTGGCCCAGACGCGCAGTAGGATGTGAAAATATTATACCGAATGCAGCGCGGTTCCCTGCAATTATGTATACTAATACTGCACGTGAACCAGCGACGCGGTCATTGATATTATTTTCCCACTGCGTGTCCGGTCGATCGAGTGTAGTGTAGAATGGCACGACTGTGGCCACGTGCAGTACGTGCGCGCGGTAGTCCTAATATTAATTACGCACGGCAGGACTATAACTTGACGTGTGTCGGAAGAATAATCCTCCATCTAAGACCTTTTAGGGTTCTGTCCATTTAGTTTACAGCCTGATCAAACTGATTCAGTGTTTATGCATAACAAGTCTAGAGTTTCCCTAGAATTTTTTTTTTTTTAAGTAAGCTTATGTGAACTGAATGTACAGTATGTCATGAAGGAAGTAAGCAGAACAGAATAACTGAGTGGTGTGTATTTATTGTGTAAGATTGTATTATTTATGAAATATGTGTTTTTTCAAAAATTGCCTTGGTGCCCTTTGCAAATTTTTGCAATCGCCTTGATGCCCTTTGAAATTTTTGAAAATTGCCTTGGTGCCCTAAATCTTTACAAAAAGTCAAGGCAAAACTGCCTTGCCCCTTTCAAGCTGAAGTATCAGGGCTGTAATATGACGTAAACCGTGGTTTCAATTCACGTGTTCTTTCTTTCTCAGTGGCCCTTCGGCAGGACCGATATTGATAACACGTTTTTGAATGAAATAAGTCATGGAAATCCACTTGTTTTATTGATCAACCTGAATTTCAATTGAACAGTTTTCATGATCTGATTACCTGTTGTTTTTCAGGTTTTCTAAGCAGCCTTCCACAAATTTCATGCGAATTTCCCGTTCTGGAAACCAGCACACCAGAGAACAGAGAAGTTTTTCTGTTTCAGCTGCAAGTCCTTCGCTTAGATGAATCTGTAAACAACCAACAAAGTGCAGGAAATGATAACTATTGGAATTTTTTTTAAAATCAAACATAATAAAAAGTTAAAGTTGGGTTGTCCGTGCTTCCGAACGAATTTTGAAGGAAGACCATGTTTTAATCGAGAACTCAAAGGGTTTATTTTGTTTTCATTTTTGTTTGTTTTTGTGGCAGAGTATAGATTAAATAATAACTGACACCAAAATTGGTAAATAAGGTAAGAAATACGTTTTTTATAGGCATTTTTTTCTGCGCCTGCACAGCCAGAAATCTAAAAAGCGCGAGGTCAAATATTTGTCTCTATGTAAACATATGACGTCATTCTGGGAGACGGCGGCACTGCATACATATGTATGCAGTGCCGCCGTCTCCCAGAATGACTTCACATGTTTACATACAGACTTTTCAGATTTCTTGCTGTGCAGGCGCCGAAAGAAAATGCCTCTAAAAAACAAATTTCTTACCTAATTTACCAAATATTTTTTTTATTTATTATTTAATCTATACTCTGCCACAAAAACACACAAAATTGAAAACAAAATTTTTTTTTAGTTCCCCTTTAAAATGCCGAGAACAAAAGTTCAGGAAAAACCGCCGGGCAGTTGTTCTTTGTATATTTATGTAAATTTTCGTGATTGCCAGGATACCTAGCACAATCATTTTGCTGGAATCCTAGAATCATTATTAACTTTCAAATAAGTATGATAATTCTAAATAACTTGGTAGTAAAAAGAATCTGCAAATGTTGTATATAATTATGACCTTTAAAGGGAACCTTATTTTTAACCAGTTCGCGCCGGATGACGTATATAAACGCAAAGTTTTCCCCAAATTCAAAACGATGACGCATAAACACGCCAAGTTCAAGTTCGGAAATATCTGTCAGCAGCGAGCAAGGCCGGAAATGTGTGGGTGTGCTTCCCGGCACTATTGGCCTGAACACAGTTCGGATCGAGTTTCGTTAAAAATAATCCCGCCCCTCGGCTCGGTGATGTTAAAATAATCCCGGCGCGAACTGGTTAAAAGAAAAAAAGTTAAAAGAAAGCCTTTCTGGTGTTTTGGGTTGCTCCAGTTCAATTCAATTCTCAACATCATAAAAAAATATGACTTTAGCAATATATTTATGTCACATTCACATATCAACAGACAGATCCAATATTATTTATAAAAGTTTAAAAACAAATCAAAAGATGAGCCTCCTTACAGCATTTTCATCTTGCACTTGGTCCCAGAGCAATGTGTGACCTTTCTTGCATACATCATCAAAGTTGAAATCGACAAATGGGGTTGCAAGATCCTCTTTCTCAGCGTGATGAGAGCATGTACCTAGAATATAGACAAAGCAAAATAAGACACGTTACCATCTTCTTTGTAAAGGCATTGCAACTGATATTCACGTAGAGTGTTTCATGTGAGAATACATGAAGTCTAAGGAATTATCAAATGCTGTCAAATAGATCAGCCAAGGTCATTGTTTAATTATTTATCATTATATCATACATGTGCATGTATAAAAACATAAATTCGCATTTTTGTATCACTGTGGAGACATGGCTTTGTTCTTGGGTTAGAAAGTCGAGCACGTTTTTCAAAATGCTCCAATTTTAACCACAATTATTTTCCTGGGTTGAAATTTTGACCCAATATACCCTATATTATACCCTAACCCAAACCCTAACCCTAACCCACATCCTAACCCTAGTTTTCGAGTAATTTAAGTACAATCCAAAAATCTAATTCGTGAAATTCCTAGTAGAGACCTATTCATCTATAGAAATTACCCTTTGGAGACCTTTTCACTCCCATTGTCCCCATTGTGTTCACGTCTCTAGAGGGTACCGTATTTCGCACCAAGATAACTTTATAGGAAAAGATGACTTTATAGGAAAAGATGACTTTATAGGAAAAGATGACTTTATAGGAAAAGATGACTTTATAAGAAAAATGTTTCGGAACATATTCGCTTACTAGAAAGTCGACTGCGATAGACAGGGCTAATATTTGGCAACTGGTGATGTCTATGGCGATGTGTATGTTGGTGATGGTGTATGGAGCTGAGATGAGCACTCAGCTGAACTAATTCATCCTCACAGGCTGAATCCTCCTCCTCCTCCTCCCCATCAAAATCTGCCATGTTCTTGTCAGATTTAGCACTGGCCTGAGAGCTACTGCAAGACCCTTCCTCAGCACTGATTAGTTCATCCATAATATTGCTGTAGGATAACAAGAAGCAATGGATGCATTTAAAATTTAAGGTAAATAATTTAATTTATGATGAAGGTTGAACAAGTTGGTTTTGTATCAATTTTGCATTTTTGGCACCAAACATTCTGATTCATCAAAGTTGTCAAAGCTGGCATAATACAACGTCTAGTCGCGGCACGGCGTCTAGTCGCGGCACGGCGTCTAGTCGCGGCACGGCGTCTAGTCGCGGCACGGCGTCTAGTCGCGGCACGGCGTCTAGTCGCGGCACGGCGTCTAGTCGCGGCACGGCGTCTAGTCGCGGCACGGCGTCTAGTCGCGGCACGGCGTCTAGTCGCGGCACGGCGTCTAGTCGCGGCACGGCGTCTAGTCGCGGCACGGCGTCTAGTCGCGGCACGGCGTCTAGTCGCGGCACGGCGTCTAGTCGCGGCACGGCGTCTAGTCGCGGCACGGCGTCTAGTCGCGGCACGGCGTCTGGTCGCGGCACGGCGTCTAGTCGCGGCACGGCGTCTAGTCGCGGCACTAATCGCGGCATGACGACTAGTCACGGCATGATGACTCGCTGTTGCATGATTAGTCGTGACAGGAAAATGTTGATATCGACAGTCCCTACCAGTCCTTACAATATTTTTCTTTGAATTGGCTGGAACTACTCTACTAGTACTGCATGCTACAATGTATGTCTCATGTGCTGTCACCATTGCCAAACAAAATAGCTTGGCAATAAAAACCAACCAGGCCTATGATCCTGGTAAGCCATTTTCTGCTAAATTTAACTAATATAACTCTAATATACTCTAATGGCTGAATGTCTCACCTTTGAACAGTGTGTCGGTGTGGCAAGTACCTTCTGCAGTCATATACCTCAGTTTCCAGGCCTCTATTCCTCACGTAGTAATCCTCAGCTTCTCTGGCTTCTTGAGGCAGCTGCCTTGGGTCTGATTGAGGAGATGGTAATGATCCTATTACTTCTTGTTGGTGAGTCCTTCCAACGTCAACCTCGGCATCTTCCGTTTCTTTTTGACCTTGCACTTCCTCCTGTCCGTCATCCTGTTCCTTCTCTTCCAGATGTCCCACCAGAAGCTGCTTCTTTCTCCGTTGCTGCGGTCGCACTGTAGCTTGAAAAAAGTGCCGATGCTGGATTTCTCCACTCTCCTCGGATGATGCACTGTCACTAATATCCCCACCCTGAAGGCACTTGCGTAACTGGCTCTGATGTCCAAGCAAGGTGGATCGGTGCCGATCGGAGCAGCAGGAATGCCTGATTCCTGTCTTGTCCTCATCTTCATCCTCTTCACTCTGCATCTCTACATTACTTTCCTCACTGACATCTTCATACTCGCTTCCAAGTTGTGTACCATGCTCCTCACTTTCTTCAGTAACATCACTATCACTGTCGGAGTTCTCTGGACTGGTCACCATGGCCTCATTCTCTGAATCAATATTGTCGGAGTCGTGTTCGGTTACTGAACTTTCTGATCCATCTTCGGCTGGTTTTGGTTTCAGCAGCCTTTTCCGTCGATGAATAACTCCTTCATGAATTGATTTTTGTAAACGGGTGCCTGGTGTGGGTTCATCAATGATTTCTTGCCTCAGTTTCCCGTCATGCGTTTCTGATTCTTTCTCAGTTGTGCTATGAGGTTCAATCCTGTTGGCATCACTCTGAAAAAAAAACCTCAGATTTTAAGGCACATACAAAATATCCAGACAAAATATCTAACAGAAACGCATGAGAGATCAGTGCCAATATTATAGCACTGAATGGGATACCCAGTATAAAGAATCAATAAATCAGACTGGGTCACCCTGAACAGGCTCCGTACTGGAGTTGGCAGATTTAATACCAACATGCACCGCTGGGGGCTTAGACCCTCTACTGCCTGCACATGTGGCTCACCTGAGCAAACGGCCGCCCACATCATACACGAGTGCCCCATCCTTGGCCCACCAAACCCAAACCCCAACTTTAACAACTTGAACCCTGATACAAAACTTGCGCAATGTTGCTTAATTGCTGAAGCTGCCTCAAACGAATGAAGAATAAATCAAGACCAAATAGAGTTCTCAGCTGAAAAAAATATGTTCTACATGTACAATAAATAAAGGGTAAAGTACTCAAGACGTTTACCACACCCTAATGGTGTAAGGACACTACAAATAGGTTTCAATCAGTGGGCAGTTTGAGACAAATTTCAATTGCAGGGTTCTTAAAATGTCTTTTTCTTGTAACGTGAATTACCAATAATAAACTTATTGCTAAACCAATTGCTTTTTGTTGCCCTTGCTTAGTAGATTAGTCACTTAATTTCAAGAAAATGGCTTTATAGGAAATGGCTTTATAGGAAATGGCTTTATAGTTTAACTATTAAACAGAGTTGATGGAAGATAAAAGGTAGCGCGAGTTACCACTAATAAACTTATTGCTAAACCAACTGCTTTTCGTTGCCTCTGTTTAGTACTTTAGTCACTTAATTTCAAGGAAATGGCGTTTAGGAAATGGCTTTATAGTTTAACTAAACAGAGTTGATGGAAGATAAAAGGTAGCGTGAGTTACCAATAATAAACTTATTGCTAAACCAACTAGTTTTTGTTGTCTTTGTTTAGTAGTTTAGACACTTAATTTCAAGGAAATGACGCTATAGGAAATGGCTTTATAGTTTAACTATTAAACAGAGTTGATGGAAGGTAAAAAGTAACGCGAGTCACCATGAGATGGCCCTCATAGATGATCTCCTTATGATAACCAGCACAAACAATTTTTATACTTGTTTTATGTATTGACACTTTCTACTTCTAGCATTTCTGTCAAAAACAGATTGATAACAATGCAAAACTGTGACAATTTAATGCCAAGTAGGCGAATATAATCCTTCTGATGTTGTTATCATTATTAGTTTTCATAAAATAGATATAAGGCAACATGAGGATCTAGCCTACCTCTTGATTATGACTGCAGCGTGGTGATGGCTGATCTTTTGTAAGACTTTGTGGAGTTTCCTCGGCATCGTCATTCTCTTCCTCAAGCTCATAGATCTCAACCATGCGGCTGTTATTACTATTCATCACACCAAGCTGACCTAGTAGGGCAAAACAAATTCAATATTCCACTCAAATTGTTTAAATATGTGACTCGCTCCTACAAAACCCGACATAAGTCGCACAGGCTATTTCGAGATACAGCTCGTCAAAGTTGAAATGGGGTGAAAAATCTGGCGGACATCAATTTTTGTTTTTCGTTATTTTGTTATTCTTTAATATGTATACTTTAACCCTCAGTTAGGTTAAACAAAATCAACTTTATTTATGAGAAAGTACAACAATCATGCATTTATTGAGGCAAACTGTGTTCTAAAAGCTGTAATTTATCTCCCAAATACATCGAAATTAAATTTTCATAAAATTAGAAGTATGTATGGAATCAATGTGGTTTTGGTACCAAATGAAAGCTGAAGATGTGTACTAAAAGGAAATACCAATATCTCACTTTAAAAAAAAACCCATTTATGTCTGGTTTTGTGGGAGCAGGTCACATATTTATAAATACCATAGATTGTTTAGCCATCCCTATTAGACGAGAGCCCGTCACGTGGGTGGTTTTGAACCGTTGATAACACCACCAACCAACTTTTTACTTCCGTGTCACATTAAATTTGAATTCCTATGGAGTATGGTCCATTTAACCTTTCATACACTGCATGTGGAGTGAAGTCTTGGTCTCGTGGTCTGGATCATTGAACTTGTAATCTGTAGGTAAAGCTACAGATTGTAGGTTTGAATCCGGCCTGGGACTACAATGCGTGTGCCCTTGAAAAAGGCACTTTGTCACTCATTGCTTCTCTCTACCCAGGGGTAATTGGGTACCTGTGAGGGCAGAGATGGTTATTGTGGTCGATTTTGCTGCTTTGCGCCAAAATGGCAGAATCGAGCGCCTTGAGTACCAGACTTGGTAGATACGTGCGCTATATAAGACCTGCTTATTATTATTATTATGTGCAATACTACCAAGGAGGCTACGAGCTGTTTTCTCCCCAGAGAGCTGAGATGGTATTTGGAATGTTTCATGGGCCCAATGACCGGGGTAATAATGTGAAAGAACCTTTAGTACCAGACTTGGTAGATACGTGCGATATATAAGACCTGTTTATTATTATTATTACCGTAATTTCCTGCGGTAAAGCCGCACGGCGGTTAAGGCGCAGGTCCCTAAAATCACCCAAAATTTTTTCAAACGTCAACAGATAAAGCGCACTGCCGAATAAGGCGCATGCTTAAACGCACCCAGAAGAACACCAGGCGCCACCCGGTGTAGGTACATCGCCACAAAGGGGTAATTTTGTTGCCTTAGAAGGATCCCACTATTCCAAGCAAGAATTTGCTGAGTACTTGAGTTTATCTGGCACGCAAACAATGTATGAAAACTTCAAACCAGTAGTCACAATATCGCACGAGGTTTGCCGATACATATCATGTATCACTGCAGTATAAACTGCATGCACATGTACATCACATGCAGCGATCGCGTGCATGGTATCCCTAATTGCGACACCCCCTAGTTTTTTTTCCAGTCGTTGTGAGACGATCTTAATCGCGGTATATGCAGCGCGCGTAGGCCGCCGATGCGGTAATTCACGCGTGGTCTACGGCGTACGTTAGAGGGCGCCCCGCATCGCGAAAAACGTCTTGCAAACAAGACTACGCACGCTGCCGAGTGCTAAATCACATACATGTACGGTCGTAGGGGGATCAACACATCGCGGCATTGTTAATGGAAACACGGTCACAATGTCCGGAGAGTTGGGCTAATTGGTTGACCGCATTATTGAGTAAGATTGCGGCGTTCAAAGAATTCTTCACACAAAGACCGTCACTTTGAACTCAAGCGACATCATATACGGCGCACTGAAAGATAAGGCGCGGCGATGTTTTTGTGGTCTAGAAAGTCAGATAAGCCGCGTCTTTACCGCAGGAAATTACGGTATGTGCAATACAACCAAGGAGGCAACAATCGGTGAACAAACAAACTGACCAGCTGAATTTTACCTTTGTCCGTGCCCATTTCTAGACTGCTCCTCAATAGAGGAAACTCATGTTGGGAGTGTCTAACGTCTGGCCTCAGAAGAGTTGTGGCACCCACTGCACTACTAGACAAGGCACTTGTCCATATACATTTGGTTATCACCTGGGACAAGTACAATGTCTGGAAGAAAACAAATCACGTTTTCCATTAATTCCCTGTGCACCAACCCTTCGAAATACATCTCTCGAGCATAATACAGAAAATATTTAGCCATTATCCAATATTATTCATAAATACCTAAGACAGTTTATTATAAAAGCCAACTCAGAAAAGAACTTTCAATGGAAATGCATCAGAGACGATCAGGACTTTTGTCAGACGGCCGACTTCCTGAGTTATACGATGTCTACCTGGCTAGAGTTTACTGTATGTGTATTAACCAGTTCGCGCCGGGATTATTTTAACATCACCGAGCCGACGGGCGGGATTATTTTTAACAAAACTCGATCCGAGGCGGGTTCAGTCCAATAGTACCGGCAAGCACACCAACGCATTTCCGGCCTTGCTCGCTGCTGACAAACATTTCCGGCCTTGCTCGTGGCGTGTTTATGCGTCATCCGTTTTGAATCTGGAAAAAACTTTGCGTTTACATTCCTCACCCGGCGCGAACTGGTTAAAACCCAGCCATCAAACTAGCCCCATCTCACCTGCTCTGTATGCTCTGAAGGGTGTAACCGTGACACCAGTTTCAGCAGATGGAAGAGTGGACCAGCCTCAAGATGCTTAATGAGATGGGGGAAGAGATCATGCACATAGCGGCCAGTGTGCTTAAGTTGTGTAGCAGCCCAGATGACGTCGATTTGTTTAGTTGTTAAGGCACCCTCAGCCGCCAGGAAGTTGAGTATGATCTGACACTGCTTGATGATCTTTGGAAATATTCAAACATTTAAAAACAAGAATGTGTTAAAATATACATATACAGTACAGTACAGTACAGTACAGTGCAGTGCAGTGCAGTGCAGTGCAGTGCAGTGCAGTGCAGTGCAGTGCAGTGCAAATGAGAGTTAACACAATGAATGGGAATGGGACAATTTGTGACAAGTGTGAAAATGGTTTCCCACTTTGTGAAAAAGTGTGAAAATCAGTGGTGCGAAATACGGTACCCTCTGGAGACTTGAACACAATGGGGACAATGGGAGTGAAAAGGTCTCCAAAGGGTAATTTCTATAGATGAATAGGTCTCCACTAGGAATTTCACGAATTAGATTTTTGGATTGTACTTAAATTACTCGAAAACTAGAGTTAGGGTTAGTGTTTGGGTTAAGGTATAATATAGGGTATATTGGGTCGAAATTTCAACCCAGGAAAATAATTGTGGTTAAATTTAGTGCATTTTGAAAAACGTGCTCGAATTTCACAAATTATATTTTTGGATTGTACTTAAATTACTAAAAAAAATAGGGTTAGAATGTGGGTAAGGGTTAGTGTTTGGGTTAGGGTATAATATAGGGAAAATAATTGTGGTTAAAATGGGAGCTTTTTGAAAAACGTGCTCAACTTTCTAACCATTTTGTAAACAAGAACAAAGCCATGTCTCCACAGTGATACAAAAACGCGAATGGATGTCTCACTTGTGTGAAGGAAATACCGGTAGGGGTGTAACGATACCAATTGTTCATAATACGATACGTATCACTTGGGTGGCGATACTTGGGTGGCGATATGATACGTATCACAATATGTATCGTGCAAACAGAAAACTAATACAAAATGAACAAAAAAAAATTAAAATACCCAACAATTTTATACCAAAATGCACTTCCGATCCAAATTTTTCAATTCAAGTTTTATTTCCTCTCAAAATGAAAATGAATGCATGTACACTGGTTAACAATGAAATTATGCTCCATTTTTTAACACATACGTACGTACATGTTTGTTTATAGTGTAAATGAAGGATTTCCTTTGTTTCTCACAATGATTTCCCTTGTTTGTACTTTTCTGACGGCTCTCATTAGTTTTGTACACGAATCTCAATCAAGGACGTCCTCGATAACACACCTAACCATAATTCACAGTCGTGGCGTTGGGGATGTGTCCTCTATTTACACCATAAACAAACTCCTGTGTTACGGTTGGACAGCTAAATTTACTATACACTGACGGTGAATTTTGGGAAAATGTTATCGTGCAAAAAGGCTCTTTTATGGCTTATTTAGCCTATTAGCCTCTGCCTTTATCAGGCTTCTATGTATCACGATACACAATTTGGTATCACGATGCCGTATCGTGATACATTTCAGTATCGCAATTGTTGATGCATCGGCGAATCGTTACACCCCTAGAAAAGAAAGGCAGCTTTCATATTTTTTGCCTTTACCTCGAGATGCATGTTTGGTCCAAATAGATGCTCTACTACTTCTTTCTCAAGCAGCCAAGCAGTAAGTTGGGATCCAACGCTGCAAAGAAATGATGTTAGTAAAACATGGTGAACTTAAAACACATGGACTAGTGTAAACAAGACTGACATGAGAAATTTTTATAAAACAACAGTAATTTCAAAGTAAACAAAGAAATTGGCAAGGCGGGACTTGAACCTGCGACCTCTGGAATACCGGACCGGCGCTCTACCAATCTTGCCCTATCTTGCCCTATGTTGGCGGTCTCCCAAATTGTCAGTATCTTTGTTCGAGGAGCGCTTGTCGCAAGTCATAAACACCAGAAGGCAGTGTGGCCAGGGATCACGCCTGATTTTCGATACAAACTGGGAAGCGACATTGTGGGGATCACTCAATGAGGATACGACTTTTAAAAACAACAGTATTGCGTTTCGACGAACAGGGCGCACACATACAGCCAGTTAATACGTGTCTTTAGAATGTTTTTGTTTGTCCAAAAGTTTGAATATCATTCATTAAAGACGCTATGATTGGATAATTTTTGTGAACGGCGATAGGTCAATACTTTGAGAGCACAAATCAGCAACTGGCTTGTGAATGTCGATGGGTATTATGATGTTGAACACAAATAGGATGCTACACATTTATTGAATAGTCTCTTGTTGTGGACATGTGAAATGAAAGGTTAACCGTAACCTCACCTATTACAACAAAATACTACTTTTAGTAAACTGTAGTATGCAGTGCTATACAAATACAGCATGGTTTGAGGGAAAATAGTTGGAATTACTGGTCCCAGGGTGTAGGTCAGCTCGACTACCTCGTAGGTAGTCCAGCTGACCTACACCGAGGACCAGTAATTCCCACTATTTTCCTGAAATAAACCATGCTGTATTTGTTTTACTACACCTCATAAATATTCACTGCCTTGTCGTAAACAGCCTTCGTGGATTTTGCATCTTTATTCAGCATTAAATATTAAAGTTCTTCGTCAGTCAATGACGGAAATCTATTAACGCTACTGAGACTGGTTCCATAAAGATTACATGCCACAGACTACATGTCTACGAGGCGGGTTCCAGAGAAAATGTTTAGTGCTACCAGAAAAGAATATCGCGCAGCAGTGAGCTGGATACTCACCGGGATGACGTCACATGGCAGCGTATCATTTTTACTTCTTGGACGCGCGGCGGAACCGGCCAATGACTCGCTCCAATTTGCTCATGAATATTTATGAGGTGTAGTAATCTTTAGTACTACACTGGGTTATGAGAATTGTGTACTATTTTGTAGTAGAGTAATTTACCCCCAAATGAATGCCAAGGGTTAATCTTTAACACAAGAGTGGCACAAACCAGAAAATGGTTTACTTACTTGTCAATGTCTGCCACTGATTCGTTATTGCAAACTTCATTGAACATGTGAATCTGGCTCTGAAAAAAAGGATGTTTAAAAGCAAGTGTTATTCATATCGGTTTCTTCCAGATGTTTGTGTCAAATTAATGATTTGTATTGTGTAAATTCCTACAAACAATTCCTACAAACAGTTAGTTATTACATTAAATTTAGACGTATGCTACAACATACATGTACAAGTACTAACCCTAACCTTAACCCTGCTGAATCCAACAGGATCCAACCAGTTAACATTTCCGTTGGAACCTGCGGGATAGAGCAGGCAAGTCATTTGATTCTGCAATCGCATTCTGTTGAGTTATTGTTACTGGTATAATAATGGTATAATTCATTTCTCGCCTTCCACCGCTATGACCCGGGTTCGAATCCGGCCTGGGCCAATATGTGGAATGGGTTTTCAGTCCCTGTCTGATTCTGTGGGTTTTCCCTAGGATATTCTTCTGGGGTTTTCCTCCCACCTCTAAAACTGTACCTTCTTCCCATTGTCTTCTTTCTAGAGTTGTATTTGAGTCCTTGCACAAGTCCTTGCACAAGTCCTTGCACAAGTCCTTGCACAAGTCCTTGCACAAGTCCTTGCACAAGTCCTTGCACAAGTCCTTGCACAAGTCCTTGCACAAGTCCTTGCACAAGTCCTTGCACAAGTCCTTGCACAAGTCCTTGCACAAGTCCTTGCACAAGTCCTTGCACAAGTCCTTGCACAAGTCCTTGCACAAGTCCTTGCACAAGTCCAGTCACAAGTCCAGTCACAAGTCCAGTCACAAGTCCAGTCACAAGTCCAGTCACAAGTCCAGTCACAAGTCCAGTCACAAGTCCAGTCACAAGTCCAGTCACAAGTCCAGTCACAAGTCCAGTCACAAGTCCAGTCACAAGTCCAGTAAAGTAACAAGTAACTGGTTGAACAATGACAAAGGAATTCTTTTGTCAAAGCTCATTTGAATAGCTTGTGATTTGATTTGGAACTGGATGACTTGTGATGGACTTGCAAGGACTTACAGGGACTTGTGATGGACTCGACTACATCCCTGCTTCCCTCTACAGGTTTCTCCAGGCTTGCGAGCTACAGTGCCTAGAGCGCTTTTGAGGGATCCTTGGTTTCATTACCAGAAAGAATGAACGTCAAAATGTACGTCATTAATAGTTAAACTAAAACATTCTTCCCGTGTTGTATATGTACATGTACCTCTCTAATCAGAAACAAATTACCGTTATTTGGCTGAGTCCCGCCAGCCTCATGGTCAATGTCGATGACATGAAGTACTTCAGAGCTAACTCCAGGCTGTCCCTATCAAAGGATAACGGTGCTTCCATGGGCTCTTTAATAGCACTCCACATCATATCAGCCATGCTGCGAGCACTGGCACGCCGTAACTCCTTGTCCGGTAGCCTACACAGATATCTGTTGTGGGCACACATAGATTGCTTGAGAACTAAAAGACACTCTTCATTACGCCAAAGAAAAATTGTGACCTGCTCTAACAAAACACGGACAAAATTGACAATTTAGGTTTTTTAGTTTTCGCTTTTTTCAAATTCTTTAGGTTCTCAGCTTTAAAATGATGTATCATTTACATGTACCCCTACCAGATCTCCCCTGGGGGAAGGATTTAATGATAAAACCCTGACAACCTAATTATGAGATAAACAGCTTTGAAGTTTAGAAAAGCGTATTATTTCTATACACAATTGTTTCACAAAATCGACAACAAAACACACTTCTGGGTGACGGATTATGTTCAAATTTTTGGCGATTGTAGATTAATAGTTCGTGATTCAGAAAAACCCAAAACCTCAAAATTGTAAAATCCACCCCGAAATGACTTCACGAGTACATTGTAATAAAATCCATTGTGCGACTTTGTCCGGGGTTTCGTTGGAACTAGTCACAATTGAATTTTTCTTTTGGTCTGAATTAATTCTAAACACGTTCCACACATTTGTTAACAATGTTATTCTTTTTAATTAATTAAAATATATATATATAAATAGTTTGAAAGAAGAATAAACAGTGCTATCTGGGCTAACCATAACCATAACCATAAAACCAAACTAAAATATGCCAAGCATAGGAGTTCAAAGACAAGCAAAGCCAAACCAGACTGAATTCAGCAACCTCATCATAACCATCTGTACAATCTTACTGTGCCAGGGTGGTTTACACCATTCTTTGCGCAATCTTAAAGGTATGAAACACCATTGGTAATTGCTTGAATTATCACGAATGGGTGGATTTAGGGGGTTGTATTTTATAGTAAATATCTTTTAGCTGACCTGCCCGAAGTTTTACAATATGGATGCCGAGAAAAGCACGAAAAACAGCGTTTGTTTTCAACTGGCGTCGAGCAGTTATTCTTATGTTATTTGTGTTTTTCGTGATCGCCGTCCGGTAGGAATTGTTCTTTATAAAATTATATTTTTCAGAATAATTAAAAGGATATCTAGCGCAATCATATTGCTGGATGCCTAAAATCATTATTTACTTTCAGATGAGTAAAGATATTTCTTAATAATTCGGTAGTAAATTTTTTCGATATTATCTGCAAATGGTGAATCCTACTTTTAAAGGTAGGATACATCATTTGAGAATCATCGAAAAAGAATTACTACCAAATTATCAAGAAATATCTTACTCATCTGAAAGTAAATAATGATTTTAGGCATCCAGCATAATGATTGCGCTAGATATCCTGTAATTGTTCCAAAAAATAAAATTGTATAAACAAAAATTCACGATCACCGTCCTAGAGGATTAAGGAGGTGGGTATCACTCATTTTGAAAATAGTGCAGTTTTAGAAGATTGAGGATTAATGCATTTAGGGGGATGGGCAATTGGAGGATTTTGAAGGATTGAAGTTGGTACTTAGCAATTAGGGCCTAGTGCATTAGGAATAATCAAATCTTGTTGTGTGGCTTATAATTCCAGCCATTTATTCCCCAACGTTAACACTACTGAAGTAACAAAACACTAGGATGAACAATTTGAGAGAGCCTACCTTATTACATGTGTTCTCAATGGAGCAACAAACTGCATGACAGCATGGAGATGTAACCACAGGCGAAGCTGATAAAAACAATGTGTATTATAAATTATTGGCAAATATGAATTCAAGGTTAGGAATAACAACATAGACCATGTAATTGGTTGTCACACCATTAATTGTGCAATCTGATATACACTGTACGAGTCATTCTGTGTCAATTCAACATGCTTCTGGACTTGACCCTCACAGATCAGGGATGTAGTCGAGTCCATCACAAGTCCCTGTAAGTGTAAGTCCCTGCAAGTCCATCACAAGTCCTTCAGTTCTAATTCAAATCACAAGCTATTCAAATCAGCTTTGACAAAAGCATTCCTTTGTCATTGTCCACCCAGTTACTTGTGACTGTCCTTATGAAAGGACTTTTGACTTTTGACTTTTGGCTTCACGAAAGGACTTGTGAACGGACTTGCACGGACTCGACTACAACTCTGCACAGATTGAATTATTAAGCGTTATGATTGGTCTATATATGAGGAATCCCCAGAAATGATTTTTTTTGTTTTGTAATTTGGCTCATTAGTTTGTGAGATTCAGGTCATCGAACTTTGGACTAATTAGCATGACCTCAAAACCTAAAATACTTATATCTCTAAATGTATAGAGCCTACAATGTTGCGTGCAAATAAATGCGACCATGCCTATGAATTTGGTGTGAAACTTGTGTGAACCATACACTTTTTTAAAGAAAAAAAATCGCTTTCAAAAAAAAGAAAAAAATGAAAACATATTTTAAATGGCCTAATGGCACTATCTGATTAGTCCGGGGTGCCTAGTCTAGTAACGTATTCAGTACAATAAGGTATCCATCATTCTGAAGTTCTTATAATGGTCTCCATTTCATAAAATGGTAGCGTGAAACAAAGAGAAAATACGTACCAAAATTACATTTGTGACCTGTTCCAACGAAACCCGGACAAAGTCGCACAATGTGTTTTGTCACAATGTACTCCTGAAGTCATTTCGAGATGGATTTTACCATTTTGAGGTTTTAGGTTTTCCTAAGTCACTCACTATTAATCTACAATCTCCTCAAATTTGAACCAAATCCGTCTACCAGAAGTGTGTTTTTTTGTCAATTTTGTGAAACATTTGTGTACAGAAATAATACGCTTTTCTGAACTTCAAAGCTGTTTATCTCATAATTAGGTTGTCAGGGTTTTATCACTAAATCCAGACCCCAGGGAAGATAGGGTGGGGGTACATATGTAAATGATACATCATTTTAAAGCTGAGAACCTAGAGAATTTGAAAAAAGCAAAATCTGAAAAACTAAAAAGTCGACTTTGTCCGGGTTTCGTTGGAACAGGTCACATTTGACCTTGAATTATGAAAATGCGTATGCTTCCAAATTTCGCAAACAATTCTATAAATATAAATTATAAATATAATAACTTGACATTGTACATTGTAGATGCTATACATTTAGAGATATAAGTACCTAAAGTTTGGAGGTCATGCTATTTAGTCTAAAGTTCGCTGACCCGCATTACAAAAACTAACAAGCAAAATTACAACAAAAATCAGTTCTGGGGGGTTTCTCATATGTGACCTGCTCTGCAAAAATGAGTCTGTTGTGGCAAAATACATTTTTACGTAAAGAGCTGTTTATTGTCTCGGAGATAATTTTCAACAAATAATATTTTTGTTTTAAGGCATTTGGGTTTCTCCCCGACACCTATATTTTCAGATCTGATCGATTGAAAAGATTGTTTTGATTCCTAAATTAAATTTAATACAGGTTTTGTCATTCTCTTACCATAGCATCTGATGAAGCACTACAATTGTAAATCTTGTAAATTTCTTTTCAAAGACATTTTGAATATAACCGAGAAAAAGCAAATTTCCCAAAATTGTAAAAGACCGATGCATTACACTACAGAGTTGTGCCATATATCAAATAAAAGCTTATTTCCTGCTTTTTCTGATCAACTGTAAAATTGGAAGAAAAAAATTTGTTTTAACACACCAGGCTCATTTTGTAGAGTGGGTCACATATAGGCCAATCATAACACCAACTATCATTTTTATCTGTGAGGGTCAGGTCCTAAAGCGAGTTGAATTGACACGGGATGACCCGTAATGATCCGTACCATACCGTCGTGTCCTAACTTACATTTGCCACAATGGCAATGATTGCATGGGCAAGAGAGAAAGGTAAGGTGTCAGGGGTTGCAGCCTCGAAACACTGACGAATCACTGCCAGACCATTACTATCACAGAAAAAGCAGACATTTCGCAGTAGGTGGATAGGTACATCAAGATCCTGTATGAAATCAATACAAAAAAGGCACGTCCAATATTAAAGGTAGGATACACCATTTGCAGATATGGAAAACAATTTAGTACCGAATTATTAAGAAATATCTTACTTATTTGAAAGTAAATAATGATTGTAGGCATCCAGCAAAATGATTGCACTAGATATCCTATAACTGTTCCGAAAAATTGAATTTTATAGAAAAAAATCACGATCGGAGGACGGCGATTGCGATAAAAAACCATAAGAATAACATAAGAACAACTGCCCGACACAAGTTTAAAACGAATGCCGTATTTCTTGCTTTTCTCGGCATCCAATGATTGTAAAACTTTGGACAGGTCAGTTAAACGATATTTACTCTAAATCCACCCATTCACGATAATTCAAGCAATTACCAATGTACCAATGGCGCATTCTACCTTTAAAGCCAGTTCCGTATCTCAATAGTCCAGTTTAAAGGTCATTCGGTATAAAATCACCGACATGATGTTATAGTCGGTGGGTTTGCGGGGGTATGCATTTTGAGGTACACTCTTCAGGATGACTATGTGTGTGATCAACGTTCAGGATCACATTTGTGACCTGTCATCACAAAATGAGCGTAAAGTCGCACGGATTGATTTCCCAGTACGGCCAGTCAAAGTCAAAATTTGATGGGTTGGTCGATTTTGAGATTATATGGTTTTT
The DNA here is from genome assembly GCA_037893245.1 of Crossaster papposus. NCBI lineage: Eukaryota > Metazoa > Echinodermata > Asteroidea > Velatida > Solasteridae > Crossaster > Crossaster papposus. The sequence goes on along the minus strand of JBAIAA010000824.1, from coordinate 333,662 downwards.
TTTAAAGACTAAATCCCCAACAATCAATTCCCAATTTTTCAGGACGATCAGATAAAAACACAATTTTTTTTTGAGACAATTTTGACTATGCCTTTCTATGCCTTTCACACAATTTCTCGCAAGAAATGCTCGTTTTCTCATAATCTCTGTATTAAGACTCCAGACTAAAAAAATAAAATAAAAAAAAATATTGAGTATCAAACCTCCAAGTGTTACATACCATTGGAAAGCTCTGTTTCTACCGAATTTAAAAAATACCCATATCTCAATTTTGCCGACTTTACGCTCATTTTGTGATGGCAGGTCCCATATGAATACATTAAAACTCTCCTATGGTTTGAGCTTCCAAACTTTTCAAAATCGGCTTACTGGCAAAATGGCAAAAACAAACATTGAACCTTTTAAAACACTCCAGGATTTGTTGCTACTGCACTACCACACCTTTTAATACCCTTTGATAGGAATAGAAAGGTAGAATGATTGGGCTACAGTTTACCCTATGATAAATGTATGGGAAGTCTAACAGAAAATGACCAGACCCTCCAAAACCTTTCGAAAGGAATTGAAAGATGGAGCTATTGCTCAACCAAATATCAGTACAGTTGCCATGCATAAATAATTGGACCTTTCAAAACCTTTAGAATCGTTTCGAAAAATTGACTTTCTCCCCAGTACATTATATAGAGTATCCCTTACAAAAAAAACCAGTTGAACATTTCAAAACATTTCAACTTTTTTGGTGTTTTTTTATCTACTGCCGGTTTCGATTCTCCAATAATCCTTCCTGCTTCTTTTACAATTCTGTCTATGCGGTCTTTGTCAAATTGCCTAACATTTCCACCCCAACCAATCAGACATTGTACATGTACATGTACAGTAGCTCTAAACACTAGCAGCCACAGTGTCGTAGAATGTTGCTAGAATTCTACAATCAACATGAAACACAATTAGTATCTTTTCAGCTAACCCAAATGCTACACCATTCATGAGAAAAACCTCCCGAATATTGCCACAATTTTGTGTGTGTGGGGGGGGGGGGGGGGGGGGCGGGAGGGGAAGTGGGGGGGAGTAGGGCCACATTTTACAAAAGTGAGGATGGTGAGAGATAGAGCCGAAAATCTACTTGGGGGCATGTCACTACTTTTTTGTTGGCTCTTGTTTGGCACTTTAATATTCACCCAAAAGAAAAGCCTGTACAGTTGTATACATGTAATCCCCCAATGCAAACAGCTAAAGTGCATTGCCATGTACCACTGACATGCAAGAAACAACTCTCATAGAGCAAGGGTTAAATATATATAAACAAAAGCCAATCTATTAACCAATTATATAAACAGATATTTAAATTATTAACCCTAACCACTAAGAGTGCTTTTTAGAAAGGGCCCTGAATCAATCAAGTTTGTCATGCACAAACTGCTGGTATCCTGAGTCCATCCGAATCAACCAGTATAAATTCTAGAGAAATCCTTAATCCATCAACAATCCACCAGCAAAGGTATTATGAATTCTGACAAATTTGGGATACCATGCTTGCTTTTTCCCATGGAGTCTTCAAAATCCATCACCTCAAAATCCTTTTTGCAGTACTGCACAATTCTGCAGTACTGCTAGGGAAAATCCTGTATCCATCAGAATCCACCAGTTTGTCCAATATGGAGGTACATGTATCCCTAATCCGTCGAAATTCTCTTAAAACAAGGAATAGATTTTTAGGGATTCAGGGATGTTAGGGTTCAAGAAACAAACAAATATAGCTGTTTAATATTTATATGCAATTTTATATGTACCGGTACATGTACTTTTGATGCCTGACCCAGTGTAAAAGTGTCAGTTTAGGGGTCCAGTACCAGATCCCAACAAAACCTGGTGTTGGGGTTTGAGTTGATGGGGATTGTTAGGGTTAAGAATCCCTTAAATGTTCAAAGAATGTACCTGTAGTACCTTAAATTGTATGTATGGGACATGATTTTTACTGCAAGCCAACCGACAATAACACAATGTTATGAATTCCAGTCATAGAAAATGCAGTATGAAACAAATGTTGAAGAAACTGCCTGTAGGCATATCAGAAACAATATAACAACTTATTTAAAGGTTGTTGGGGCAAACCCGGTTGGAATGGGATTTAAAAACCACTCGTTTTACAATCTATATCAACCAATAGGTATAAAATGAGAAAAGGTATAATTGAAAGTTAAATAAAAATGAGTTTCGCCATTTGTTAACTTACGTTCATGTCACAGTAATTGCCTAAGGCCTCTGCCTCCTGACAAGATGTTTCCTGCTGAGGCAAACAAAAAATAAAAACAGGAAAAGTGAAGTTAAAGTACATCCTAGACGTCATACAAGTATGCCCTGCCTGCTATAAAAAGTTTGTCAACTAGTATTTAAAATGTCAAGAAGGACGTTGAGATGATGCAGAAGCCAAGAGCAAGAGAAATAAAGAATGTCTTGGAATGATTTGGGTTACATTGAATGTACATCTACATGTACATGTACGTTTGTTTATGGTGTAAATCGAGGAGTTTCTTTTGTTCCTCTCGATAATTTCCTTTGTTTGTACTAGTGCTGAGATTTAAAACCGAATTTTGTAATATTCGGTTTTAATTCGTTTTAATTCGTTTTCACTTATTTGTGAGTTCTCATCCTTTTTTCCCCAAATCACAGCTCTGGGGTGTTTTTGTAAAGACCCAGTGGTCACTGAATTCTCCCCACTATAACCTAGTTATTGAAAGGGCATTTCTTGTGGCACCTCACTCATTACTTTTTGCTGGTATGATTGTGAGCTGAATGAGAACTTCCGGTGAAATCAAATAATCGGTATTCGGTTTGAAAACAATTAGGATAAACGGATTTCGATAATCTCTGATTTCCCCACCACTAGTTTGTACTCTAACTTTTTTTGAACGGCTCTCATTGGTTTTGTACACGAATCTCAATCAAGGACGTCCTCGATTCTAACCCTAACCCCAATTCACCTTTGTGTCGCCAGGCATGTGTCCTCCATTTACACCATAAACGCCTATACATGTACTGTACTGTACATGTACAAACATGACTGTGTGCTAAATTCCATGATTTTAGCATTTAATTGAACAATATTCACACCAATCTGCAGGACTAATGTATTCGGAGAGATTTGCCTTTGGCACCTACATGTATACATGTACATGTAGTAACCCTAACTCCCTCACCATTGTTATTGAACAATACACTTCCTTCAAAATCCTCCAACTTCCTTTGTTGTGTAAGGAGTTAGGGTTAAACAGTGTGCTATGCTATGAGAGAAATGTTATACAGGGTGTCTCTAAAATAAAGTATACCCATTTTTAAATTTGTATTATTGCAAAACTACTGAATATTTCAGAAAAAGACAAATGTCTGTGGAAAGGGTGGAACGTCCTCTGTCCACTGGTTTAAGGCTCATTATGTCATTGCTATGAATGACTGAACAAACAAGACATTTATGAAAGAAATCAACACTGTGACAAGTTGTTTTTACTTGTGTGACAAAGCTCCGACAGGTGTTTTTAACCCTAACCCCCTAGGCCCTTTTTGCTAGCAACCATCCTCAATCCTCCAAAATCCTCATTTTTGTAAAAACCTCATTTTTTGTAAACCCCTTTTAGCCTCAATCCTCAAAAATCCTCCACACTTGAAACAACATCATGTGCCTCAATTCTCAAAAATCCTCATTTTTGTTAATCCTCCAAAACTGCAATTAGGATTCTGGGGACTGAAAAAAGTCAATCCTCCAAAATCCTCATAATGATTTTGTTTAAACCCCATTTAGCCTCAATCCTAAAAAATCCTCCACACTTGAAACAACATTGTGCCTCAATCCTCAAAAATCCTCATTTTTTTAAAAACCCCATACAGCCTCAATCCTCAAAATCCTCCAAAACTGCAATGAGGATTGTTGAGGATTGAGGAGCGTTAGGGTTAAGGACAAATTCTTTTGCTGTTTTGAACACATTGGAACAATTATGACAGGGTCCCTTTCCGGACAAATGCAAGGTGATGGCCGATATTCATGTTAATGCATAGCTGGCATCTTGGTCTCATGTCCAACTGCCTGACTTATCATCCCAACTTGTCACATAACTGTCTTGTTTGTTCAGTCATTCATGGCAATGACATAATGAACCTTGTACCATTGGACAGAGGACATTCCACCCTTTCCACAGACATTTGTCTTTTTCTGAAATATTCCGTAGTTTTGCAATAATATGAATTTGAAAATAGGTATACTTTTGTTAGAGACACCCTGTATATACATGTACATGTATACACAGTAATGCACAAGGGTCTACACTTCTCTGGTTAACCAGTTCGTGCCCCCTGACGCAAAGTTTTCCCCAAATTCAAAATGGATGACGCATAAACACGCCAAGTTCAAGTTCGGAAATGTCTGTAAGCAGCGAGCAAGGCCGGAAATGCGTGGGTGTGCTTCCCAGCACTATCGGCCTGAACCCGCTTTGGATCAAGTTACGTTAAAAATAATCACGCCCCTCGGCTCGGTGATGTTAAAATAATCCCGGCGCGAACTGGTTAAGAAAAAAATACGATGACAATAAAGTAACATAGATGTACATGGGAGGAATCTTACCTCTGCCAAGCTGTGATAATACTGTTTGTGTGCTGCATACATGGGGAAGTTCATTTGGAACACTTTGGCCACAAACTGAAGTAACTTCTCTTCCTCTTCTAAATTCCAGACCTCGGCACATGTCTCCTTGTTTTCAGTGTTTCCTTCATCCTCCTCTTCTGTCTTCTTTATTGGGTCTGCCTCATCTTCCTTGGTTTCATCTTCCTTGGTTTCATCTTGCTCGTTTATTCTTGTAGTTTCATCATTTGCACTAATGTTTGCATCTACTGACTCCATAGGACATTCTTGGGTCACATTTGGATGCTCCGGTGACGGATTCCTTGACTCCACTTCTGTTCTCTGTCTAGTGCTTTCTTCTGTAGGTTTAGACTCTTTAGTCTCTTTTGGCTTCTCCTCAGATTCTTGAACAGACACTTCCTTATCTGGTATCTCGCTGTCACCAACATCACCAAGTGGGTGGGTGGGGTTCGCAATGATGTTAATTGCAAAGCGCAAAATCAACTGAACAAGATTATTCAGCCTCTCGAAATTCTTGTAGTCCTTGAAGAGACAACTACACTGCCTGTAGACAAAATGACAGGAAAAAACTAATTATTCAAATCTGTCTTCATATAAACATTGAACTTGACTTTTAACTCCAACCAATGGAAACCAAAATCTACATGTACATGTAGTTTAACCAGTTCGCGCCGGGATTATTTTAACATCACCGAGCCGAGGGGCGGGATTATTTTTAACGAAACTCGATCCAAAGCGGGTTCAGGCCGATAGTGCCGGGAAGCACACCCACGCATTTCCGGCCTTGCTCGCTGCTGACAGACATTTCCGAACTTGAATTTGGCGTGTTTATGCGTCATCCATTTTGAATTTGGAAAAACTGTGCATTTATATACGTCGTCCGGCGCGAACTGGTTAACGTTACACGTAGCAGCGTCATCAACGTCAGACAGTCTATTTTACTTTTTCATCCGTGGCATTTGTTTGGCGAACGTGTGTATTTTTGTGTTTGTGTAATGTTTTTGTGGACATGATCTTTACATAAATTGTGCATTTTGTGCAAACAAATAATCTGAACTGAACACAGCATAATGGTGCACACAAATATACGGTATTTACCTCTGACCCCATATCTGTGAGAACTCCAGTAGGATCCAGACATCTTTTTTCCTGACATCAAATTTGTCACCAGCTCCACATGTTTCAATATCTAAAATTAAACAGTAAAAATTACCAATAACTACCAATAAGAACGTGTTCCGCCATATTTTTTTTAAAGTTGTTATCACTAAAAACATTTGAACTTCAGGTCACAGATTTAGAGGCAAATTACACCAGACAGAACTATGGAAAATTCACAATTTTAGCTAAATATCGAATATAGTATAATAATTAATATGTGTACCTACATGCCGAGTTTTAGGTCGATTGATTTTCAGGAAAAATCAGTAGCTATGCCCCGTCGAGGCCTACAATGTACATTACATTGTCTACTCTAGTCACGGGCCATAAACTAAAGCTAACTTACCAATACCATTATTACATGTTGTTACTAACACCACGCCCCCCCCCCCCCCCCCCCCCCGCCGATGTTTTTTTAAACATAAGGCCGAATAAAAAACAAACATGTTTAGCGTCCTGTCCTTTTTTTTAAAGGAAGGAGCCCTTTTTTTTTCTTTTTTTTTCTTCAAAATGGCCGCCCGACATCTTAATTCGAGTCATGATGTAGTGAACATGTCACACCCTATCTTCCAATTTAAAATTAAAACATGGTTCACCCCCGATTAAAAATTCATGTGGGTCGATCGATCATGTATGCACCGTACACGACTACACGTCACACCCTAGCCTTCCACAGCATGTACACAGTGATGTTAAAGTCTAAAATACGATCTTAACATTTTATTATCTTAAAAAAAATATATATATATATATATATAATGTTTTTTACCAAAATGGTCAAATTTATCATTTTTTTCAACTAAAAAAAAAAGGAAAAAGGAGGCGGCCCCCAAAAAAGAAGCGGGCGGTGACGCTAAACATGTTTTTATTTTTGGGGGGCCTAATATATTTTATGATAAAAAACGCCACGTCCTTTACTTCTTAGCCACACACATTTCTTACTTGTTAGTATTACTATTACACATTGCTCTTTTACACCAAAAGCCGCAAAAAATAACACCTTCTGTTTTCAAGAATTAAGATGAAAAAAGATGGAGTCCAGTACAAACGTGTTGCTTTTTTTTTGGCGGGCTATTCCTGGAAAATCTTTTCGCACGGTGCCCCGAATTCTTCACGTGGAAATAGCGGTAGTATAATGGCTGGAGAGACGTACTGTTATCCAGCTGGGACCAGACTCTGATGTAGTGACGCGCTCTATTCAGTGCAAGCGCACAAGATTAACCCTAACTCCCTACCCATTTTTACTTACACATAACCTGAATCCTGCAAAATCCTCCAATTCCTAAATTGTTAAAACTCCAAGTAACCTGAATCCTGCAAAATCCTCCAATATTGGTCACTGGTGACCATACAGCCTGTATCCTGCAAAATCATGCAGTCTTGCCCTGGCTGCAGTCAGTAAAAACCCAAGTAACCTCAATCCTGCAAAATCCTGCGATGCATCAAACTCCAAGTGACCTCAATCCTGCAAAATCCTTGTGTGTCACATTCAGCCTGATAACCTGAATCCTCCATATTCCTGCAGGGGTAAAACCCCAAGTAACCTCAATCCTGCAAAATCCTGCAATGCATCAAACTCCAAGTGACCTCAATCCTGCAAAATCCTGCATTTTGCAATGAGGAATTTGGAGGATTTGGGAGGGTTAGGGTTAATAATGGTGTTGTTTTTACAGGTTGACGAAAGTGAAAAATGCTGTTGAAACGTATGCAAATGTCCTAAAAAGAGTGAGTAAAAAGTCTGGTTACCGGCTGGATGGTTACGTATCTACAGCCGTACCGCATGAAGGATTTGGGGCACCTCAAAAAGCTTTCAGCAAAGGCGTGCAAACCAAAGACATTTGTATTGCCTTGGAGTTGGACTCCACCTTTTATCATCTACTTTCTTGGGAACGGAAGTAGCCCAAGTGGACTCCCTAACCTCCCTACGTACGGAGGAAGTCCACTCCAGGATATGAAGCTACTAAAAGTGGGCGAAAAAAATTATGATGAAATTTTCAATATTTTTACCTCATTGTAGACACTAATGTCACCCTCACATATTAATTTTGTCCTCATCTTTCGAACCGGGAGGTTCAGAAATTCCATATGTTCTGCTGGCCAACGTTTTTTCAGGAAAATAAACTCAAAACAACATTAAACTTGTAGACTCTCTTCATCAGTTGCATAACGACTCGAGTTCTTATACGACAGGCGTTGTATGCGCGCGCGTTGTGTGCGCGCAGCATGCAGCATCAATCGCGGATTCACGGAGGGCAGAGGGCGCGCGTGCATGTACACGCACATACGTACGAACTCGGTGTGAAACTGATGAAGAGACAAGTTTAACCCTAACTCCCTCACCATTGTTATTGAACAATACAATTCCTTCAAAATCCTCCAACTTCCTTTGTTGTGTAGAGAGTTAGGGTTAATGTTGTTTTTAGTTTATTTTCCTGAAAAAACGTCGGCCAGCGTAAAAATATTAAAAATTTCATCATAACTTTTTTCGCCCACGTAGCTTCAATCCTGGACATTAGTCCTATTCGTACTCGTCGTAGTGCAATCATGGACATGATGGAGGACCTTCTTATTCCTCCATCATGTGTGTGTCCATGTGCAATGATGAATGAAGACGTCGTCCAACCTGGGCTAGGAACGAAAGGTGCTATTTTTGCGGCTTTTGAAGAATTCGCTTTTGAAGAGCAATGTGTATACTCAAAAGTAAAATGATAAGACATTTTTGTGGCAAAGGACGTGGCGTTTTTTATCGTAAAATATATTGCCTTATATTGGTTTACTTTCGAAAAACATCAGCGCGTGGCGTTGATAACAAAATAACATTCATGATTCAACGCCACGTTCACGGGTCATAAATTAACTTACATGATGACACAAGACTGAACACTTCACGGCAAGTATCACAGCTTTCCATTTTCCGTCTAAGGTTACTTTGTATTATGACTAATGAAATTCACTGCTTTTCAAAAACACAACAATTTAAATCTTAATTTAGGGGCCTACATGATGTGTTAGGCCCACAAAAGTTCTTTTAATGACTGTTCAGTTCCATTCATCACGCCAAGTTCCCCCCGCCATTTTGCTTCAGTGGAATTCTGGGATTGTTAATACGTACGTGCCCGTACCCGGACCCGGACCGACCCGGACCGACCCGGACCGATCCGGACCCGTACAGCGCGTACCCGTACGTATCCTACGGTGGCCCACAACTGTCACGGCAAAAGCAAATGTTTCGCAGCAAAAGCAAAAGAATTGAGGTTCATACGATCAAACCTTTGCCCTATTAGTCAGGTTCATAATGTACATATCGAAAGATCACTTTTTGTGTAGATTTGCTAAACTATACATTTTTGGAAACGTTAGAATATACTCAACATGAAAACCATTTGTTTTCAGGTTCTTTGGGAAAAAAATAACCTTTAATGTGACGTGACACATGAAAAGTCATTAAAAGTCTATTTTGTTCAATGCCCTATATCTCTGGAAGTATAAGTCCGATTGAGTTCAAACTTGGTATGCAGGTATGGCGGGATGTGTTGTAGATATACATTGAAGTGACATCATGATGACGTCATCGTGTGATTTGTTATGATTTTGTTTCATTTTTGGACCTTAAGCATATCTCATCAACAGAACATAATAAATTAAAAATTCTTTTTGTAATATGTTTATTGGGTCATAGACATATGCACACAATTGTGAAAAATGTGTGACGTTATCATTAAGTCATCAAAATGCCATTTAAAAAATCCAAGATGGCTGCCATAAAGAACCTGAAAACAAATGTAAACATTGGTTTTCATGTTAAGTATATCCTAAGGTTTCCAAAAATGTATAGTTTATCAAATCTACACAAAAAGTGCACGAAAATACATAAGAAACCTGACTATGTATACAGTCATAACTGTGTGCATGGTTGTAAACCGGAATTGAGCTTCATCGGCCTTTGTCCCATCGCCGGTGTGAAAGGTAATTCTGTCCCTCCTGATAAATGTGTCCCCCGGACAGACTTACCAGGCCGTGACCCGGTAAATATGTTCGGGAGACACATTTACCTAGGTATTTCTGTCCCCCTGCCCAACGTTAAACGTGTCCCCCTGGTAAATTTGTCCCGCGTGCGACGTCACAAGTCTAGCACCCACTAGACGCAACAACCAGCCGTCCACTGTAGTACAGGTTCCCCCTTCCAAACTGAATGACTTGGCTTTTCTCCTCAGGGCCCTTTTTTGTTTGTATCCAGGCCTGGAGGGTGTTGTCCTGAAGACAGGAACTCTAGAAGTCGCTGCACCTCCTCCACAAAGTCGGCCATGACGACAACATGCGCTATGCGTACCCGTACGTTCGTACGTATACATACTTACCACCAGGTTGAGAATATAATTTATACGCGTGCAAGAAGTCTGAAAATACTGATTACTGCCATTTTCCCTTTCCCGCAGAAACGTAAATCGGTTGATTTAATTAATAAAGTTATTTTTATTTTGATAAATCGATGAAGGAAAGAGAAGTCCAAATAATAATACCCTGTGGGCTTATTTCATTGAAATAACATCAAAATAACCACTTATGTGTGAAACAATAAGGGGACAAGATTACCTAGTGAGGGGACTGAATTAACTGGAGGGGTCCGGGACAGAATTAACGGCTCTAGGGGGACACGTTTACATAGGTAATTCTGTCCCCCGGGACAATTTTACCGGGAGACAGAATTACCGTCCACAGACCGGCCCATTCTTAGCCTTTCGTCAAGGCCATTGTGGCTGTGCAGCTGTGGCGACTGGAGTCAAGACCACGCAGTACCCTCAAGCTGGAGACCACGTCCCGAGTGTAGTGACTGGAGCCGGAGACCACGGTCCCCGAGTGCAGCCACAAGACCTTTTAAGTTTTAACACTTGTCTTATGTTTTGCTTTATTTCTCCATTTTTTCTACTGGGGTAGAAAAATTCCAACCAATCACAAACGAAATGTCAGCATACATACTACGTCATCCCACGCACATGTGTGTGTACGCACATAGGCGCGCGATTTTCGTGAAAAAAACACAAAGTTACTGCACGTCAGCTCATTGGAACCGTTTATAATTCGTTTGGGTAAGAGTTGCATCCAGTTTTTGTTTGCTGGTCTAAATATCACAATGTTATCATTGTTCATATGGCTTTCCATAAGGTTTTAATAATGTGCCAGGCAGTAAGCAACGTGGTGAATTTGAAGCTCACCAATACTGACTACTTGATGATATCTGAAGACAATGTAATGTGCGCACATTAAGGGTTCGCGAAGTTGTCATTTTGGATAATTACTATGTTCACACAATTATTCAGTCACTTATATGCTTTAGAAAATGTTATTGAAGTAAGGATATGTAAGTAGAATCACCAAAATAAACTTTTCAAAAAAATAAATAATAATAATATACCCAAATATAGGAATAAATATATTACGCGGCAGGGATTAACGATTTATGCAAATTAGTCATATTTTCACCACTTGGATTTTTTGAGATTTTTAGTATGTCATTCTAGGGACCTTATAAGTGCACTGTAGTGAAAAAAATATTCTATTGCAATTTGTGTGAGGTCAAAACTTATTTTCCCTGGACTATTATTGCAGAATTAGAATGAGGTACTGAACAATGTCGGTATGGGGTTTGCGAGTTATTGCGAATAGGTATGCGTTAGTTAGATAAGTTTTATTTTTGGTACGGACACGCCGACTTTAAAGACCCCGGCTGTCATGCACAGTTGTTTACAAAATCTGGAAATATTTGTGGTTCAAAGGTGTTCATGTGTATACAAAGGAGCGTGACCATTAGACACGGAACGCGACGACATAATACGGGGTGCGAATGCGGCTTTTGAAAATACATGTACCCATATCACGACCAGGCAATTTACAGAATAAGCCATTTGCGCGTGACGCCGAGTTAAATTTGAATAACATCTGGTACACTGACTTGCTCACACAGCTTGGCACAGTTTAACTTTAAATTCTCCAGACCAAAGACGCTGTTGCTATATCACGTGATTCGGGGCAAGCCTTACGCGTCATACGCTAGCAACCCCCAGCTCTAGAATGGTCTGGTGTCTTTTTGCCATTCTCACCCATTGTAAACAATGTATTGGTGCTGAGCGTCTCTTACGTAACTATGCAAAAGCAAGCTTGCCCCGAATCACGTGATATAGCAACAGTGTCTTTGGTCTGGAGAATTTAAAGTTACACTGTGCCAAGCTACGTGAACAAGTCAGTGTACCAGATATTATTTAAATTTAACTCGGGGTCACGCACAAATGGCTTATTGAGAAGAATTGAGAAGAATTTACATGGGAAAAATGAGATGTGTCGCCACACAAAATAGTAGAATAATTACCATTTGCCTATTGAGCCTAATTGAACCCACGGCACCATAGAAGAATTGCACAAAATAGTAGAATAATTACCATTTGCCTATTGAGCCTAATTGAACCCACGGCACCATAGAAGAATTGTATGTGATTCGGTTCGGAACGTGGTGGCCTGATCTTCGCTGCAACGAGCACGGACATGGCATGTACACAGTACATACGTGCATGAAATAACATTGGTTCTGACCCGCCAAACGTTCTTGGGAATTGGAATAGAATATATAAACAATGTCTTGTATCGAACAAAAGTATATGCCTGCCGGTGTGCATCAACATTGTGTCAATTACAATAAAATCTTTTTTTTCTTCTGGTGTGTTCTTTACCGAAAGTGTACATGTATGCCTGGTTTGGCTCTAGTATGATATTTTTTGACTTCTTGCACGCGTACAAATTCTAGTCTCAACCTGATATGAGGAGTAGTCTTTGTGGAAGACCTTCTCGTGTTGATTTGTCACAATTTTCCCCACGAGTGGGCGCTATATACACGAACCGCTCTCACGACACGAACCGCTCGTGCAGTCATTCAGTTTGGAAGGGAACCTGTACCCCAGTGGACGGCTGATTGTTGCGTCTATAGTGGGTGCTATTGCTAGACTTGTGACGTTGCACAGGACAAATTAACCAGGGGGACCGTACGTCGTTTAAACGTTGGGCAGGGGAACAGAATTACCTGGAGGGGGACATAAATACCTAAAATGTGTCCCCCGGACAGATTTACCGGGTCACGGCCTGGTAAGTGTGTCCGGGGGGACACATTTACCAGGGGGACAGAATTACCTTTCACACCGGCCCACTTTGAGATAGACCGGCCCATTAGGCCAGGAATCGTCCCAAACATCTCAATGGCCAGTCCGCCACAGACGACAGGACACTGTAAAGTTATTTTCACTTAAGTTTTGAGTAAAGACAATCGAAGATAAAGGTGGCCGAAAATATCATTGAAATTGTTCACCGGTTACATCTGAATGAGTTTACGACTTTCTTTCACAGTCCTTTCCCTCGTTCTACATAATTTTGCGATACAACCAAACCTAGTAGTATTCAAATTAACACCATGAGAAATTTCAAAAATATACCGAAAGTATTGAACAAAACAGCAACAAAATTCAACAACAACAACTTGAATGTTTATCACCGCTTGCACGTATCACCGATCCATCACACGATTCCATTGTCAAAGCGCATCACTGATTTAACGATCACATTAAATTAATGTCTTTTTGACGTTCCATACAAAATGGGCTTTTGCTTTTGCCATGACAGTTGTGGGCCACCGTACGTACGGGTACGTACGCGTACGTACCCGTACCCGTACCCGTACCCGTACGTACGTACCCTAACCCCGCCAAACTGACCTCGGGGTTTATACAATGTAGAAACAATTTCGTGTCTCTTTAACCTTTCAGCCTACTATATATTGTTGGTAACAGGTCAGCCCGTACCGATCGGCTGCCCGTACCGATCGGCTGCCCGTACCGATCGGCTGCCCGTACCGATCGGCTGCCCGTACCGATCGGCTGCCCGTACCGATCGGCTGCCCGTACCGATCGGCTGCCCGTACCGATCGGCTGCCCGTACCGATCGGCTGCCCGTACCGATCGGCTGCCCGTACCGATCGGCTGCCCGTACCGATCGGCTGCCCGTACCGATCGGCTGCCCGTACCGATCGGCTGCCCGTACCGATCGGCTGCCCGTACCGATCGGCTGCCCGTACCGATCGGCTGCCCGTACCGATCGGCTGCCCGTACCGATCGGCTGCCCGTACCGATCGGCTGCCCGTACCGATCGGCTGCCCGTACCGATCGGCTGCCCGTACCGATCGGCTGCCCGTACCGATCGGCAGCCCGTACCGATCGGCAGCCCGTACCGATCGGCAGCCCGTACCGTACCGATTGGCAGCCCGTACCGATCGGCAGCCCGTACCGATCGGCAGCCCGTACCGATCGGCAGCCCGTACCGATCGGCAGCCCGTACCACCACGCATAAGTCAAGTCGTACTGTCATTGTCTAAAGCCGGGTGGGTCGATAGGACATTACTGATTGTCGTGAATATTTTTCTTACATAAAACAATTTATGCTCTTCGTTTTATCCGTACGAGTTTGATATTACAGTAATTTCAGGATTTACTTGATTTTATTATTGAACACATGTAAATCGTGTGCCCAGAAAAAGATTGTTAGGGCAACAAATGGGTCCAATTTCGTATTTGTATATTTCGTACCTATTATACTAACGTCCTTTTTATTACGTCTTTTGTACTTTGCTTTAGATTTTGCTCGAAAAGGAATGTATGAAATTATGTATAAAAAAACTCGAATAAGATTAAAACTGCTGCAAAAGTGCTTGCTGGCTGGAATGACCTAAAATATACAAATCAAATAAGTTAAGATGACCTAATATGATTCTACATGGCATAGAATCACTTATCCATCGGAAAGACTCAGTCCGCCTCAGCCTGGAGAAAGTTTGGTTGAATCGTCTTCGGACTATTCAACTACATGGGCTCAACATCCAACTATAGGAAATGATTAACTTCTATTCTTTTCTCCTATTTGTCATCTGTTTCAGATGTATTCATTGCCAGGAGTATGTTTGTGTTTGTTCTCACTCCTCTGGTTTCCCATGTCTATTTTCCTTAACCCCCACCCCCCCCCCCCCGGTTCTGACGATTAATGGCGACTGCAGTATGGACACGAAAGAAATTCGCTGCAAGCGAGATTCACAAACCTTCTGTCGTTCAGCATTATAACAGGTTTGTCATAATTATTATGGGTTGTTTAGATTTAGCCGCTCAATTATGGCAGTACTATGCACACCACCATTATATCCGTAAACTGGTGGAAACGAGTTTTCTTGAACATTATTTTGTTTGGTAAACGCTACCACCGTATACAACCGCATCCCTACAAACAAATAGCTAGCTTGGAGTTCCAGGTGAAGGTCACCGAGTGACTTCTTCGATCTAGCCCAGCACACCTTGCCAATGAAGCGTCACGTCTTTCGAGTCAACATTATCCTGGGAGAAGTGTGGCCAGCAAAAAGCGCAACTGTGTCGTTTGTAGTACGAAAGCCAAGCGGAAGTGTAAGAAGCCAATGTGTGTACTGCCATGCTTTGAGAAGTTTCACAGTTTGTGATCAACATTTAGGAGTTTTTAGATTGTTGTCTACTGGTGAACACGAGTTACCAGGCGATTAAAACGCCATACGACTCGTGAACTCGTGAACACGACAAACACGACGCGATTGGAACGCAGCAATATTTAACTGAGAACCGTTTGCTATGTATGTTTGAAGTTCGCTTCATTATTTAGGCACAATGAGATTGCTGAAATCAAGGCATCTCATCTAACCCGTTTAGCAGATAGCCAAGTCTTTAGTATCTTCATCTCCAAATCCGAAACTGACATTTTTAGAGAGGGAATTTGGAGGCGAAGCCGAAGACGAAACAAAGGTTTCGAAAAAAACAAAAAACATTATATCTGCGTTCTGAACAGATCGCGTGTACAATCGAGGGCGCCCTCAAAAAGCCCATGTTCGGAGTATTAATGATTGAACTGACGGACGGAGCGCCCCAAAACAAATTGGAAAACCCAGTCTTGGAGCAAGACTACACCAACCCGTGAAATACGCTTGCCCGAAAGCACATACTTTTCTGCTACAGTAAGCATGGATGACGTTGGCGGAGGAGAGAAACATAATACGTGTTAACCAATCAACAGCTTTGGCCGAATGTCTGCTCTGAATGACGCCACAACACACGTTGGGATATATCGGACGTTTGTAGTGTGGGCTCTATCTACACACTTGAACGTCTGATCCTATAACTAATTAGAGAGGCTTGGTACTAAGAAGCTCAATCTGTACACGTTGTGCTCGACTCGACCATGGCGACACTGCTCACTGGGACCGGAAGGTGTCGTCTCTTGCTCCTCCTGGCCTGGGCTCTGTTGGCCGGGCTTTGGGCTTCGTGCGCCGGGGTCGAGGCCCTAATGCAACCCTGGTGCAGCATGGTAGACATGGCATTGTTCGGTTATAACGTCTCGTCGGCTCCCACCTCGACGCACAAGCTGTGTCACCTGGCCTGCCTGGACATCACCGGCTGCCGATCGGCCAACTACTGGTATAGGAGCAAAGTGTGCCAATTTAACAGCGTGTCGCACCTAAACGTCTCCGGTGACCATCTGGTCGAGGAGGCAGGATCTCTCTATACCTTCACCCAGCAGGTTAGCAATAAGTGGTTTATTTTATATTAATTGATAAAAAAACATTGACTGGGTGCACCAAGGCAGAGATTTGGTGGTGGGGTTTTGTGGTGATGCTTGGTATGGCATTCACAAAAAAACTTTTTTTTCTAAACAAATGTTATTGGGAAAACATGCATAAAATGTTGTTTTTTTCCCATCAATACAAACTTCTCGCATGTTCATGTAATTGTTTTTTTATCTGAACGTTTTTGTTTTTACATCTCAGTTTTCAAGCCATCATGCCCCTTTGAGAAAAAAACCAACCTAGAGTCCGCCCCTTCGTGAAAACCCAAACCCACCTTTTCGACTTTTACGCCATTTCGATTACTATGTTTTTTGTGAACAGCAAACGCGTCTTGTTGTGAAAACGAAAAATGCAATTACAGGGTTTGGAACCATTCGCCACTTACAAGACCCAAAAATGTGAATTATGTTTTCTGTTTCCCCCAAACAGAAAACGTGATATCCATTTAGGAAAACTTCAACACAGTATTGTTAAAGGGATCGTTGGTAATTGGAACCCATTGTTTGTTTCAATCCTATATAGTTATAGACATATACCATAAAACTAACCTGTAAAAAATTCATTTCAAAAGATGGTAGCGATTTTGGGATATTGCCAAAAATCTGGAGAGGTTTTGTGCACACAGGAAGAATAATCTGCATTGGAATACACAGTCTGAGAAACGTCACTGCAGTACGATTCTCAGATTCAAATTTTTGGGGATAAAAAGTGATATCTTTTTCCATAACCGCAGTACTTCGAAGTGAAACGTTTCTAAAAATACATTATACTATCCAAAGCTGCTGTACTTCTTACCAAGTAAGTTTTTATTGTCATACATTTTTGGAGTAATTGCCAAACGTATACGATCCCTTTAACATTTTGACCCATTTTTGTCGCGTCCAAATGAGCGGTTGGAGTTGGCTCATTTACATTACAAAAAGAAAGAGGCGACGGATATTAGGCTTTTGTACCCACCGTCGAATTGTCTTTTGGAATCAATTGAGTTGAGTGGTTATTTGTTATTCACAAAAAAACCACCAAAATAGCAATTTTGTCAATAATAGATGTTGCAGTAACCCCCTGTTTATACGAAGAGGCGAATGTCATTAAAAGTCAGAAAAAATGTATCGATATTAGGTTTTTTTTATGAAAACGATTAAATATTGCAATTTCTACAACCTGGTAAAGTTATACATTAAAAAAAACCTTTAAAATCCCAATTACCCTAATTTAAAAATGGACGAATTTATCCTCAAATGCCGTTTTGCGTTTTCACGAAGAGGCGAATTTAAAATAGCGTTGACCTTGACGTGTTTATGAAGGGGCGCTTTGGTGCGTGTACTGACTTTAGCGTTTTTACCGAAGAGGCAAATTTGGGCGAATTGGGCGCGTATTGGCTTTTAGCGTTTTCACGAAGAGGCGAATTTGGGGCGCAGTGCGGAAATTGATACATTCTGACTCTCACAGAGACAGGGGCGAATTCGCTACTATATCGTTTTTTTTCGTTTTCACGAAGAGGCGCTTCTATTAATTAATTAATGCTGCAGAACTAATCACCTATTAAAGTTTGCTATATTTAAGAAGATTGGAATCTCTTCTGTCCCTTGATACCTTAATCTTGTATATCCTATGAATCTTTATGTTTCAAACTGCTCAACGAAAAAAAGAACAGACTTTACACGCGATTTTCTCGAAAGTTTGTTCAGACCGTGAAAGGTTAATTAGCCTCTTAGTCAGGTTTCTTATGTATTTTCGTTACATTTTTGGTGTAGATTTTTAGAAACGTTAGGATATCATGAAAACCAGTGTTTACATTTGCTCTTAGGTTCTTTATGGCAGCCATCTTAGATTTTTTGAATAGCATTTTGATAACGTCATGATGATGTCAGACATTTTTCACAATTGTGTGCATATGTCTATGACTTAATAAACATATTACAACAAGAATTTTGAATTTATTATGTTCTGTTGATGAGATATGGCTTACAGGTCCAAAAATGAAACTAAATCATAACAAATCACACGATGACGTCATTATGATGTCACTTCAATTTATATCTATAATATATCCCGCCATACCTGCATACCAAGTTTGAACCCAATCGGACTTATACTTCCAGAGATATAGGGCATTGAAAAAAAATGCACCTTTAATCTGACACCCAATGACTTTTCATGTGTCACGTCACATTAAAGAACCATTTGTTTTCAGAAGAACATAAAAACAAACGTAAACATTGGTTTTCCTGTTGAGTATATCCTAACGTTTCCAAAAATGTATAGTTTAGCAAATCTACAAACAAAGTGAACGAAACTTTCAATATGTACATTATGAACCTGACTATCTTTAGTCCTGCAGATTACTACAATAATATTGCATTTAGTGATACAAGCACCAGAATTGGCACACATGCTCATTTTGGGTCACTTTATACAAAAAACCCGTTAGCCAAATTAAAATCCAAGATGGCCGCCATTTTTGAAGATGGCCGCCAATGAAGGCCAAATGTCACCGAAATATTGATGTACGGATGGATAGAATGGCAATACAAGCACAAAACTTGTCATTTAACATCTGTTTGGTCTCCCTGTTGTTGGCATATCCAAAACAGTATATTAGGCACTTGAAAATTTAAGATGGCCGCCATTTTCCAAAATGGTCGCCACTGAATGGCTAGTAGTAGTGTTACCAAGGATCAAACAGTAATACAAGGACCAAAATGGGCATTTAATCTCCATTTGAATCCAATATTATGCTAAAATTGTCAACCACCTGGTAATTCAAGATGGCTACCATTTTTAAAGATGGCCGCCACAAGATGACTCAGCCTATATGTTACAAACAGTGACACATAAATCGTAACATATCTGGTACAAAGACATACAACACACTCTAAAAACAGATTGGTTGAAAATAACCAACATATTGGTCGATTTCAACCAATCCAGTTGGTAGATATGTGGATTATATTGATTAAAATAACCAATCTGATATTACCTAGTCAATCCATATGCAATGTTGGTTAATTTAACCAATCCACAATGGACTCCAACCAATTTGTATTGGTAATTTGTATTGGTTATAGCACTAACCAATACATAGTAGTAGGGCTGCATATTCATATTGGTTAACACGCAACCAATTTGCATTATAACACCAACCAATATAATATTTAATTCAAAGGTTCCCACGCAACCAATTACATAACGTGGACAAATTACGTAATGAAATAATACCTTATTACTTATTACACATCGCAATCATGCATACATACAATAATAACCTATTCCTATTAGATATTAGCCACTGACCATTTACTACACACTTACTACACACTTAGCTACTGCCGTTGTTAGTTTTATAGTTCGCTTTTTTGTCCACGACGAAGTCACAGCTATTTTTTTTATGAATAATGTCAACAGTTGAATACGGATGAAATTTAATGTCAACTTTTCACTATGTTAGCACAAACATCTAAATTCAATCATGGAATCGTTTGAATAATTACATATTCTGGTCAAAAAAGTACATTTTGGACTAAATATCACAATTTAACATCGACTAATGTCAAAATAAATGTTCTCACTTCTGATTGGTCAATTGCTGTAGGTACATTTCCTACATTATGAATAACCAAAGATTGGTTAATACCTTGGTTACAAGCTCAACCAATATGACTGGTTGAAGGACAACCGACATTGGTTATGAATGACCAATATATTGGTTGGGACCTTCCCACTGGGCAATTTGTTACCGGTTACCGATATTACGGGTAATATCGCCCCAAAATTTAAGTCCAAATATTACCAAGTTATTACCCAAATGACATTACCTGTGTGATAATGAAATTGTTATAAATTCCTTAATGTTAGTTTTTTAATATAAGGATTGGATATAATTGATCCTTGAGACCGACAGGATCTGTATCTGATGAAAAAAACTCTTGAAAAATGGTGCACCGCTCTACCAAAGTCCAAATATTACTGTTATTACCCTGTTGAAACCGACATTTTACCGAGTAACAACAAGATAATACAGGTAATGTGGGTAATGGTGAAAGGCTTGAATTGGTCATTACATTGGGAATTTGCGTAATAACAGTAAAATTATAGCAATTCCAGAAAAATGTCCAAGTCCAAATATTACTGTTATTACCCTGTTGAAACCGACATTTTAGCGAGTTATAACAGGGTAATGAGAGGTAATGGGTAACATTTTACCGAGTTAATAACATGGAAATGCCGGAAATGCCGGAAATGCCAGAAATATTGTCACATTCTCCTTGGTAATATTTGGTAAATAGTGTAACATCAGGGGGTAATATCAGGTGGTAATAACACGGCAATGCCAGGAATATTAGTTACATTCTCCCTGGTAATATTGGGTAAATGGGGTAATATCGGGTGACCTCAATTTACATGTTGACCCCAAGTGGGCGTGATAAACTTTGGTGAAACATTTGTGTCACTTTTTCTACATGAACGTTATGTTTTGCGTAATAGCGATACGTTTAGGGTGTTTTCGTAGACATAATTTTATTTTAATAATAATAATTAATAGTAATATTTATTTACTCCAAGTCTCAAAGAAACAAATTTGCCAAAAAGCCAACACACAAATAAATAATCAAAAGATTAGTTGCAAACTGTGATTATAGACGGCGGTGATATTGGGCACATATATAGCGTTTAAGTACATGCTAAGATTGTAGCAGTGGCAAGCTCAGAAGAGTCATTGATGTTTATAATTGTAGTATTGTTCCGGTAGTCAGTATACGTAATATTAGTATTAACCAATTGGGTAATATCGGGTGGTAATAACAATGCAATGCCAGAAATAACGTTAAATAACGATTACATTTTCTCTGGTAATATTGGGTAATAATAATAGGTAAAGGGTTAAATATAGGGTGGTAATAACAATGCAATGTCGGAAATAACAGTTATATTCTCCCTGGTAATATCGTGTAAATGGGGTAATACCGGGTGGTAATAACAATGCAATGCCGGAAATATCGGTAACATTCTCCCTGGTAACAGTGGGTAATATGGGGTGGTAATAACAGGGAAATCATGGTCTACTATTTCCCCGTTATTACCCAGTAATAATCGTTATTACTCGTTCCGGGTAATATCGGTATGTTACCCAGTAATAACTAGCGTTATTACTCGGTACAACCCGGGTAATATCGGATAAAATGCCAGTGGGTTGATTGCAAGCTCAACCAATATAACTAGTTGGAGGATAACCAATATATTGGTTATGAATAAACCTAAGCATCAAAGGCACGCTAAGTATGCCTTCAAATGTTCAGTAACGCAAATACAAAATAAAGAGTTAATCTTGGAAAGCAATTGAAACAGTAGCCTAATGGTAAGAATCTCAAGTCACGGGTCGCAATTCTTGTAATCATTTTCTTCTTTACTGACACCCGCTATTGTTATAAATTGGTATTGTACGTACGTGTTGGCCGCCATTTTGAAAAATTGCGGCCATCTTTGATTTCCAGTGATTTATGATTTGTTAATTATAAATGATCAACGAGAGGTAAATTGCAGCTTTATTGTATGACCATTTGGTTTATTTTGTAAAATAACCAATGTATGTCATTCAATGAAAGCAATCTTGGAAAACATGGCCGCCATCTTGAAAAAATGGCCGCCATCTTGAATGTTTAAGTTGTTTCTATTTTTGAAAATTATAAGGGGTACATTTGGTGGATAGTTGCAACTGTTGGTGCTTGTATGACCAATTAATCCAATGTAACATTATGTTACCATTTAGTGGCGGCCATCTTGAAAAAAATGGCCGCCATATTGGATTTTAATTTGGCTAACGGGGTTTTTGTGTACAGTGACCCCAAAAGAGTAGTTATGCCAATTTTGGTGCTTGTATCATCAAATGCAATATTGTGGTGAAAAAAGTTATTAATCTGCAGGACTACTTCTTGAAGATTTGTTTTAACCCTGCCGAGTGTAGTTGTTACTTACACACCAAGGCACATTTTAACTTACTAAACAGCAATTCTTCCAGAAAGGTCTGCATGGACCTTTAAAATGAATTCGAATTGTTCGAAAATCCTGTTATAGCACGAAATGATTTGGTAACCCTGTTGCGTCAACAAGCATTGTTATGTTATCGATCTATTTATAATCGGAACTAACAATACTGGGCACAGACCAGGAAAAACTGACGTTTTTTCCTGTCAAGGTTTTCTCAACGGTTTCATCATCCTGAACCTCAACCACTTGATATTAGCTTGGGGGCCACCCTGATTGTTGCCCCTAATTCAAAATGGCCGCCAACATTCAAAATGGCCGCCACAATTACATAAATTACATATATACTGCTAATTACGTTTAATATCAACGTTTTTTCAGTGATTCTGTCATCTTGAATGTACACCCATTGAATTTAGCTCCAGAGCCACCCAGAATTCGGCCTCAAATCCAAGATGGCCGCCAAAATCTAAAATGGCTGCCAAAATTACCCTAATCAGGTTTATACTGCTTCTTGGTTTTTCTGTCAGAGTTTTTTTAAGTGATTCCCTCATCCTGAGCCCAAGGCCTTTAAGATTAGTCTGGGGAATACCTAGGATTTGTCGTCAAATCCAAGATGGCTGTCAAAATGGCTGCCAAAATGGCCATAAAGGCAATTTACTGAAATTTAAAGTACATCTTCGCTTTGTCCTGTTAACGTTCACTAAAGTTTGTTTCATTGCAGCGTCCTGAACCTAAGCCTTTTAAAATTAACTTGTGGCTACCCAAGATTTGTCCGCCCAAATTCAAAATGGCTACCAAAATTACCTTAATCAGATTTGAACAGTCTCTTATTTTCCCCCCATAATTTAGTAAAAACCTGGCTCAGACATGTGTGCACATTTTCTTGGCCCTACACGTCGTTTAATCGTCCGTTTTGGTTAGCGACAAATTAACCAAATATTCCCCCCCCAAAAAAAAAAAAAAAAAAAAAAAACCCAAAACAACCGTACTTGAAATTTGTAACAATGTATCATATATTTTTGTTATTACAGCGTTGTCAATTTTGTTATTGCCTCCATTTTTATAACCGGATAACAATAATGAACGCATTACTGCATCTGACGAGTAACAACAGAGTAGTATCGATTGGGATTTTGATGTTTTTCTATTTCAGGGGACTAGATGTAGTCTTCATACAACTGCGAGTTACCATGACAGCGAGATCAACGCTCCGTGCTCAGATAATATGAAAAGTAAGCATTGGTTACGAGACACCGCCTGGCGCTCAAATTGCTTTGGAGTAATAAACTATCGCTATAGCGATCTGGAATTATTTCTAAACACAAATAGATATGAGATATTATTATTATTATTATTATCTGTGGTTTATTAAAACACTGCTTATAGCAGCCCACAGGCTGAATTACAAGTCAGTTTACATACAAATTTCAATAAAAAAATTAGATGAGGTTAAAATCACAAAGAGTAAGCGGTAAAAACAAAGAAAAAAATTGTAAGTACAAAAAATATAGTATACATATCAAAAAAATTGCACAGAAAAACAATACATATACTATGCTAAAAAGAACAGGTAATTTCATTGGGCTGGTGGGAGTGAACTGAGTGCGATATTAACAAGTCTGTTGAGATATGGGACTGGGCTATTATAAAAACGGGTTGTTTTACAAGATGGAACATGAAGTAATCGTTTGGACCGGAGATTCATAGTATGGGTGCTTGTCCAGCGTTCTGTGGTATTACAATGTATTTGAATTGTAATGCCACATTGCGCTCGAATTCATAAACTGTGATTTTCCCTTGATCATGAAAACAGTTGATGATCGAGCGTACAAATCTAGGCCCGAATTCATATGGCCAAAATCTTAAACGGTGATGATCACCGGATTATTTTAGTCGCGTACAACTATTGTACGGTGGCTAAAACAGAGAAGTGCGCGTGTGGATAAACACTGTGATGATCGCATTTCAGTAAGAACATAATCGGCTGTTTATCCAGCAGTGTACAAGTTCCTGCTTAGCCGATGTTTTGTGGTCTAGCCGTACATCATTCTATTCACAGCGGATTACGTAATTTGTTGAATAAAAGTTACCAATTCTCTGTTGGCTTGATTGTGTGGACGGACGTATGGCTGTGGAATTATCAGCGGTTTTTTTCGACATGCCGGTCCTCGCATGTGTCAACTGGGCTGATCAGCAGAGCACAGCGAACAGCGTGTTTCCGAAATAGATGTGCCCTTTTGTTCAACATATTACGTAATCCGCTTTGAATAGAATGATGTACGACTAGACCACTAAACATCGGCTAAGCATGAACTTGGACACGGCTGGATAAACAGCCGATTATTTTCTTACTGAATTGCGATGATCTCAGGAGTTTATCCACACGCCCACTTCTCTGTTTTAAGTCGCCGTACAATAGTTGTACGTGACTAAAATTATCCGGTGGTCATCACCGTTTATGAATTCGGCCCAACATCTTTAAATTGTGCTGAAGTCTGCTTTCCAAAATATGCTACGTACGGCTCTTTTACCTATTTTAAAGATTCAGAGTGGCGACTTGTGTTCAAAGGCGTGGCAGGAACTGGGGTGAAACTGTATGACATGTGGACCTCAGAGACCTGGGACCCGGATTATGAGGCCAGTGGTCATCGCCGTGATAATACCCACTACCAAGCCTGGCGCAACGGACAGCTGAATATCAGACGAGTAAGTATGGCATGATGACGAAACAGAGGGTTATACCGTTAACTATACAAACAAAAACGTAAAATGTGAGGCGTTCTGGCAAAACTGCAACAAAATAATAAGGAATAGGGCCTAATGAAAGATTTTTTAAATTTTCCGATTCTGTTAAGAAATAGTATGGAAGTACATGTATGAAAGTCAACCTGAGCCACGCAGAGTTTAACGGGCTCTTGAATTGTCGCCCTTAAACCCTGCGGACATTCGCAGCAATCATTAAACAAGTTGGCCAATACATTATGAACGCCCACCCCTGGTAAAATGACAATTTCTATACCACTATATTTTAATTTTATTGGCGTTTACGTAGCTTTTCAGTCTTTTATGTTTCTTATTCTGTATAATATAAAATAGAAAGGCTTTATTTCACGTTCTGTACGTTAATTTTCTACAATTTTTTCGATTATTTTTTTTTTTTACGTGGGAGGATGAACATTTTGTGAGAACACTTCAGATGTCCAAGCGAATAGACCAATAGAAATGCGCGTTGGTTCGCATGCCTTTGGCTGTTTTTCGAACCCCAGCTTTGTCTTCGTCTCAGGCTTCATTCATACAGTTTAGCAATAGGCTGTAGCCGGTGACGGATCCAAAGCCAGGGTTTGGGAAATGGCCTTGGTCTGTTTGTAACGGAGGCTCTGATTGGGCGCATGAAATGTTTGCGCTAAGTAACAACCACGGATCTGGCTGAATGTCCGCAGGGTTTTGAGCGCTTAGAAAGCGCGTAAAAGCGCTGCATGGCTCAGGATGACGTATATTGTAATAAAAGTGTTTTTAAGGCATTTTTCCCTACACATGTACAAAACTTGAAACTTCAAAGGCCCTTATCAACATTTTACTTAATTTGGGACATGTTGATGAATGCGAATGAAGTGTCCGATTCAAGTGAAAAGAGAGCATTTGTGACTCGGCACGAGTGAATGAGACACTTTGAGGCAAAAATGAAAATTGAGATTTTGATTTCATCATTTAAAGCTTGATTAGCTTTAAATGATGAAATCAAAATCTCAATTTTTATTTTTGCCTCAAAGTGTCTTATTCACTCGTGCTGGGTCACATTTATCCTCTTTTCTCAATACCTGAGAACCCTCATCAACCTCTGCTCAGTTGCAACTCATTTTGCCAGAATCCCTGACGAATGTTGTTTTGGTAAATCTGTTCTTGGGTAAATCTAGCAAGATTAAATTCACGCTGCATTCGTATAACAGTTATCAAAATTGGGACTGTTTTTTTTTTTTTTTTTTACTTTTAATTAAACATTTTTTACACTCCTTCTTTTCTGCTAAGGTCAAGCTTTCCCTGAATAACAGCACCGGGGTAGGAGCGGAGTTGATCTTTAATGGAACCGGCTCTGACATCGAGAGTTGGTTCCACCCGACCCGCCTGATTTCATCCCCCTGGGAGGATCTCAAATCAGCTCAGTTTTATACAGGAGGCGATGGTCAATTCTTCAGTATGGGTGAGGGTTCATTGTAAGTATAACTCTCCAGTTATTGTAAAAGAGTAGATTGCCCTAAGAAAGAGAAAATTTCTTTAAATAAAATACAAAAAGAGTGAGCATTTAGAGTGAAAACCACTCTAAAAATAGGATGTTCACTCTTTTCAGAAGCAATGCCTACGGAAGACAGCTCTTTTTTAGTTGTCCTGCATTTGAAAGTTCACTCTTTGGGAGTGGTTTTCACTCTTTTGGGAGTAGCTTTCACTCTAAAAACCCCATTTTACTCTTTTAAACAGTTCGGATGACGTATATAAACGCAAAGTTTTCCCCAAATTCAAAACGGATGACGCATAAACACGCCAAGTTCAAGTTCGGAAATGTCTGTCAGTAGCGAGCAAAGCCGGAAATGCGTGGGTGTGCTTCCCGGCACTAACGGCCTGAATCCGCTTCGGATCGAGTTTCGTTAAAAATAATCCCGCCCCTCGGCTCGGTGATGTTAAAATAATCCCGGCGCGAACTGGTTAATAGTGTTTTTAAATAGAACCCCTTTTTTTTAAAGTGAGCTTGTCATTCTTTTACATTCAGAGAGTAGGTTTAAAGCCTGTTTGGGGGCGTTTTGTTTTTGTGTGTTGTCGCCATCGTCCCTTAAAATGATAGGCCATACTTATGATATCACTTTTACGACTCAATGTGATTCAATAAATTCAATAAGAAAAGGATTAATCTGTTGTATCCTAAATCCGCTTGTCCTAACTTCGATTTACAAAAAAACCCAAAACGGTTGACGTTTTAATTTATTAAATACCATTGATTGCCATTGTTTGTACAAAACTATGATTGAAACAAAAACTGAAAGCTCAAAACCTCGGCCAACTATAGTGTCGAATTGATTTTCGTGATTATTGGCGGAATACGACCGAGCAAAAATAACACCCTATTTTAGTCACTCAGGAGTTGTACCAAAACTGATAACGAAGATTTGTTCTAATAGTAGGACATAGCGCAGGGAACTGTTATTGTTAATCCAACCCCAGGCCTCGCTGATAATTGGTTCTCTATCTCTCGATTGGCATAAAACAAAGGGAGCGGCGATTTTACATCAACAACGACTATGGCGGATGTCCGAATGATAAAGGCTGGCTGGTTGTGTCCGAACAGTCTGTCGAGCAAGATCCATGTGAATGGGCGAACACGATGGAAATATATTCTCACCCAATCATACTCTACAGTACGACCAACCAAAAGGTGACGTGGCAACATGTTTTTTCTAACGGTAAGAGCCAAAGCAGCCTGCGAGTTAAAATGGATTTTGTATCAAATTATGTGATTTTTTTTTTCTGATTACTATATATTTTTTCCCATTCAATTTCGGCAAATGAGCAGCCAATTTAATTTTCGTGCCTTCGAAATAAAGCGATTTTGCTTCTCCAGTGTTTGCCGTGTTTCAAATTCAGAATTGGGGGCATTGATTTTAGTTTTTAAGCATTCAAATTCTTTTAGCAATGTTTTCAATATAAATTTCGCTAATAAATTGCACAAATCACGGAAATGCCTGCCCATAATATTGAATTTAAATGACCGAACACAAAATCGAATGCTGTTTTGTTGAATTGTTAAAATTATTGGTTATTTTGTCAAATCGAATGACACAACAGTTCATTTGCCTAGTCATAAAACGAAATCGAATTACCATTTTTAGCAGCATTTGATTTCGCGCGAAATAGTATGACGCAGTGGGTATGGCTGCTCGTTTTCCGAAATTGACCGGGAAAACCTATATTAAAAAGCCTGCTGGTCTAAAGTCTCGAATCAGACGGATCCGGAATCCGGGTCCCGTGGGCCTGACCCTTTTCCGCGTCAAAAGGACACTTTTCCGGTTCAAAGTGACACTTCTTTGACTAAATTTCCGTGTCATTTTGACCCAGAAAGTGTCATTCTGACCCAGAAAAGGGTCAGCCCCAAGGGAACCCAGGGGGGGGGGGGGGGGGGGGGGGGGGGCGGTGCTAAACTAAACTTTATTACATGATGACTGTAACATCTATATTCTACAAAATTCCTAACCACTGCGACCCAAAATACTTACAATTTGGGAGCTCGCTAACATAGGGCAAGATAGCTCGGTTGGTTGAGCGCCGGTATAGTATTCCAGAGGTCGCAGGTTCGAGTCCCGCCTTGTCAATTTCTTTGTTTACTTTTGGAAATTTACCTAGTCAGTTTCTCTTGTGGTTTATTTGTTGTATCCTCATTGAGTGATCCCCACAATGTCGCTTCCCAGGTTGTATCGTAAAATTGAGCGTGATCCCTGGCCACACGGAATTTTGACTTCTGACTAGCGCCCTCGAACAGAGATACTGACAATATGGGAGACCGCCATAATACTATAGGGTAAGATAGCTCAGTTAGTAGAGCAATGGTCCGGAGGTCGCAGGTTCAAGTCCCGCCTTGCTAATTTCTTTGTTCACATTGAAATTCCTTTAAACTTATTTGCATTAATACGTCACCGGTTTCAGGAAGGAACGGGTATGTCAACGTTTAGAGATAATCGCAAAAAACAATGGTTTCTTAGCTAATTAGCAAAGATATCCGTCTCTTTGTTAAAACGAACTTAAAACTTACTTAAACAAATCACAGCGCCGTGTAATTTGTCATGAGAGGGGGAGTGAGTCTAAAATGCAAAGATTTCCGTCCTTTCGTGAAAACAAAAATCCGATTTTTTTGTTACGCCATTTCGATAAATATGATTTTGTGCACAACAAGCGCGTCTCTTCGTGAAAACAAAAAATGCAATTCTATGTACATGTATTGAGATGCCTGCCTCATACAACATTAATGTTACGACATTACTCAGGTTTAGCTCCTAGAAGCAAGCCAGAATGATTGAGTGAGATGTTTTAAAGGTATGATACACCATTGGTAATTGTTTGAATTATCATGATCGGGTGGATTAGGAGGGGGGAGGTTGTATTTTATAGTAAATATTGTTTAACTGACTTGTCTAAAGTTTTACAATCATGGATGCCGAGAAAAGCAAGAAGGAATGCATTTGTTTTCAACCGGCGTTGGGTAGTTGCTCTTAAGTTGTTCTGGTTTTTTTCGCGATTTCCGTCCAATTACAGGATATATAACGCAATCATTTTGCTAGATGCCTATATACGACCATTATTTACTTTCAAATAAGTAGGACATTTCTTAATAATTAGGTAGTAAGTTTTTTCGATATCTTTAAATGGTGTATCCTATACATTTAAAGCAAAAAAAGATATTGAAAACATTGTCATTTTTGACAAGCTCGTCCCTTTATACATAAAACCTGTGTGAATTAATTTCACCAGAAAATGGTTATGCGTCAGCAAAGAAAACTCACAACACCCAAACATGTGCATAATTTGTTTCTGTTTTCCCCTAAACAGAAAACGTAATATCAATTGAGCAAAACTTCAACACGGTAGGCCTTGTTGTTAAACATCCTATTTAAAGGGATCGTATACGTTTGGTAATTAGTAATTACTCCAAAAATTAATGGCAATAAAAACTTACTTGGTAAAAAGAAAAGCAGCTTTGGATAGTATAATGCATTTAAAAAAAAAAGTTCACTTCGAAGTACTGCGGTTATGGAAAAATATATTACTTTTTATCTCAAAAATTTTGAATCTGAGAAGCGTTACTGCAGTGACGTTTCTCAGATTGTGTATTCCAATAGAATATTTTTCCTGCGTGGACATAACCGCTCCAGATTTTTGGCAATATTTCAAAATCGCTACCACCTTTTAAAATGAAATTTGTATAGGTTAGTTTTATAGTATATATCTATAACTATAATAAGATTGAAACAAACAGGGTTCCAATTACCAAACGTATGCGATCCCTTTACCACTTTGACCAATTTTGTAGCATCAAAATAAATGAAAATATATTTACTTCTATTCTATTTTCCCCCGAAAACACAATACACTTACATAGGCAGGCACAATTGTAAGATGTATTGTATACAATTTTGACGTGGCGATCATTACCGAAATCTCCATAGTAACCAAATGAAATATTAAGTGTATTTATTCCTAGTTCAATAAAGCTAAAAGCCACTAATGAAACGAACTGTGCCTTTTGTCTTTTTGATAAGCTGGAAATTGTCCGCTCCGTTTGTGTTCCAAGTTGTTAATATTGTAGTATCAATCAGTCACCTAAATGACGATTAAGATCTCGGTATTGAGGCAGGGAGCTTTGTTAAAAAATGAATAAAAGACCATTAGTGTTCGCTCATAATCATTTAAGTAGCCCTACCGCCTCAAAATGAGCGGTTGGAGTTGGCTCATTTACATTACAAAAAGAAAGAGGCGAGGAATAATAAGCCTTTGCACTCACCGTCGAGCTTGGAAAAAATAGCAATTTTGTCAACTATAGATGTTGCAGTCATCAGGCAATAAAGTTTAATAAAGCCCCCCCCCCCCCCCCCCCCCCCCCCCCAGCGGCTTTTTTTAAAACCCAAATTAATGAAAATGTCTATGCATGGTCTATCCTTGCAGCAACGCATTTGTCCAGGCTACTTAAATTCCCTGCTGACTATAAATTGAACAAGGAAATTAAACAAAGAAGACAAATTCCACGGCTAGATAAGCACCTTAGCTAGTACCCTGTACATTGTTGTTATAACAAACCGCAGAAAAAGCGTCCTTAATTCGAGCGATTCACAATACCTAGAAGCTGCCGTTAGAGGCGCAAATCCTGCTATACCCGTAGTGCATCATGGGAGAAAGTCGGCATCAGTTTGAAAAACGGTATTCATTTTGCATGAACTCATCAGTTTTTACGTCTTTTTGGACGCGCACGATTAAAGTTCCAATTTTTTTCTGCAAATAACAATGTTTTAATCAACGACTCTTCCGGATACATTTATGTTTGTGTTGTACCTCGCGTGAACAATGAAGAATAGATATTTCACTACAGTATGATATACGGAAGAAGTCGACCGTAAAGTTTAAAAGTGGCTCTTTTGAGTCAAACGCTTGGTGGCGCACTGCATTGTGAATCGCCCGAATTGAAATAAATAAATTCATGCTGAATATGTAACATTATATTTGCGTTACTAATAATAAAAGCCTTATGTGACGACCGGTCGTCATCTGGCCAACGATTAGACGAGGCTCCCGTGGGAGGGCCGTATTGTTTTGCACGGCTTTTGATTGGATACATCGTCTACCATGTCGTATGAAACCGTCTAAAACGAAAGAACACTAATGGAACACAGCCTCATATTTCATTAGTACTGTTTGGTCGTTGATGCGAATAACTTACATTTGGGGGCGATTTTCAAAGCGGATTACCTTAACGAGTACGGGGTGCGATTTTTTTTCTCCGTACCACTAACGCGTCAATTTTCCCGTTTCATTCGAATGTGACGACTTGAATGGAGACCAAAGCGCGCGCTTCAATACGAATCGATTTTGATACGGGCGGAACGTATGAAGACCAACGACGTTGACAGCCATAATTCACCAAAATTAATGGATACAATCCCTAGTTAATTGTATACAGTCCCTAGTTTTTCGTATACACGACTTTTTTACCGTTTTCTATTAACCCAAATTATTGGTTAATAATCTCATCTAGATAGGGTCTTATAGTAAAAGTTATAAAAGTCTCCATTCAAGTCGCCCCATTCCAATGAAACGGGCAAATTGACGCGTTAGTGGTACGGAAAGAAAAAACGCGTACGGGGTGGGGGTGTCACACCCCGCCCGCCCGCGATTATGTTTCCTGCAGGTAGGTTGGTACACTAGCCAATCAGAACACAGATCGTGCTGACGTCATCGATGATGTTAGAGTTGTCTGGGACAACCCTAACCCTAACCCCTAAACCCTAACCCCTAACCCCTAACCCCTAGTCAGATCCTAGACAACTCTAACATCATCGATGACGTCAACACCATCTGCGTTCTGATTGGCTAATAAATGTACACTATGGGCATCGACACTACTACTACCACGTGGCGGGTCTGATAAAACAAAGGAAAGTAATTCAAGTTATAAAGTGGAAGATGTTATACTAAGCTATCAACTTTTTCTTTCTTATATCCCCACAGTCACTGGGATAGTTGGACGGGCAGAGAGCCTTACCATCCACATCGATGCTGAGTAAGCGTGGATCTACAATATTGGCTTATCAAGAAGGGGATCGAGGGGACTAGTGTTAGCCCCGCCCTTCATCACTTCGCTGGATTGTTATTTATTTAATTAACGGACTTAAATGCACTTTTCTTTTTACAGTTGTGATATTCACTAAATGTTCTTCTCAGTAATTCTTCAAATGCTCCGAATGCTTATTTTGATAGGGTCCGACCAGCCTTTATAAGTACATGTACAAGAACAGACAAACAGAAGCCCAAAAATAATGGAACAAACAGACTCCAAAACTGCACTTCAAAACAACACGTGCAAATAAAGATGTAGATATTAATATAATATAGATATAATATAAAATGTAGATATATCAATCTATACAGTACGTATACTTAATAAATAACTCGAAATAATAAGCTCCTTGCGCCAACAAAATTTCACAACTTTCCCCGGAAGTCGCGAATATTGACGTCAATATTCGCGACAAAATTCACGACTTTCCTCAAAGTCGCGAATATTGACGTCAATATATTGATTTTTTTTCCAGCAAGCTAGGTTTTGGCTAGTCTTGTTCCGGGGCGCGCACCGTCCGTCTAGTCTAGTACAGTTTGCATGCAGTTCATCAATCACCAATACTCCGAAAACGGGCCTATTGAGGGCGCCCTCGATTGTCACGAGAGATCAGTGGATTTGTTTCAAAGGTAAAGGTAGGATACACCATTGGTAATTGCTTGAATTATCATGAATGGGTGGATTTGGGGGGTTGTATTTTATAGTAAATCTCGTTTAACTGACCTGTCCGACGTTTTACAATAATTTATGGATGGCGAGAAAATCACGAAAAACTGCGTTTGTTTTCAACAGCCGTCGGGCAGTTGAATATTCTTATGTTATTATGTGTTTTTGGCGATCGCAATCCGGCGATCGCAATCCGGCGATCGCGAATTTATTTTTATAAAATTATATTTTTCGGAATAATTACAGGATATCTAGCGCGATCATTTTGCTGGATGCCTAGAATCATAATTTACCTTCAAATAAGTAAGATAGTTTTTAATAATTCGGTAGTAAATATTGTTGATATCTGCAAATGGTGTATCCCACCTTTAAGTTCAGTTCACGAGATTTGTTTCTGAACTTGAAACAAATCCACTGATCTCTCGTGACAATCGAGGGCGCCCTCAATAAGCCCGTTTTCTGAGTATGGATGATCAATGAACAACTGCATAGACGGACGGCGCGCCCCGGACAAATGAAAAACTCGGTCTTGGAGCAAGACTAGCCAGAACCTATAGCTTGTAGAAAAAAATTCGCGTCAAAATATTTGCGACTTTGGGGGCAAGTCGCGAATATTGACGTCAAATTTGACGTCAATATTCGCGAATTTTTGGGAAAGTCGTGAATATTGACGTCAATATTCGCGACTTTGAGGAAAGTCGTGAATTTTGACGTCAATATTCGCGACTTTCGGGGAAAGTCGTGAAATTTGACGCGAATATCGACGTCAATATTCGCGACTTTGAGGAAAGTCGTGAAATTTGTCGTAAATATTGACGTCAATATTCACGATCTGCGTAGTCCCTTCAGGGCCACCATACTATAGGACTCTTTTGGGTTCTAGGATTCCCGGCCCACAACACATCCTTCCCTGTCCATGTTCATGTCCTCCCCGCAACCGTACAGGGAGGACAAACGGAGCGAGGCCCTAGCTCTTGCCGCCTATTCAAGCAAACGAACTTCGTCTCTATACTAAGGTGCGAACCTGAACTCCGCGGACAGTTTCAGCCTGACTAATTAAGCCGCTGAGCTAACTCCTGTTGGTGATTGAAAGACGATCAATTAATTATTTTAAAGATAAGATTGCGAAATCGCTCGCGTTAAAACTGAGGGGAAAAATGACGTCGGCCAGAACGGGGAATCGAACCCAGGCGATGGAACCCCGCAGACGAGGAGCCTAACCACTCGGCCATTCGACTACCAGTCAACATTGTTTTAACTCGATGTGACTTAAAAGGATTGGAAGCTGGAGTAATAGCTCTATCCTATACATCTGCTCAAAGGGAGAAGTAGAAACTGTGTTTTTAGGGTTAATGAGCCGCCCACGCATTAATTGTCCGAAAACTCGACTTATTTTATTTCGATAGAGGGCGCGCCACACAAATGGCGGTCACCGGAGAAACGCGGGCCCATAGGGGTGCACTATCCTAATTAAAGTGAGAATTTCTACGCGAGCTCATTAGCATTAAATGTGCCCCCCACAATTTTTTTTTGAATCAACTCCTTGGTTTCGGGGCTTTAATCTGAGGGCAGACTTGATAAAATTACGGTTGAAAATGGGACCTAATTGGCGAGAACGTTGAGGGATGCCACTTGTAAAATGCCTGCGTGCAGGCTGGGGAAGTAGAACATTTCGAGATTGGGTTTTTACACTTGTTTCAATATGGCTTGAATGGGGCTAGTGCACCCATAGGGGTGCACTGCACAAAATACGCGCTCATGGGAAACAACGGAAACCCAGACAGACATCGTTGACTCGTGACGCTCAGGAGTATAGGGTGGCAATTTATGTGTTATTTACTTGAGAATAAATAATTGTAAGGAGTTAGCCTCGCATTTTATATGAAATTGTCAACAAAATTGATTTGTTTGCGAAAATTTACCTGGCCTAGAATAAAAGAATTGTAAGGGGTTAGCCTCGCGTTTAAATTAAAATTATCCCCAAAACTGACTTGTTGGAAAAATAAAAACATTGTAAGGGGTTAGTCTTATATTTTAATTACAATTCCCCAGAAATTGACTTTTAGGAGAAATTGAAAGTTGCCAGGGGTTGACCTTGCATTTTTATAAAATTTGGTCGAAAATTATTTGACCCTTTGTTTTTGAAAAACGAACAATTGTAAGGGGGAAAAAGGGTAAGCCTTGCATTTCCATAAAAATCTGCGAAAATGTAATTGTTCTTGAGAAAAAACCAAAAAAAAACCCCACCATTGCACCCACAAGGCTCCGTGTTCACAATGACGAGCACTATCTATTATCCGATAGTGTCTTTGGAGCAAAGACACTATCGGACAATAGATAGTGCTCGTCTATATCGTACTATGTTGGGCTTACCAATTCGTCCTTACCGTGATTCCGAGGAAAGTCCGTTTTTTTACTGACAAGTATGCCGTTGCCAGGGAGGCAGGAAAGTTCGCGAACTGCACGCACGTGCGCACCCGAGCGCAACGAAGTTAATAAGCTAGCCCGATCGGGAGCTATTGTTGCTGAGAAATTTCATCTCATGAATAAACACGAGACACGGAAAACATTTAAATACCACGTTCTGTCCGCGGACTGAACGCGTTCAAACCATGCAAACCTTGCTTGTTGAATTGAAACGGCGAGGCCTGTTTATACTCGGCATTTAAATACAATGTACCACGTTCTGTCCGCGTACTGAACGTGTTCAAAACCTTGCTTGTTGAATTGAAATGGCGAGGCCTGTTTATACTCGGCATTTAAATACCACGTTCTGTCCGCGTACTGAACGTGTTCAAAACCTTGCTTGTTGAATTGAAATGGCGAGGCCTGTTTATACTTGGCATTTAAATACATGTACCACGTTCTGTCCACGTACTGAACGTGTTCAAAACCTTGCTTGTTAAAATAGAGAGGCCGGTTTCGTCGTCGCGAACACGAACTTGTAGGCCGGTTCGTCGGCGCGAACACAAACTTGTGACGTTGTGCGCTGTGAATTCGCGAACGTTTTATAGAAACCTACAAATTGTCTTGCAGGGTAACAATATTGTGATGTCAACTTCAGTTCGCGAGCGTATAGGCGGGATCATACATGTACTTTAACGCGAAACCGAATAAGAATTTCATGATAAACAGTAAATGTTTCATCGTGACGTTATCCGCACCAATTCGCTTCGCAATGACATTGAATTAATATTAAAAGCGATGCGAATTTGACGTCGGTGAGCTGCGAATACAAGAACATTCGCAGCTCGAAAATTCTCCCCTAATAACAAACGGAGGTGAACCATTTATTTCGTGTTGTCACTGCAGAGTAGCTATACCTATTTAATATAGAACAGTAATTATATTGTATCTGTCAGTTTTGTTTTTATGAGTGAGCTATGAGTGAGTGAGTATAAAACCGGTGATTTCAAATACGTGACGATTGTATACGGGTTGGACGTCCTGTGAAATTATAAAGGCTTTCGCGTTGCAAATTAAAAGTAACATGCAGCGAATAAGTGTCGTACATCATGTCGTACATGATAGTTTTCTCGCACCACGAAGTGACAGATCTTTCTTTGGTTTCATGCACACGATACGTCACTTCGTGCCTAGAAGCCAGAAACAAATTTGTAAATCAAATGTTTTTTTGCAAGCACCATCACCCCCCCCCCCCCCCCCCCTTCGCCCCCCGCCCATCCCCATTTCACCCCCCCCCCCCCACCTCTCCCCCCCCCCTCTCACCCCTCCCCACTCCTCCCCACTCCCCCTCCTTCAGAGGGGCAACTAGTCCGAGGCAATTAGGCATATGCGTCTACACCTAAAGTAAAATAACAGTGGTGTTTGTTTGTTTTTCACTCGTTCTAAAATCATAAATGTTTTCCGCATCCGGCAACATAGAAAGTAATAAGATTTTGATTCATCAGTGAACTTTTTTCTGAACCCTATCAAATATTCACTCTGGGTGCCTAGAAGCTAGAAACAAATTTGTAAATCAAGTGTTTTTTGCAAGCACCATCTCCCCCTCCCCCTCCCCCTCCCCCCTTTTCCAATGTTGGAGATGTTTGCCGGTCCGTGCGCACAAAGTGGAACCGCGCAAAATTAACAACACTGAAGAGGGGCGGGGGTTACGCTTAACCCCTGACCAAAATTAGTGAACAGCGTGTAAAGAAATCGATAAATCTTGGTTTCCGCACAACAAATTTCAAAGTGTTTGCTTGGCATTTCGGCTGATACTTTTGGACAGCACAACAACCACTTTACAAAGTGGAAGTACAAAGAATGGTACACAGTCACCAGTATTCATTAAATTAATGTACATTTTATTGTTCAAGTTCATTTTGTTTGTTTTAATGTACATTATATATTCAGTTTTTTTCGTTTGGTTTTAGAATTTCAATTTCATCATGTTTTAAAGTTTGCTTTTGTTAAATTTTATTCTATTACTTTTGGAGGGGGCGGGCAATTGCAGAATTGGTATCACCATTTTTAATTGCTTTTTCAAACCACCATGGACAGTTTTATAAAGGAATGCTACCTCTGAACAAACTTAGGACCTTAGTTCAATAATATAATTTTTTTGTAAACACTCTAATGCCTAATGCTCATCTAAACAAATTATGATTTTTGTTAATTGTACTATGTTTGTGACATGACAGTATAGACATAAACATGGAAGTCTACAGTTAAATTGTAGATGTTTGCAATCGTGCTGAAAACCACCTTTTCACATTGTATGACAAAGATTGCCGTAATTAGAAAAAAACACCTGTTTAAAATAGAGTTTTCCTTCAAGTGTTACAAACAAACAAGCGATATCTAAAAATCAGTACCAGTTGTGTAGCATAGTACATGTACATTCTATCTGGCAATAAAAACCATCAGTTCTTAATTGCGGAAAACTAATTCATGTTTCTTGGTCTTGATTTTTGGTGTTGAGGCTACCTTTACTTAAAAGGTAGAATACACCATTTGCAGATATCGAAGGAATTTACTACCGAATTATTAAGGGATATCTTACTCATCTGAAAGTAAATAATGATTCGAGGCATCCAGCAAATTGAGTGCGCTAGATGTCCTTTAATTATTCTGAAAAATATAATTTTATTAAGAAAAATTTGCGATCGCGAAAAAACACAATTAACATAAGATCAACTGCTCGACGCCGGTTAAAAATAAACGCTGTTTTTGTGCTTTTCTCGGCATGCATGATTGTCAAACTTGTCCTGCATAACGTGCTGGAGTTATCCAGGAAATTTGCGGCAAGCCATGGTTTTGCAGTGGTGTTGTGTATTCGGTAAAGTTTTGCGCTCGAAAGTGACTAGGGTCAATTTAAGCCCGGTTCTTATAACAAATATTGCGTAATCAGTATCACAGAGTCTGTCAGTCACAATTCTGAAATGAATGGGAGATCGGCTTTAATAAAAAGATGAAAGATTAAAGATCAACGCCGGTCTCCCAATCACAATGCGCGTGTAGTGCAAAGAAATTCAATAGGTTGCGATTGTTGAATAGTATCAAAAGAAACCGAACTTCACCCTGGACTTTCAGCTGCATCTTTATTCTGAAAGAGCAGTGATGACTAAATGAGGCTATAGAAATCAACAAGGAACCAGCTTTCACTCAAGTTTCCATTTAGACAGGTTATAATGTACCTTTGCCTTTGGTTGAGGAATTTTTAAAAATGCCAGTCTTTATGATGCGACGCCCAAGTAGACTAATTGGACAATACATGTAGTTTAAAAGTTGACGATCGTTGCATTTTTACAGTACATTAAAAGTAGGATACACCATTGGTAATTGCTTGAATTATTAATAATGGGTGGATTTGGGGGGCTGTATTTTATAGTAAATATCGTTTAACTGACCTGTCCGAAGTTTTACAATCATGGATGCCGAGAAAAGCACGAAAAAAGGCGTTTGTTTTTAACTGGCGTCGAGCAGTTATTCTTATGTTATTTGTGTTCTTTCGGGAACGCCGTCCTGCGATCGCGAATTTCTCTTCATAAAATACTTTTTTTCCCAGAATAATTACAGGATATCTGGCTTATTTTTTAAAAATCGGTAGTAAATATTTTCGATATCTGCAAATGGTGTGTCCTACCTTTAAACATAAGACACGGGAGTCAAATAACAAAAAACAGCAAAAGAAATACACAATGTGGAAATAATGAACGTTATTAATTTAATAGTACGAGTACAAATAACGTCACGGTGACGTAGAGAAACGACTGGAACATGTGGGACAACTCTTGCTAATATCAAACAACATCTCTTCAAAGCGATACCAGGCCTGTCCGAGTTATAGCAATTTAGGTAATTTTACACAATACGAATTTTAAGGTCTTACTTTACATAACTTAGTAATTATACGGGCAATCAAAATGCACAAAAAACCTATCGTATACAATGTACTGTATATCAATTTTTTTCGTATTTTTACAGCATCACATTCACATTGGTCTTGCATTTAATATTTATTTGTACATTAGAGCCTGCAGAATTTTACCTCTTGCGCGATTCTACTAAAACTAGGCGTAGCACTTAATTTTTTTAAACACATCAAACAAGTTCAATTTCAGTTCTCCTCCGAGATCTCTCAAGATGCCTGTTAGTGCCCGTGCAACAGTGTCAGTAGTAGCCTGCAAACGGTCGATTTTATCCTCAATAACATCTAGTAGTCTATGGATGACGTCTAGATTCCCTTCGTCATGCACCGGCATAGTTAGTAGAGACTGCAGTGACGACGTGTCTAGGCTCATTTCAAGCGAGGCAGGTGGTGAGACCGGGCGGTCGGGCGAGGCATATGGTGAGACCGGGCGGTCGGGCTCGGCAGGTGGTGGGATCGGGCGGTCGGGCGAGGCAGGTGGCGGGACTGGGCGGTCGGGCGAGGCACGTGGTAGTACCGGGCGGTCGAGCGAGGCAGGTGGTAGTACTGGGCGGTGGGGCGAGGAAGGTGGTAGTACCGGGCGGTCGGGCGAGGCAAGTGGTAGAACCGGGCGGTTGGGCGAGGCAGGTACAGCCGGGCGGTCTCTTTTTACTAAATTGATGAGTGGTTCATTGTCGTCATCCTCATCCTCGTCCGTCGACAATCTAAGTCTTTTCCGTGCTGAAAAGGAAAAAAAAGTGATCAGTAAAGTACAGCTGTATTGTACGACTCTTACATGATTTCCTATGATTTTCCAAGATTTAACATGAATACAAAAAATATGTGCACAATAGTATTAACAAAATGGAAATTTGGTATCAGACATTGGGTGTGCGATTTTGTGCTTATAAAAGAGCGCCGATATGTAATGTGTGCACACAAACGGCATCACTCAAATTAAAAGGGCCCAATTGAGCGTAACAGCTGGTTTGCCAAGTTTACACACAGGCAATGCGTGTAAGTAGGTTGGCAATGAGCTACGGACATTAAAACCAAATTTCCCCAACGTTCTTTGTGTGCCTGGGAGCAGTGGATTAAACCGTGTGCTCTACGGTACAATTTACGAAAGTTGCAACGCGTGCATTTGCCTGTGGCAATAAATTGATGAACGATATATAGTTTTTATTATGGTATAATGCAAAGCGTTCGATTTTTCAACAGGTTTCATGTTATGTGGGGAATTTCTTGCTTTCAGCAGGTGTCTGATGGAAATTTACTCTTTTTTAACTTTGAATGTTAGCATCTCTGCATTTGTGTAAATGATTTCTTGTTTATGCGTAAAATGTTTTCTATGAGCAACGAACGTTGGCCGCCATCTTGCCTTCGGAATTGGCTAGTGTCCGAATTGCTTGGCCCACATTTACATGTACGATTGAAAACATTGGCACATAAATACATGAAATTACAATAGAAAGTATAAGAAAAAAAACCCAAAGTCCTATAATTACGGACTTTAAAATATGGAAAAACTTGAAAGATTTAATGAACGCAATTTTGTAGACGTTTGTTTTTATCATCGATGCACATAACAAATGCAATAATATGCCGAAGCAGCATGCAAACTTACCTTGGTCTTGAACGATGCGAGCCTTGTAGGTTCCGGCCTTGTATGTTACTGAAACCGTAGCTCCATCTTGTAGAGGGCCTCTCACCTTCACCCGACTTCTGTTTACCGTCTCAATGACTCCTGCATAACGTGCTGGAGTTATCCAGGAAATCTGAACTTTGCGGCAAGCCATGGTTTTGCAGTGGTGTTGTGTATTCGGTAAAGTTTTGAGCTCGAAAGTGACTAGGGTCAATTTAAGCCCGGTTCTTATAACAAATATTGCGTAATCAGTATCACAGAGTCTGTCAATCACAATTCTGAAATGAATGGGTGATCGGCTTTAATAAAAAGATGAAAGGTTAAAGATCAACGCCGGTCTCCCAATCACAATGCGCGTGTACTGCAAAGAAATTCAATAGGCTGCGATTGTTGAATAGTATCAAAAGAAACCGAACTTCACCCTGGACTCTCAGCTGCATCTTTATTATGAAAGAGCAGTGATGACTATAATGAGGCTATAGAAATCAACAAGGAACAAGCTTTCACTCAAGTTTCCATTTAGACAGGTTATAATGTATCTTTGCCTTTGGTTGAGGAATTTTTAAAAATGCCAGTCTTTATGATGCGACGCACAAGTAGACTAATTGGACAATAGTTTAAAAGTTGACGATCATTGCATTTTTACAGTACATTAAAGGTAGGATACACCATTGGTAATTGCTTGAATTATTAATAATGGGTGGATTTGGGGGGTTGTATTTTATAGTAAATATCGTTTAACTGACCTGTCCGAAGTTTTACAATCATGGATGCCGAGAAAATGACGAAAAACATCGTTTGTTTTTAACTGGCGTCGAGCAGTTATTCTTATGTTATTTGTGTTCTTTCGGGAACGCCGTCCTGCGATCGCGAATTTCTCTTCATAAAATACTTTTTTTCAGAATAATAACAGGATATCTGGCTTATTTCTTAAAAATCGGTAGTAAATATTTCCGATATCTGCAAATGGTGTGTCCTACCTTTAAACATAAGACACGGGAGTCAAATAACAAAAAACAGCAAAAGAAATACACAATGTGGAAATAATGAACGTTATTAATTTAATAGTACGAGTACAAATAACGTCACGGTGACGTAGAGAAACGACTGGAACATGTGGGACAACTCTTGCTAATATCAAACAACATCTCTTCAAAGCGATACCAGGCCTGTCCGAGTTATAGCAATTTAGGTAATTTTACACAATACGAATTTTAAGGTCTTACTTTACATAACTTAGTAATTATACGGGCAATCAAAATGCACAAAAAACCTATCGTATACAATGTACTGTATATCAATTTTTTTCGTATTTTTACAGCATCACATTCACATTGGTCTTGCATTTAATATTTATTTGTACATTAGAGCCTGCAGAATTTTACCTCTTGCGCGATTCTACTAAAACTAGGCGTAGCACTTAATTTTTTTAAACACATCAAACAAGTTCAATTTCAGTTCTCCTCCGAGATCTCTCAAGATGCCTGTTAGTGCCCGTGCAACAGTGTCAGTAGTAGCCTGCAAACGGTCGATTTTATCCTCAATAACATCTAGTAGTCTATGGATGACGTCTAGATTCCCTTCGTCATGCACCGGCATAGTTAGTAGAGACTGCAGTGACGACGTGTCTAGGCTCATTTCAAGCGAGGCAGGTGGTGAGACCGGGCGGTCGGGCGAGGCATATGGTGAGACCGGGCGGTCGGGCTCGGCAGGTGGTGGGATCGGGCGGTCGGGCGAGGCAGGTGGCGGGACTGGGCGGTCGGGCGAGGCACGTGGTAGTACCGGGCGGTCGAGCGAGGCAGGTGGTAGTACTGGGCGGTGGGGCGAGGAAGGTGGTAGTACCGGGCGGTCGGGCGAGGCAAGTGGTAGAACCGGGCGGTTGGGCGAGGCAGGTACAGCCGGGCGGTCTCTTTTTACTAAATTGATGAGTGGTTCATTGTCGTCATCCTCATCCTCGTCCGTCGACAATCTAAGTCTTTTCCGTGCTG
The DNA here is from genome assembly GCA_037893245.1 of Crossaster papposus. Classification (NCBI taxonomy): domain Eukaryota; kingdom Metazoa; phylum Echinodermata; class Asteroidea; order Velatida; family Solasteridae; genus Crossaster; species Crossaster papposus. The sequence continues at coordinate 290,200 of JBAIAA010000824.1, read as the reverse complement.
AAAAGGAAAAAAAAGTGATCAGTAAAGTACAGCTGTATTGTACGACTCTTACATGATTTCCTATGATTTTCCAAGATTTAACATGAATACAAAAAATATGTGCACAATAGTATTAACAAAATGGAAATTTGGTATCAGACATTGGGTGTGCGATTTTGTGCTTATAAAAGAGCGCCGATATGTAATGTGTGCACACAAACGGCATCACTCAAATTAAAAGGGCCCAATTGAGCGTAACAGCTGGTTTGCCAAGTTTACACACAGGCAATGCGTGTAAGTAGGTTGGCAATGAGCTACGGACATTAAAACCAAATTTCCCCAACGTTCTTTGTGTGCCTGGGAGCAGTGGATTAAACCGTGTGCTCTACGGTACAATTTACGAAAGTTGCAACGCGTGCATTTGCCTGTGGCAATAAATTGATGAACGATATATAGTTTTTATTATGGTATAATGCAAAGCGTTCGATTTTTCAACAGGTTTCATGTTATGTGGGGAATTTCTTGCTTTCAGCAGGTGTCTGATGGAAATTTACTCTTTTTTAACTTTGAATGTTAGCATCTCTGCATTTGTGTAAATGATTTCTTGTTTATGCGTAAAATGTTTTCTATGAGCAACGAACGTTGGCCGCCATCTTGCCTTCGGAATTGGCTAGTGTCCGAATTGCTTGGCCCACATTTACATGTACGATTGAAAACATTGGCACATAAATACATGAAATTACAATAGAAAGTATAAGAAAAAAAACCCAAAGTCCTATAATTACGGACTTTAAAATATGGAAAAACTTGAAAGATTTAATGAACGCAATTTTGTAGACGTTTGTTTTTATCATCGATGCACATAACAAATGCAATAATATGCCGAAGCAGCATGCAAACTTACCTTGGTCTTGAACGATGCGAGCCTTGTAGGTTCCGGCCTTGTATGTTACTGAAACCGTAGCTCCATCTTGTAGAGGGCCTCTCACCTTCACCCGACTTCTGTTTACCGTCTCAATGACTCCTGCATAACGTGCTGGAGTTATCCAGGAAATCTGAACTTTGCGGCAAGCCATGGTTTTGCAGTGGTGTTGTGTATTCGGTAAAGTTTTGAGCTCGAAAGTGACTAGGGTCAATTTAAGCCCGGTTCTTATAACAAATATTGCGTAATCAGTATCACAGAGTCTGTCAATCACAATTCTGAAATGAATGGGTGATCGGCTTTAATAAAAAGATGAAAGGTTAAAGATCAACGCCGGTCTCCCAATCACAATGCGCGTGTACTGCAAAGAAATTCAATAGGCTGCGATTGTTGAATAGTATCAAAAGAAACCGAACTTCACCCTGGACTCTCAGCTGCATCTTTATTATGAAAGAGCAGTGATGACTATAATGAGGCTATAGAAATCAACAAGGAACAAGCTTTCACTCAAGTTTCCATTTAGACAGGTTATAATGTATCTTTGCCTTTGGTTGAGGAATTTTTAAAAATGCCAGTCTTTATGATGCGACGCACAAGTAGACTAATTGGACAATAGTTTAAAAGTTGACGATCATTGCATTTTTACAGTACATTAAAGGTAGGATACACCATTGGTAATTGCTTGAATTATTAATAATGGGTGGATTTGGGGGGTTGTATTTTATAGTAAATATCGTTTAACTGACCTGTCCGAAGTTTTACAATCATGGATGCCGAGAAAAGGACGAAAAACATCGTTTGTTTTTAACTGGCGTCGAGCAGTTATTCTTATGTTATTTGTGTTCTTTCGGGAACGCCGTCCTGCGATCGCGAATTTCTCTTCATAAAATACTTTTTTTTCAGAATAATAACAGGATATCTGGCTTATTTCTTAAAAATCGGTGGTAAATATTTCCGATATCTGCAAATGGTGTGTCCTACCTTTAAACATAAGACACGGGAGTCAAATAACGAAAAACAGCAAAAGAAATACACAATGTGGAAATAATGAACGTTATTAATTTAATAGTACGAGTACAAATAACGTCACGGTGACGTATAGAAACGACTGGAACATGTGAGACAACTCTTGCTAATATCAAACAACATCTCTTCAAAGCGATACCAGGCCTGGCCGAGTTATAGCAATTTAGGTAATTTTACACAATACGAACTTTAAGGTCTTACTTTACATAACTTAGTAATTATATGGGCAATCAAAATGCACAAAAAAAACTATCGTATACAATGTACTGTATATCATTTTTTCCCGTATTTTTACAGCATCACATTCACATTGGTCTTGCATTTAATATTTATTTGTACATTAGAGCCTGCATAATTTTACCTCTAGCGCGATTCTACTAAAACTAGGCGTAGCACTTAATTTTTTTAAACACATCAAACAAGTTCAATTTCAGTTCTGCATCCGAGATCTCTCAAGATGCCTGTTAGTGTCCGTGCAACAGTGTCAATAGTAGCCTGCAAACGGTCGAATTTATCCTCAATGACATCTAGTTGTCTATGGATGACGTCTAGATTCCCTTCGTCATGCACCGGCATAGTTAGTAGAGACTGCAGTGACGACATGTCTAGGCTCATTTCAAGCGAGGCAGGTGGTGAGACCGGGCGGTCGGGCGAGGCATAGGGTGAGACCGGGTGGTCGGGTGATGCAGGCGGTGTGACTGGGCGGTCGGGCGAAGCAGGTGGTGGGACTGGGCGGTCTGACGATGCAGGTGGTAGTACCGGGCGGTCGGGCGAGGCAAGTGGTAGAACCGGGCGGTTGGGCGAGGCGGGTACAGCCGGGCGGTCTCTTTTTACTAAATTGATGAGTGGTTCATCGTCGTCATCCTCATCCGTCGACAATCTAGGTCTTTTCCGTGCTGAAAAGGAAAAAAAGTGATCAGTAAAGTACAGCTGTATTGTACGACTCTTACATGATTCCCTATGATTTTCCAAGATTTAACATAATACAAAAAAATATGTGCACAATAGTATTAACAAAATGGAATTTGGCATTTTAAAATTTAACCATGTGGTATACACAAATATCTTTTCAATAAAATGTATAAAACAGGAAAATTGGCTAGATTTCTGACTCGCACTTTGACGCGTTTTGTTGAAAATTACGGGAGCAGCAACCCCACAATAAATATTATTTTGTGCGATTTGTTGCTTATAAAAGAGCGCCGACATGTAACGTGTGCACACAAACGGCATCACTCAAATTAAAAGGGCCCAATTGAGCGTAACAGCTGGTTTCCCAAGTTTACACACAGGCAATACGTGTAAGTAGGTTGGCAATGAGCTACGGACATTAAAACCAAATTTCACCAACGAAGTTTGGGTGCCTGGGAGCAGTGGATTAAACCGCGTGCTCTACGGTACAATTTACGAAAGTTGCAACGCGTGCATTTGTCTGTGGCAATTGATGAACGATATATAGTTTTTATTATGGTATAATGCAAAGCGTTCGATTTTTCAACAGGTTTCATTTTATGTGAGGAATTTCTTGCTTTCAGCAGGTGTCTGATGGAAATTTACTCTTTTTTAACTTTGAATGTTAGCATCTCTGCATTTGTGTAAATGATTTCTTGTTTATGCTTAAAATGTTTTCTATGAGCAACGAACGTTGGCCGCCATCTTGCCTTTCGAATTGGCTAGTGTCCGAATTGCTTGGTAACCAAAGTCCTATAATTACGGACTTTAAAATATGGAAAAACTTGAAAGATTTAATGAACGCAATTTTGTAGACGTTTGTTTTTATCATCGATGCACATAACAAATGCAATAATACGCCGAAGCAGCATGCAAACTTACCTTGGTCTTGGACGATGCGAGCCTTGTAGGTTCCGGCCTTGTATGTTACTGAAACCGTAGCTCCATCTTGTAGAGGGCCTCTCACCTTCACCCGGCTTCTGTTTACGCTCTCAATGACTCCTGCATAACTTGCTGGAGTTATCCAGGAAATCTGAACTTTGCGGCAAGCCATGGTTTTGCAGTAGTGTGTATTCGGTAAAGTTTTGAGCTCGAAAGTGACTAGGGTCAATTTAAGCCCGGTTCTTATAACAAATATTGCGTACTCAGTATCATAGAATCTGTCAATCACAATTCTGAAATGAATAGGAGATCGGCTTTAACAAAAAAATGAAATACATCACAGTATGTCAATCACACTGTTCCAAAATCAATGGGAGATCGGCTTTAATAAAAAGATGAAAGGTTAAAGATCCACAACGGTCTCCCATTCACAATGCGCGTGTACCGCAAAGAAATTCAATAGGCTGCAATTGTTGAATAGTATCAAAAGAAACCGAACTTCACACTGGACTCTCAGCTGCATCTTTATTCTGAAAGAGCAGTAATGACTAAATGAGGCTATAGAAATCAACAAGGAACAAGCTTTCACTAAAGTTTCCATTTAGACAGGTTATAATGTACCTTTGCCTTTGGTTGAGAAATTTAAAAAAATGCCAGTCTTTATGATGCGACGCACAAGTAGACTAATTGGACAATACATGTAGTTTAAAAGTTGACGATCGTTGCATTTTTACAGTACATTAAAGGTAGGATACACCATTGGTAATTGCTTGAATTATTAATAATGGGTGGATTTGGAGGGTTGTATTTTATAGTAAATATCGTTTAACTGACCTGTCCAAAGTTTTACAATCATAGATGCCGAGAAAAGCACGAACAACAGCGTTTGTTTTCAACTGGCGTCGATCAGTTATTCTTATGTTATTTGTGTTCTTTCGGGAACGCCGTCCTGCGATCGCGAATTTCTCTTCATAAAATCCTGGTTTTTTTCAGAATAATTACAGGATATCTGGCTTATTTCTTAAAAATCTTAAAAGTAAATATTGTCGATATCTGCTAATGGTGTGCCCTACCTTTAAACATAAGACACGGGAGTCAAATAACAAAAAACCAGCAAAAGAAATACACAATGTGGAAATAATGAACGTTATTAATTTAATAGTACGAGTACAATAACGTCACGGATATTGTTCATAGCCTAGACGTCTAAATTGTAGGTCAATTAGCCACCGGCGACAAAAAAAGATAATGACGCAATACAAGCAGCGTAGCTATTTTTTGACGACGCAATAATTAGAACGGCTCGCCAAAAGAGCACAATGACTACAATGACTGTGATATTATTGGGCAATCCGTCTGGTGTTGACTTTTGCCAATGTGAGTTTTATTTTATAAAAACAAGAAAAGGGAATGGACATTATTTTATTAACGTTACCTCACAACCACCTAACTCACGGAAACACCTGAACATCGCGAACGTTAACGATTATACCCGACCGTCAACATAATATTTGGTCTGGGAACCAGACTATTTTTTTTTATGTTTCACCTTGTCGGTTTACTGCGCAGGTTTACTGCGCAGGTTCACAGGTTCACTGCGCAGGTTCACTGCGCAGGTTCACTGCGCAGGTTCACTGCGCAGGTTCACTGCGCAGGTTTACTGCGCAGGTCTACTGCGCAGGTGTACTGCGCAGGTCTACTGCGCAGGTCTACCGCGCAGGACACATTTACCAGACAGAATTACCTTTCTTTTGTCATGACAGTTGTGGGCCACCGTACGTACCCGTACCCGTACGTACGTACCCGTACCCGTACGTACGTACCCGTACCCGTACGTACGCACCCGTACTCCGCCAAACCTTGGGGTTTATAGAAACAATTTCGTGTCTCGGCCTAAGTATTTTTGGTAACAAGTGAAGGTCATCGAGGGACTTCTTCGATCTAGCCTAGCACACCTTGCCAATGAAGTGCACGTCTTTCGAGTCAACATTATTTTGGGAGAAGTGTGGCCAGCAAAAAGCGCAACTGTGTCGTTTGTAGTACGAAAGCCAAGCGGAAGTGTAAGAAGCCAATGTGTGTACTGCCATGCTTTGAGAAGTTTCACAGTTTGTGATCAACATTTAGGAGTTTTTAGATTGTTGTCCAGCCCCCCCCCCCCCCCCCCTCCCCTCCCCCACCCCTCCCCCATACAATGTTGAACAGATTTTGCGCACATCGGCGACCCAACCGTTAAAGACATTGTATGGAGGAGGAATAGTCTTCAAAGTTTGAGCAATTACTCGAACATTCCTTTTGCAAAAAAAACGGTACATGTAGTAGGTTAGGATTTATGAACCACCCTTGTACAAAACAAGCTACATGCATTTTCATTAAATCGTTATTGTTCTAGTTACCATAACAATTATATTTTGGGAGTTTCATTTATTGTGCTTGCAAGAGTTGCCTTTCATGAGGGCGCTATACACTGATGAAATATGTCTTGGGGTTGATAGGGATAAGATTTTAATTATTTTAAGTTATTAATCATTTACAACTAGCCTTTGTAAGTTAATAAAGCCAAACACTTATACCCAGGATGGTTTGGTAATGGTCTCTAAAGCCCTGTCCGCACTGGACTTAAGGGCAAACTAACCGAGCCAATGGGTAACTTGCCCATTTCAAGTCCAGTGCGGACAGCCTGGGTAACTTTCCTCACAGGTAACTAACCCACGCCGCGTGGGTAGTTTAACCGAGCAAGATTGACCAGGAAGATTTAACCGAGCCAGAAAATCCAGTGCGGACGCGACGTCTCGGTTAAATCTTCCATCACCCATTATGTAAGAAAATAATGTTGAGAGCTAGGCCGTGTCCGAAACGAGTACCTAGAGCTACGGTCTACGTCTACAGCTACAGTTACGTCTACGTAGGCGCTAAGGCAAATGGAATTCGGACGCGGCTACGGTAGAGCCCAGGGCTAGTTATTGCGCCCCCAAGCGATGCTTTAATTAGTGTTTGCAAAATTACGATGTAAGAATTTACAACAATTATCGTCTGCTAGATGTTACGCAAAGTTTGTTTAAAGCCGGTCGGAATACCTGATGATATTGACGTATTTGTCGATCTGTTTTAATTCAAAGCACTATCATTGAAAAATTTAATAATTTTGCTCCAAAATTAACGTTAGTACTGCCGCCATTTTGTTTTGCCTGAGCAAGACAACTTCTTTTACGGCTAGATTTTAGTGACGTTGTACCCATAGCTGTAGCTCTAGACGGCATTTCGGACAGCGCTACAAAATGGCCGCCGTAGACAATAGACCTAGCCGTAGCTCTAGACACCCGTTTCGGACACAGCCTAGCGTCGGGAACAGACGATTCGGTGTCAAGTCGCGGTCATAGGTCACGCAGGGCGCCCTCTTTATTGTTTTGGAGCCAGCTCGGTTAGTTTACCCATCGTCTCGGCAATTCTACCCGCGTCAATTAAATCCAAGTACGGACCGTGGGAAGATCAACCCATCGGAATGTTACCCGGCGTCATGGTCAAATTACCCAAAATGTTTATCCAGTGCGAACACTGCTAAATCCTTCCAATTGTGGGCCACGACCATTGTCCAAGACCAGCGATTGCAACAAAAGACACTGTAGCACCTCCGCTAATGCGCCAACAATGTGCACGTGCTCGGCGAAGTTTTCACGTATTTCATAAGTGAAAGGTAAACCTGCTGGCCCGAAAAATACGTGATACCTTTGACAGTCGTGAAAAGTGGACTTATTACGTTTTTTAATACGTGAAAAGGAAGCCTTTTGATTACTTTTCACGGTTTTTATTCCAACAAAAGGTTTTCACGTCTTCGGCTCTCACAGTTGTCGATATTGTCGATTATGTATGGTGGCCCTGGATGGACACGCATATTGTGAATATTGACGTCAATATTCCCGACAAATTTCACGACTTTTTCCAAAGTCGCGAATGTTGACGTCAATATTGACGTCAAATTTCACAATTTTTCCCCAAAGTCAAAATAATTTCACCACTTTTCCCGAAAGTCGCGAATTATCGACGTCAATATTCGCGACAAATTTTACGACTTGCTCCCCGTTGAAGTCGTGAATATTTACGTCAAATTTCACGACCGGACATAAATTTTGACGCGAATTGTTTTTCAGCAAGCTAGGTTTTGGCTAGTCTTGCTCCAAGACCGTGTTTTTCTCGGTTCCGGGGCGCGCCATCCGTCTAGTCTGTGCAGTTCATCAATCACCAATACTTAAAAACGGGCTTATAGGGGCCTATTGAGTGGATTTGTTTTAATGGTAGAATACACTGTTGGTAATTGCTTGAATTATTATGAATGAGTGGATTTGGGGGTTGTATCGTTTAACAGACCTGTCCGAAGTTTTACAATTATGGATGGCGAGAAAATCAAGAACAAATGCGTTTGTTTTCAACCGCCGTCGGGCAGTTGAATAATCATATGTTATTATTGGGTTTTGTTGCGATCCCCGTCCGGTGATCGCGAATTTAGTTTTATAAAATTATATTTTTCGGAATAATTACAGGATATCTAGCGCGGTCATTTTGCTGGATGCCTATTTTTAGGCCTATTTTTAGGTCGTGAAATTGGACGTCAAATTTGACGTCAATATTCACGACTTTGGGGGAAAGACGTGAATTTTGTCGCGAATATTGACGTCAATATTCGCGACTTGAAATTTGACGCGAATGTCGACGTACATTTGACGTCAGTATTCGCGACTTTTTGGGAAAGTCGTGAATATTGACGTCAATATTTACGATCTGCGTAGTCCCTTCAGGGCCACCATAATTGTGTCTACCGAAGAGAATCGTGCTTCTGATGCGAGCACAACACGCTATCGAAACCCTAGTCTTGTTTGCAAGACGCGACGATCTAATCGCGGTATGCAGCGCGCGTAGCCGCCGATGCGGGCGTCTTAGTAACGTACGCCGTCGCGTATGGTATATACCACGCATGTTGCGCGCATGGTCTACCGCGTACGTTAGGGGCGCCCGCATCGCGCTGCATACCGCGATTAGACCGTCTTGCAAAAAAGACTATCGAAACCACCGAAACAAATTTCTACCTCTAAAATAGAACTGAAAAGGGAGGGGGGGGGGGGGGGGGGGGGGGGGGGGGCCCTTCGAGGCTGTGATTGCGAAACGCTGTGGTACCGTCCATTCTCAAAATAGGGGGGGGGGGGGACAATTTTCTCACGCGAAAAATAAAGAGTTTTTGGCATCCAATCTTAACATCTTGTCTTTTGTAGTTGTAAAACGTTGTTATTTACCTTAATTTCTCACGCGAAAAATAAAGAGTTTTTGGCATCCAATCTTAACATCTTGTCTTTTGTAGTTGTAAAACGTTGTTATTTACCTTAATTTCTATCATCCAATGACAAAAATTGTATTGAAAATGAAAAAAGCAGTCGAAAAAATTAAACGTTGACGTACCGTTGATGCACGTGAAGATTGTGCACAAATACTCAAACGACGTTAACCAATACCTCCCCTAAAAAGGGCAATAATAATCGATAAATTGTGAAAAATCGTGCTTCGAACCCACTAATTTTTGTCCATGGATACATTAAAAAAAGGATGTAGCAGTGATATACTGAAGTTTCAAAAAAATCTGCCTGTGAACCCCTTGCGTTTTATTGTGTTGTTTTCGAACGAAAATGACAGAAAATGACATCTCCCCAAAAAAATTCCGTGTAGATCGTGCCTGTGTACCTGGCTTTGCGGACGTTGTATAAATCACTGAAATCGGGGAGCGATGGCACGGAGCAAATCTGTACGTGTTTCAATGGTGCGCTTCGAGGTAGCGATCTATACGTATTTACTGTGTGAGATATGCGGCTCACGAGCGTGGAAGAATGAATGAGATACATTTCAACGTTGGTGGCGCACTTTGTTGGGCTCCCCCTTCGCCCCCCCCCCCCCCCCCCCCCCCTCCCCCTGACGTTGCCGGAGGAGAGAAACATAATACGTGTTAACCAATCAACAGCTTTGGCCGAATGTCTGCTCTGAATGACGCCACAACACACGTTGGGATATATCGGACGTTTGTAGTGTGGGCTCTATCTACACACTTGAACGTCTGATCCTATAACTAATTAGAGAGGCTTGGTACTAAGAAGCTCAATCTGTACACTTTGTGCTCGACCCGACCATGGCAGCACGGCTCACTGGGACCGGAAAGTGTAGCCTCTTGCTCCTCCTGGCCTGGGCTCTGTTGGCCGGGCTTTGGGCTTCGTGCGCCGGGGTCGAGGCCCTAATGCAACCCTGGTGCAGCATGGTAGACATGGCATTGTTCGGTTATAATGTCTCGTCGGCTCCCACCTCGACGCACAAGCTGTGTCACCTGGCCTGCCTGGACATCACCGGGTGCCGATCGGCCAACTACTGGTATAGGAGCAAAGTGTGCCAATTTAACAGCGTGTCGCACCTGAACGTCTCCGGTCATCATCTGGTCGAGGAGGCAGGATCTCTCTATACCTTCACCCAGCAGGTTAGCAATAAGTGGTTTATTTTATATTAATTGATAAAAAAACCCATTGACTGGGTGCACCAAGGCAGAGATTTGGTGGTGGGGTTGAGTGGCGATGCTTAGTATGGCATGCACAAAACCGCAAATGTTATTGGGAAAACATGCATAAAATGTTTTTTTCCCATTATTACAAACTTCTCGCAAGTTCATGTATTATTTTTTTTATCCGAACGTTTTTGTTTGTACATCTAAGTTTTTAAAGGTAGTAATACACCATTTGCCGATGTCGGAAATATTTACTACCGAATTATTATGAAATATCTTACTTATTTGAAAGTAAATAATGATTCTAGGCATCTAGCAAAATGATTGCGCTAGATATCCTGTATTTATTCAGAAAAAACAAAGATAACATAATAATAACTGCTCGACGCCGGTTGAAAACAAACGCTGTTTTCGTGCCTTTTTTTTGCATCTATGATTGTAAAAATTTAGACATGTCAGTTACACGATATTTACTATAAGATACAACCCCCAAATCTACCCATTCATGATAATTCCAGCAATTACCAATGGTGTATCCTACCTTTAAGTCATCACGCCCATGGGCGGAGATCCCGGGGGGATGGGGGGATATATCCCCCCCACTTTTTGATCTGGGGGGGATGACCAATGTAATCATCCCCCCCACTTTTTACGGGTAGGCGTCCTAATTTGCGTAGAGTCCGTAACATGCAAATACCCCTTGACAAGCCAGCGCACCACGCAGCCAAGCAAGTGCGAGTGTCGTGAGTTTACTTTCCCTGCATTGAGATTATAATCAAGAAGTGACTTAATCAAGTCGAATAAACGCCCAGTTGGAGACTCGCGGCGCGGCGTGTACAAACTTTTTGTAATGATCGGTCTGTGATTGGCCTCCCGCATGTTTACTCACTGTGAACGGAGCGCGCGGAGACCAGACAGACCACGTTGGACGTCCAGGCTTGGGTACGGGTATCGATGAAAGATGGGGTGCGTTCCACTCACGCGAACGTTGCCAACGTTGTCCAACAGTAGCGTTGTTCGCGTGAGTGGAACGCAGCCTTGGTAACAGAAGTTTTAAACGTTTAATATTTGTCATACCCCAAAGTAGTAGATATACAATCACTTGTACATGTATATTTATTTTGAGGGAATTAAATACTTTTTTTACGAATATGTATGCAAATACAAAATGTACTTGCATTGATGCACGGGAGATACCGCATTAAAAAATATTCCCAAACCGACCTATCTTTTTGGGGGGCGTTTTTACCGGAAACTCAACTTCCTTTTTTTTGGCACTGGTGTAAGTAATGCATTTTGAAAGACATATACTGCTGACTACTGTGTTGCATGTTTTTTGAACTGATACTGCACTGACTTGTAATGAAAATTAGAAAAGTATTGCCCAAATTCAAAGGGGCCAAATTCTACAACTCAAATTTTGAAGTTTTTTATTTCTTTTTCCTTCATCAATTATGCCTCTAAATGGCCTAAGATTGCATTACAGAGCATCTAGAATGCAAATTTTCACGGGGCCCTTAAGCGGGCCCCGGACCCCACGCCGTAAAGGCTTCGCGCTCGCAGGTTTCATCTTGGACAAAAATCATCCCCCCACATGTAACAAGAAATCTCCGCCCCTGATCACGCCCCTTTGCACAACCTAGAGTCCGCCCCTCCGTGAAAACCAAATCCCATCTTTTCTACTTTTACCCCATTTCGATAAATATGTTTTTGTGCACAGAAAACGCGTCTCTTTGTGAAAACGAAAAATGCAATTACATGGTTTGGAACCATGCGCCAGAAACGAAAACTTACAAGACCCAAACATGTGCATTATGTTTTCTGTTTACCCCAAACAGAAAAAGTGATATCCATTTAGCAAAACTTCGACACAGTATTGTTAAACATTCTATTTGAAGGGAAATTCCAGGCTCAATAATATTTTACCTAGTCTAAAAGAATATGGTAACATACTGACTCCGCAGAGAATTTGTTTTGATTTGTTATCGAGAACGACACACGCGCCTATATTCACGATTTCTTGCCATTCAGTAGTACAAGGGCGCGGCCATATTGTTCAAATTTTCCGCCTCGCCCGGGACATTATGACGTAGTGTCTGTACCTCAATGTACATCGCTTTATTGCCTGTTGTTCGCACTGGTATCCCACATTGACGCGGCCACTACGTTATGCAGACGTATGTTGTACGGCGCCCGACTATTGCGAGTACATTATTGCATTTCTGTGCAGAATATCGACTTGACGCGCCACAAACTATCGTTTATTTTTGTATTTTCTGAGAAGAATAGAAAATCTGTGAGCTAGTAATTATGGCATCGGGTTCTTCTCCGTATGATTTTGAGCCCACTTTTAGATGTACAGTTGAAATTATGTATACACTATGCCGTACAAAAAAAGGTTCACTTGCATTCCTTGCGCGTGCAGGGCCGCTATCGATCGGGCTTCGTGTACTGATGGTGCAGACACTACGTCACAATATTTCGGATGTACAGATAAACCAGAACAAAATGGCGGCTCGCATGACGGTAAAGCGCAGTGCGAGAAAATCTCTGTTTTATATAATTACCCAAAATGATAAAAATGAAATAAAAATCAAATCACAATGGCAAGTACACTCTTTAACATTATGCAATTATAAACTATGGGTGGAGTTTCCCTTTAACATTTTGACCCATTTTGGTCGCATCCAAATGAGCGGTTGTAGTTGGCTCATTTACATTACAAAAAGAAAAAGGCGACGGATATTAATCTTGTGTACCCACCGTCGAATTGTCTCTTGGAATCAATTGAGTTGAGTGGTTATTTGTTATTCACAAAAACACACACCAAAATAGCAATGTTGTCAATAATAGATGTTGCAGTAACCCCCCTGTTTATACGAAGAGGCGAATTTCATTAAAAGTCATGAAAAATGTATCGATATTAGTTTTTTTTTATGAAAACGATTAAATATTGCAATTTCTACAACCTGGTAAAGTTATACATTAAAAAAAACCTTTAAAATCCCAATTACCCTAATTAAAAAATGGACGAATTTATCCTCAAGTGACTTTTGCGTTTTCACGAAGAGGCGAATTTAAAATAGCGTTGACCTTAACGTGTTTATAAAGGGGCGCTGGGGTGTGTGTACTGAGTTTAGCGTTTTCACGAAGAGGCGAATTTGGGGCGCAGTGGGGAAATGTATACATTCTGACTCTCACAGCGACAGGGGCGAATTTGCAACTATATCGTTTTTTCGTTTTCACGAGGAGGCGCTTCTATTAGGTGATTAATGCTGCAGAACTAATCACCTATTTTTCTTAAAGTTTGCTATATTTAAGAAGATTGGAATCTCTTCTTTCCCATGACACCTTAATCTTGTATATTCTATGGATCTTTATGTTTCAAACTGCTCAATGTTTCAAAGGACCAGCTTTAGGCGCGATTTTCTCGAAAATTTGTTCAGACCGTGAAAGGTTAATTCGCCTCTTAGTCAGGTTTCTTATGTATTTTCGTTAAATTTTTGTGTAGATTTGCTAAACTATACATTTTTGGAAACGTTAGGATATACTTAACATGAACACTAATGTTTACATTTGCTCTTAGGTTCTTTATGGCAGCCATCTTAGATTTGTTGAATACCATTTTGATGACGTCATGATGATGTCACACATTTTTCACAATTGTGTGCATATGTCTATGACCCAATAAACATATTACAAAAAGAATTTTGAATTTATTATGTTCTGTTGATGAGATATGGCTTAAAGAAAAAAATCAATAAAAAAAATCATAACAAATCACACGATGACGTAATCATGATGTCACTTCGATTTATATCTATAATACATTCCGTCATACCTGCATACCAAGTTTGAACCCAATCGGACTTATACTTCCAGAGATATAGGGCATTGAACAAACCTTTAATGTGACATCCAATGAAGAACCACATTAAAGAAATATTTTTTTAAAAGAACCTGAAAACAAACGTAAACATTGGTTTTCCTGTTGAGTATATCCTAACGTTTCCAAAAATGTATAGTTTAGCAAATCTACAAAAAAATTGAACGAAACTTTCAATAGGTACATTATGAACCTTACTATCTTCTTGAAAACGGTGACGACTGTTGTAAGGGCACGCCTAGTTTTGCGCTTTCTGGGGTAGCTCTTGCATGTGCTAAGAAGCATCAGGTAATAAAGTTTTTTTACCCTGCCAAGTGTACTTTTTACTTACACACCAAGGCACATTTTTAATTACTAAACAGCAATTCTTCCAGGAAGGTCTGCATGGAACCTTTAAAATGAATTCGAATTGTCCGAAAATCCTGTTATAGCACGAAATGATTTGGTAACCCTGTTGCGTCAACAAGCATTTTTATGTTAGCGATCAATTTATAATCGGAGCTAACAATACTGGGCCCAACCAAGAAAAACTGATGTTTTTTCCTGTCAAGGTTTTCTAAACGGTTTCATCATCCTGAACCTCAACCATTTGATATTAGCTTGGAGGCCAAAATTCAAAATGGCCGCCAAAATTACATAAATTACATATATACTGCTAATTACGTTTAATATCAATGTTTTTTTCAGTAATTCTGTCATCATGAATGTACACCCATTGAATTTAGCTCCAGAGCCACCCAGAATTTGGCCTCAAATCCAAGATAGCCGCCACAATCTAAAATGGCTGCCAAAATTCCCCCAATCAGGTTTATACTGCTTCTTTGTTTTTTCTGTCAGAGTTTCTTTAGTGATTCCGTCATCCTGAGCCCAAGGCCTTTAACATTTGTCTGGGGAATACCTAGAATTTGTCGTCAAATCGAAGATGGCTGTCAAAATGGCTGTCAAAATGGCCATCAAAGGCAACTTACTGAAATTTAAAGTACATCTTCGTTTTGTCCTGTTAACGTTCACTGAAGTTTGTTTCATTTTAGCGTCCTGAACCTAAGCCTTTTAAAATTAACTTGTGGCTACCCAAGATTTGTCCGCCCAAATCCAAAATTGCTACTAAAATTTCCCTAATCAGATTTAAACAGTCTTTTATTTGTCCCACATAATTTAGTAAAGGACCTGGCTCGGACATGTATGCACATTATTTCGGCCCTACACGTCGTTTAATCGTCCGTTTTGGTTAGCGACAAATTAACCAAATCCTTCCCCCCAAAAAAAATAAAAATAAAAAATAAAATAAAAATCGTACTTGAAATTTGTAACAATGTATCATATATTTTTTTATTACAGCGTTGTCAATTTTGTTATAATATTGCCTCCATTTTTATAACCGGATAACAATAATGAACGCATAACTGCATCTGACGAGTAACAACAGACTAGTATCGATTGGGATTTTGATGTTTTTCTATTTCAGGGGACTAGATGTAGTCTTCATACAACTGCGAGTTACCATGACAGCGAGGCCAACGCTCCGTGCTCAGATAATATGAAAAGTAAGCATTGGTTACGAGACACCCCCTGGCGCTCAAATTACTTTGGAGTAATAAACTATCGCTATAGCGATCTAGAATTATTTCTAAACACAAATAGATATGAGATTTTGTCCAGCGTTCTGTGGTATTACAATGTATTTAAATTGTAATGCCATTCGTAAACGGTGATTTTTCCTTGATCACGAAAACAGGTGATGATCGAGCGTACAAATCTAGGCCCGAATTCATATGGCCAAATTCATAAACGGTGATGATCACCGGATTATTTTAGTCACGTACAACTATTGTACGGTGGCTAAAACAGAGAAGTGCGCGTGTGGATAAACTCCTGTGGTGATCGCATTTCAGTAAGAACATAATCGGCTGTTTATCCAGCAGTGTACAAGTTCCTGCTTAGCCGATGTTTAGTGGTCTAGCCGTACATCATTCTATTCACAGCGGATTACGTGATATGTTGAATAAAAGGGCATATCTATCTTCTAAAACACGCACATCGCTGTGTACGAGCCTTCACCTATAGTTGTGGGGACAGTTTCGTTTGGAAAAGACAGACCGAGTAGTAGAGACATTTTCGAGTCCCCATAGCGAATGGGTCTTCAGTAAAAGTATATAGGCCTAGAACAACTTAAGGTAAAATTGGGTTAGGGTAAAATGAAAGAAAATGTAGAAGAAGACAAATTAGGGTGATGATGACAATTTTAGAATTTTAGAGTGTTCTGAGTTTGAGATTAGAGAGATTTCACTTATCACACAAACCCTATGAATTGTCTTCATAACGCAATGTACCAAAACAATTGATGCTCTGCTGATCAGCTCAGTTGACACTATAGTGGGAGGGTCGCTATGTCGAAAAAGCGCTGATAATTGTAATCATGACCAGAAAATGGGTCTCATTGGGTGTGTATAAAGTAATTAGGAAAACAGTTCTTCCTGCGCTATTTCAATGATCCGCAGCAGATCCATGGACATACGTCCGTCCCACAAGCAAGCCAACAGAAAAATGGTAACTTGTATACACGAGATAAACAAGCCCCTTGGGACGATTACAATTTATGTTGTTACTTAGCTTATATACACATGTCACTAACCATGTACGTTTGATCATGGTTTGATAAACAACAGCTGATCTAAGCACTCTTTATGAATTCGGGCCTAGATTTGTACGTTCGATTATCAACTGTTTATACACAGTTTAGTCTAGTTAATCGTGATCAAGGTAAAATCACCGTTTATGAATTTGGCCCAACATCTTTAAATTGTGCTGACTCTGCTTTCCAAAATATGCTACGTACGGCTCTTTTACCTATTTTAAAGATTCAGAGTGGCGACTTGTGTTCAAAGGCGTGGCAGGAACTGGGGTGAAACTGTATGACATGTGGACCTCAGAGACCTGGAACCTGGGTTATGAGGCCAGTGGTCATCGCCGTGATAATACCCAATACCAAGCCTGGCGCAACGGACAGCTGAATATCCGACGAGTAAGTAGGGTTATACCTAGCGGTATAAGCGGTATAAGCGGTATAAACAGAGGGTTATACCGCTTACTATACTGTGCAACTGAACAAACGAAAACGTAAAATGTGAGGCGTTCTGGCAAAACTGCAACAAAATAATAAGGAATAGGGCCTAATGGGAGAATTTTTTGTTAAGAAATAGTATGAAAGTACATGTATAGTCATCCTGAGCCACGCAGAGTTTAACTGGCTCTTGAATTGTCGCCCTCAAACCCTGCGGAAATTCGCAGCAATCATTGAACAAGTTGGCCAATACATGATATGAACGTCCACCCCTGGTAAAATAACAATTTCTACCACTATATTTAGTTTTATTGGCGTTTACGTAGCTTTTCAGTCTTTTATGTTTTTTATTCTGTATAATATACAATAGAAAGGCTTTATTTCACGTTCTGTACGTTAATTTCTACAATTTTTCCAATTAATTTTTATTTTTACGTGGGAGGATGAACATTTGTGATAACACCTTAGATGTCCATGCGAATGGACCAATAGAAATGCGCGTTGGTTCGCATGCCTTTGGCTGTTTTTCGAACCCCAGCTTTGTCTTCGTCTCAGGCTTCATTCATACAGTTTAGCAATAGGCTGTAGCCGAGACGGATCCAAAGCCAGGGTTTGGGAAATGGCCTTGGTCTGTTTGTAACGGAGGCTCTGATTGGGCGCATGAAATTTTTGTGCTAAGTAATAACCACGGATCTGGCCGAATGTCCGCAGGGCTTTGAGCGCTTAGAAAGCGCGTAAAAGCACTGCGTGGCTCAGGATAACGTATAGTGTAATAAAAGTGTTTTTAAGGCATTTTCCCCTACACATGTACAAAACTTGAAACTTCAAAGGCCCTTATCAACATTTTACTTGATTTGGGACATGTTGATGAATGCGAATGAAGTGTCCGATTGAAGTGCAGATAGAGCATTTATCCTCTTTTCTCAATACCTGAGAACCCTCATCAACCCCTGCTCAGTTGCAACTCCCTTTGCCAGAATCCCTGACGAATGTTGTTGTGGAAGTGAAGTCTCTTTTTTCTCTTGGGTAAATCTAGCAAGATTAAATCCACGCTGCACTCGTATAACAGTTATCAAAATTGGGACTGTTTTTTGGTGTTTTTTTTACTTTCAATTACAAATATTGACACATTTTGTACACTCCTTCTTTTCTGCTAAGGTTAAGCTTTCCCTGAATAACAGCACTGGGGTAGGAGCGGAGTTGATCTTTAATGGAACCGGCTCTGACATCGAGAGTTGGTTTAACCAGACCCGCCTGATTTCATCCCCCTGGGAGGATCTCAAATCAGCTCAGTTTTATACAGGAGGCTGGGGTCAATTCTTCAGTATCGTCGGTAGCGGTGGATTGTAAGTATAACTCTCTAGTTATTGTAAAAGAGTAGATCGCCCTAAGAAAGAGAACATTTCTTTAAATAAAATACAACATCTGAACATTTAGAGTGAAAACCACTCTAAAAATAGGATGTTCACTCTTTCCAGAAACAATGCCTACGGACGACAGCTCTTTTTTAGTTGTCCTGCATTTGAAAGTTCACTCTTTAGGAGTGATTTTCACTCTTTTGGGAGTAGCTTTCACTCTAAAAAAACCCATTTTACTCTTTTAAACAGTTAGCGCCGGATGACGTATATAAACGCAAAGCTTTCCCCAAATTCAAAACGGATGACGCATAAACACGCCAAGTTCAAGTTCGGAAATGTCTGTCAGTAGCGAGCAAGGCCGGAAATGCGTGGGTGTGCTTACCCACACTAACGGCCTGAACCCGCTTCGGATCGAGTTTCGTTAAAAATAATCCCGCCCCTCGGCTCGGTGATGTTCAAATAATCCCGGCGCGAACTGGTTAACAGTGGTTTTTAAATAGAATCCCTCTTTTTTAAAGTGAGCTTGTCATTCTTTTACATTCAGAGAGTAGGTTTAAAGCCTGTTTGGGGGCGTTTTGTTTTTGTGTGTTGTCGCCATCGTCCCTTAAATTGATAGGCCATACTTATGATATTACTTTTACGACTCAATGTGATTCAATAAAATCAATAAGAAAAGGACTTTTTGATGGGCTTGATTAATCTGTTGCCTCCTAAATCCGCTTGTCCTAACTTCGATTTACAAAAAAAACCGGTTGACGTTTTAATTTATTAAATACCATTAATTGCCATTGTTTGTACGACACTATGGTTGAAACAAAAACTGAAAGCTCAAAACCTCGACCAACTACACTGTGAAAACTGTGTTTAGCAAGTAAACACTCTTCTAAACACTTACTTGCTATCAGTTTGTAAACATGCTTAAATACTAAATATGTTTAGCATGAGGACGGATCGTCATTCCGATGATTAGGAATTAGATGCGTGCATTTAGCTTCTAAACATGTTTACAAACTGATAGCAAGAAAAGTGTTTCCTCGCTAAACATAGTTTTTAGAGTGTATAGTGTCGAATTGATTTTCGTGATTATTGGCGGAATACGATCGAGCAAAAATAACACCCCATGTTAGTCAGGAGTTGTACCAAAAATGACAACGAAGATTTGTTTTAATAGTAGGACATAGTGCAGGGAACCTGTTAATCCAACCCCAGGCCTCGCTGATAATTGGTTCTCTATCTCTCGATTGGCATAAAACAAAGGGAGCGGCGATTTTACATCAACAACTTCTATAACGGATGTCCGAATGATGAAGGCTGGCTGGTTGTGTCCGAGGTCGGGAAATATCAATGTGAATGGGAGAACACGATGGGAAGATATTCCCACCCAATCATACTCTACAGTACGACCAACCAAAAGGTGACGTGGCAACAGGTGCTTTCTAACGGTAAGAGCAAAAGCAGCCTGCGAGTTAAAATGGATTTTGTATCAAATTATGTGATTTTTTTCTTCTGATTACTATTTATTTTTTCCCAGTCACTTTCGGCAAATGAGCAGCCAATTAAATTTTCGTGCGTTCGAAATAAAGCGATTTTGCTTCTCCAGTTTCAAATTCAGAATTGGGGGCATTGATTTTAGTTTTTAAGCATTCAAATTCTTTTAGCAATGTTTTCAATATCAATTTCGCTAATAAATTGCACAAATCACGGAAATGCCTGCCCATAATATTGAATTTAAATGACCGAACACAAAATCGAATGCTGTTTTGTTGAATTGTTAAAATTATTGGTTATTTTGTCAAATCGAATGACACAACAGTTCATTTGCCTAGTCATAAAACGAAATCGAATTACCATTTTTAGCAGCATTTGATTTCGCGCGAAATAGTATGACGCAGTGGGTATGAATTGGCTGCTCGTTTTCCGAAATTGACCGGGAAAACCTATATTAAAAAGCCTGCTGATCTAAAGTCCCGAATCAGACGAATCCGGAATCCGGGTCCCGTGGGCCTGACACTTTTCCGGTTCAAAGTGACACTTCTTTGACTAAATTTCCGTGTCATTTTGACCCAGAAAGTGTCATTCTGACAGGTTGTATCGTAAAATTGAGCGTGATCCCTGGCCACACGGAATTTTGGTGTTTATGACTTCTGACTAGCGCCCTCGAACAAAGATACTGACAATAATGGGAGACCGCCATAATACTATAGGGTAAGATAGCTCAGTTAGTAGAGCAATGGTCCGGAAGTCGCAAGTTCAAGTCCCGCCTTGCTAATTTCTTTGTTCACTTCGAAATTCCTTCAAACTTATTTGCATTAATACGTCACTGGTTTCAGGAAGGAACGGGTATGTCAACGTTTTGAAATAAATGAAAAAACCAATGGTTTCTTAGCTAATTAGCAAAGATATCCGTCTCTTTGTTAAAACGAACTTAAAACTTACTTAAAAAAATCAAAGCGCCGTGTAATTTGTCATAGGAGGGGGAGTGAGTCTAAAATGCAAAGATTTCCGTCCTTTCGTGAAAACAAAAATCCCACTTTTTTGTTACGCCATTTCAATAAATATGATTTTGTGCACAACAAGCGCGTCTCTTCGTGAAAACGAAAAATGCAATTACATGTACATGTACATGTATTGAGATGCCTGCCTCATACAACATTAATGTTAAGACATTACTCAGGTTTAACTCCTATAGAAGCAAGCCATAATGATCATTGAGTGAGATGTTTTAAAGGTATAGGATACACCATTGGTAATTGTTTGAATTAACATGATCGGGAGGATTAGGGGGGGGGGGTTGTATTGTATAGTAAATATTGTTTAACTGACTTCTCCAAAGTTTTACAATTATGGATGCTGAGAAAAGCAAGAAAAATGCATTCGTTTTCAACTAGCGTTGGGCAGCGCTCTTATGTTGTTCTTGTTTTTTTCGCGATCGCCGTCCAAATCCAGGATATATAGCGCAATCCTTTTGCTGGATGCCTACAATCATTAGTTACTTTAAAATAATTAGGACATTTCTTAATAACTCGGTAGTAATTTCTTTAAATGGTGTATCCTACCTTTAAAGCAAAACAAGTCGATATTGAAAACATTGTCATTTTTGACAAGCTCGTCCCTTTATACATCAAACCTGTGTGAATTAATGTTACCAGAAATAGTTATGCGTCAGCAAAGAAAACCCACAAGACCCAAACATGTGCATTATTTGTTCTGTTTTCCCCTAAACAGAAAACGTAATATCAATTGAGCAAAACTTCAACACGGTAGGCCTTGTTGTTAAACATCCTATTTAAAGGGATCGTATACGTTTGGTAATTAGTAATTACTCCAAAAATTAATGGCAATAAAAACTTACTTGGTAAAAAGGAAAGCAGCTTTGGATAGTATAATGCATTTTTAGAAACTGTTCACTTCGAAGTACTGCAGTTATGGAAAAATATATATCACTTTTTATCCCCAAAAATTTGAATCTGAGAAGCGTTACTGCAGTGACGTTTCTCAGATTGTGTATTCCAATGCAAATTATTCTTCCTGCGTGGACTGACCGCTCCAGATTGTTGACAATATCTCAAAATCGCTACTACCTTTTGAAATGAAATTTGTACAGGTTTGTTGTATGGTATATATCTATAACTATAATAAGATTGAAACAAACACACTCTCAAAAAGACGAGTACAAAAATATTAGGTAAAAATAATATAAGTGAAAATCAACATAATTTCGGTAAAACTTGCCGGAAAATAAGTACCTCGCAGAATGAGTTAAAAAGCCAATTGACATAAATTATGTAAAAACGTACTAAATTAGGTACACATTTACTAAAGTTAGGTAAAAACGTAGGCCAACACGCGCGCAGCGCAGAGAAGCAAGATGGACAACATAAACACAAGACGCTTGTTAGAACAATGGGGCATGCCACAACTTGCAGTCTTTGAAGGTAACGTTTTTCTAAACCTCTTGTGATTGTTATACTCTTCCCAATAACGAGAAATGCCTGGACCACAAGATACTACAGGATATTGCTATTTGTGTAGTGAAGGCCACACAATTAACACTCATTATGATTGTATTGTGTTAGGCATAATGTGTGCACATGACTGAGTGCATATACATGTACCTATACGTGTACGTTGATCTTTGGTTGTACACACAGCCTGTAGGCCTATGTGAAACCTTTCCGATTTAAATTTAGATTCCGAATTTTTTCAAAAATTAGGCAGACGATGTTGTCTTCCTGGACGAAAAAAAACCCCCAAACCTGGAGTGAACCACCTCCGTCCAGCCTAGCAGCAGAGAAACTGAAAGTCGACGGAGACTGAGTTTATTCATGTTAAACCACGGAGACAGACTCGCATAATATACAAGGCTCTTCGCGGATAAGAGAGGGCGTAAGAACAAGACACTATCAATAGGCTCCTTACTGTGCAGGACTTCAGACATCATAGGTTGCTGCATTCAAGGCAACGTAACATTTCATACGTTACGAAAACCCCGAAGTCGACGAACCAAGATCCCGCTTAATTGATGAAGGACTCAACAAGATAAATCAGTTGAGAGAGACATAAATGACCATGAAAATATATGAAATAAATGGACTGAAGTATGGGAGTGAAGTAAAAATTTTACCCACAGGTTGTACACCCAATGTTTTTTTAGTTTTTACGTAATAAATGTGTAAATATATCACAAGTTTTAGGTAAAATTTTACAAAACTGTCATTACCTAATAAATGTGTAAAATATAATTGCCTAAGTACCAGGTAACATTTTACACAACTATCAAGAAAGTTTTTACCAAGCAAGCCTTAGTGTTATGGTTTTTTTTACATAATAGCAAGCAAGTTCGTATAGTACATATAAAACATGGTATTTTTTACATAACCTGTGTAATTGTTTTTAACAATGCAGTGGGTTCCAATTACCAAACACGTATACGATCCCTTTAACACTTTGACCAATTTTGTCGCATCAAAATAAATGAAAATATATTTACTTCTATTCTATTTTTCCCCGAAAACACAATACACTCACACAGTAATTGCGGTCTTTGTACTATTCGTAGGCAGGCACAATTGTAAGATTTATTGTATACAATTTTGACGTGTATTGCGATCATCACCGAAATCTCCATAGTAACTAAATGAAATATGTACTGTATTTATTCCTAGTTCAATAAAGCTAAAAGCCACTTATGAAACGAACTGTGCCTTTTGTCTTTATAATAAGTTGAACAATTCCGCTCCGTTTATGTTCCAAGTTGTGAATATTGTAGTATCAATCAGTCAGCCAAATGACGATTAAGCTCTCGGTATTGAGGCAGGGATCTTTGTTGAAAAATGAATAAAAGACCATTAGTGTTCGCTTATAATCATTTAAGTAGCCCAACCGCCTCAAAATGAGCGGTTGGAGTTGGCTCATTTACATTACAAAAAGAAAGAGTCGAGGAATAATGAGCCTTTGCACTCACCGTCGAGCTTGAAACAAATAGCAATTTTGTGAACTATAGATGTTGCATTCATCAGGCAATAAAGTTTAATAAAGCCCCCCCCCCCCCCCCCGAAACCACCCCCCCCCCCCCCCCCCAGCGGCTTTTTTTAAACCCAAATTAATGAAAATGTCTATGCATGATCTGTCCTTGCAGCAACGCATTCTTTTGTTCAGGCTACTTAAATTCCCTGCTGACTCTAAATTGAACAAGGAAATTAAACAAAGAAGACAAATTCCACGGCTAGATGAGCACCTTAGCTAGTACCCTGTACATTGTTGTTATAACAAACCGCAGAAAAAGCTTCCTTAATTTAAATAAATTAATTCATGTTGAATATGTAACATTATATTTGCGTTACTAATAATAAAAGCCTATAACGTGACGACCGGTCGTCATCTGGCCAACAATTGGACGGGGCCCCGGTGGGAGGGCCGTATTGTTTTGCACGGCTTTTGATTGGATAGGAGACTACACCGTCTACCGTGTCGTATGAAACCGTCTAAAACGAAGGAACACTAGTGGAACGCAGCCTTATATTTCATTAGTACTGTTTGGTCGTTGATGCGAATAACTGCCATTTGGAGGCGATTTTCAAAGCGGATTACCTTAACGAGTACGGGGTGGGGGTGTCACACCCCGGCCGCCCGCGATAATGTTTTCTGCAGGTATGTTGGTACATTAGCCAATCAGAACACAGATGGTGTTGACGTCATCGATGATGTTAAAGTTGTCTGGGACAACCCTAACCCCTAACCCCTAACCCCTAACCCCTAACCCCTAACCCCTAACCCCTAACCCCTAACCCCTAACCCCTAACCCCTAACCCTAACCCCTAGTCAAATCCTAGACAACTCTAACATCATCGATGACGTCAACACCATCTGCGTTCTGATTGGCTAATAAATGTACACTATGTACCAACCTATACCTGCAGACAAATTATCGCGGCCCGCCCCTATGGCTGCAGTGTTTGGGCATCGACACTACTGCTACCACGTGGCGGGTCTGATAATACAAAGGAAAGTAGTTCAAGTTATAAAGTATAGAAGATGTTATACTAAGCCATCACTTTTTCTTTCTTATATCCCCACAGTCACTGGGATAGTTGGACGGGCAGAGAGCCTTACCATCCACATCGATGCTGAGTAAGAAGGGATCAACAATGTTGGCTTATCAAGAAGGGGATCGAGGGGACTAGTGTTAGCCCCGCCCTTCATCACTTTGCTGGATTGTTATTTATTTAATTAACGGACTTAAAAGCACCTTTCTTTTTTACAGTTGTGCTATTCACTAAATGTTCTTCTCAGTAATTCTTCAAATGCTCCGAAGGCTTATTTTGATAGGGTCCGACAGGCCTTTATAAGTACAAGAACAGACAAACAGAAGCCCAAATATAATGGAACAAACAGACTCCAAAACTGCACTTCAAAGCAACACGTACAAACTAGATGTGTTTGTGGACAAACACTAGCTGTTTCGGCAGTGTTAAATGATTCAATGACACCATCACAACATACTTTTATTGATAACAAATGTGACAAAAATGACAAAAACATTCATCTAAAACTATAACAAATACACCTTTAATGTGACATCTCATTACACCCGATGACATAATCATGACGTGACCCCAATTAATACCTATAACACATCCCGAAATACTTGCGTATCAATGTTGACCCAAATCGGACTTGTACTTTCAGAGATAGATGGTCTTGAAAACTCACCTTTAATGTGACGTCACATGACACCCGATGTCGTTATCATTACGTCAGCTCAATGTATACCTATAACACATCCCGGAATACGTGCATACCAAGTTTGACCCCAATCGAACCTGTACTTCTAGAGATAGAGGGTCTTAACAACTACACCTTTAAGGTGACGCCACATTACACCCGATGACGTCATCATGCCATCACCTCCATTTATATTTATAGCACATCCCGGAATACCTGTAAACCAAGTTTGAGCACAATCGGACATGTACTTCCAGAGATAGAGGGTCCAAAAAAATGCACCTTTAATGTGACGTCACATGACCCACGAAGACGTCATCATGACGATTTTTATCTTGGCCCTCCTGGGGATGGTGATCGAAGTGTGTGCTAAGTCGGAAGTCGATCGGATTTACGAAAGTGTCAAAGTCAATAGTCTGAAGAAAAACGTGTACAAAACCTATGGGGAAAAAACTGCACCTTTAACGTGATGTCACGTGACCACGAATGACGTAATCGTGACGAATTTATTCTAGAATCATCTGTGGGTAGTATGCTAAGAGTAGCTAGCCAAGTCTGAAGTCGATCGGATTTACCAAAGTGCCAAATATATATCGGGTGAAAAAACGTGTACAAATCTTATGGGGAAAACTACACCTTTAATGTGACGTCACACGACGTCGTTATGACGTCATTATGACGTCACCTTAATTTTCGTATATAACACATCCCGGAATACCTGTATACCAAGTTTGACACTAATCGGACTTGTACTTCCAGAGATAGAGGGTCCTAAAAACTGACCTTTAATGTGACGTCACATGACCCCCGATGACGTCATCATGGCGATTTTCATATTGGCCCTTCTGAGGATGGTGGTTGAGGTGTGCGCTAACTTTTAGGTCAATCGGATTTACTAAAGTGTCGAAGTCAATAGTCTTGATGAAAACGTGTACAAAACCTAAGGGGGAAAACTGAACCTTTAACGTGACGTCACGTGACCATGAATGACGTAATCGTGACGAATTTCTTCTAGAATCATCCGTGGGTAGTATGCTAAGAGTAGCTAGCCAAGTCTGAAGTCGATCGGATTTACCAAAGTGCCAAATATATATCGGGTGAAAAAACGTGTACAAATCGTATGGGGAAAACTACACCTTTAATGTGACGTCACATGACGTCGTTATGACGTCATTATGACGTCACCTTAATTTTCGTATATAACACATCCCGGAATACCTGTATACCAAGTTTGACACTAATCGGACTTGTACTTCCAGAGTTAGAGGCTCCTAAAAACTGAACCTTTAATGTGACGTCACATGACCCCCGATGACGTCATCATGGCGATTTTCATATTGGCCCTTCTGAGGATGGTGGTTGAGGTGTGTGCTAACTTTTAGGTCAATCGGATTTACTAAAGTGTCAAAGTCAATAGTCTGGATGAAAACGTGTACAAAACCTATGGGGAAAAATTGCACCTTTAACGTGACGTCACGTGACCATGAATGACGTAATCGCGACGAATTTCTTCTAGGACCATCCGTGGGTGGTGTTCTTATTGTATGCCAAGTTTCAAGTCGATCGGATCTACCAAAGTGTCGAAGTGTATTGGCTGAACGAAACGTGTACAAATCCTATGAGAAAAAGTCTGAAAGTGGAAAAAAACACAAAAAAAACTAGACATGTGTTTGTGGACAAACACAGAGCTGTTTCGAGTGTCTTTCAATATGTGTGTGATGGTCTTTTGTGTGTCGATCAGATTTACTAAAGTCTGAAGTCGATCAGATTTACTAAAGTGTCAAAGTCAATAGTCTAAAGAAAAACGTGTACAAAACCTATGGGGGGAAATTTAACCTTTAACGCGACACCCCGTGACCTTGAATGACGTAATCGTGCCAAATTTCTCTTACGACCGTCTGTGGATGGTGGTCTATGTGTGTGCCAAGTCTCAAGTCGATCGGATTTACTAAGTGTCAAAGTCAAGAGTCTAAAGAAAAACGTGTACAAAACCTATGGGGGACAAATTAAACCTTTAACTTGACGTCACGTGACCTTGAATGACGCAATCGTGCTGAATTTCTTTCAGAAACATCTGGTGGTGGTGTTCTGAGTGTATGGCAAGTTTCAAGTCGGTCGGATTGACCAAAGTGTCAAATTTAATAGTCTGAAGAAAAACGTGTACAAAACCTATGGGGAAAATTTCACCTTTAACGCGAAGTCACGTGACCTTGAATGACGTAATCGCGACGAATTTCTTCTAGGACCGTCCTTGGGTGGTTGTGTAAGTGTATGCCAAGTCTCAAGACCATCGGATTTACCAAAGTGTCAAAGTGTATTGTCTGAACAAACGTGTACAAATCCTATGGAGAACAAAAGGCAAAAAAAAAAAAAAAAAAAACTAGAAATGTGTTTGTGGACAAACACAGAGCTGTTTCGGATGCCTAATTTGTTTTGTAATAAGTGGGTGGTGGTCTAAGTGTGTCGCAAATCTGAAGTCAATCTGATTTACCCAAGTGCCAAAGATATATTGGTTGAAAAAAAACCGTGTACAAATCCTTTGGGGAAAACTACACCTTTAATATGACGTTCCGTGACCCACGATGACGTCATAATTACTTCATCTTAATTTTCGTCTATAACACATCCTCGAATACTTGCAAACCAAGTTTGACCCCAACCGGACTTGTACTTTCAGAGTTAGAGGGTCTTAAAAACTACACCTTTAATGTGACGTCACATGACCCGCGATGACGTCATCTTGATTATTTTTTTCTTGGCCCTCCTAAGGATGGTGGTCGAGGTCTGTGCTAAGTCTCAAGTCGATCGAATTTACAGAAGTGTCAAATTCAATAGTCTGAAGAAAAACGTGTACAAATCCTATGGGGAAAAATTGCACCTTTAACGTGACGTCACGTGACCACGAATGACGTAATCGCGACGAATTTCTTCTAGGACCGTCCTTGGGTGGTTGTCTAAATGTATGCCAAGTCTCAAGTCGATCGGATCTACCAAAGTGTCAAAGTGTATTGGCTGAATGAAACGTGTACAAATCCTATGAGAAAAAGTCTGAATGTGTGTGGTGGTCTAAGTGTGTGCCAAGTATGAAGTCGATCGGATTTACCCAAGTGCCAAAGATATAATTGGTAAAAAAATGTGTACAAATCATATGGGGAAAACCTGCACCTTTATTGTGACGTCACGTGAATTGCATACCAAGTTTAATGGAGTGTACCAAAGGGTGCACCACTCTAATTGAAAGGAGAATTTCTACGCGAACTCATTAGCATGAAATGTGCCCCCACAGTTTCTTTTGAAAAAGGAGACCGTTTGGTATAAAAAAATTATTGGATTGTGTAAAAATAGCATGGGATCAACTCCCTGGTTTTTGAGCTTCAATCTGAGGGCAGACTTGATAAAATCACGGTAAAAAAATGGGTCCTAATTGCCCTAAAACGTGGAGGGATGCCATTTGTAAAATGGCTGTTTTCAGTCTCGGGAAGTATCACTTTTCGGGAGGTGAGTTTCTTTTGGTGTGAATATTAAAACCAAGACAATAATCTAATTGTTGTTTGAGAAACCCCAGTGATGTCGGTGTGCATGAAACTTGGTACTGAACATTGTTGATTTTACACTGTTTTCAACGGGACTTGAATTAGGCTAGCTAATAGTGCATCCATAAATCGATGCGGCGCGTACGATGCGCGCGACATGTGTAACCACAACAAACATGGCGGATTCATCGGTCCTGCGACCCCGTAGAATGTCATCGCAGCAAGCCATGAATCTGCTTTCCCACTGCATTTCTAACGAGGAAAGCGACCAAGAAAGTAGCGAAGAATCAGACTACAATAAAGAAGAGAGCCAGTCAAGCAAGCCAGTGAAGATTCGGAGGATTTCGAGCTTGATTCCGATGACAATGTGGGCCTTCCACCGGCACCGCCTAGGCAACGACAACAAAACGTTCGGCCACACAAGCGTCCACGAGATCAGGGCATTGCTACGGCGGCCAACACTGCGGCACAAATCAAATGGCAAGATGTCTCCAAATCGAAAAAAAGATGAACCCGGACATTCATTTCGATTCATGCCAAACAAAACTTCATCCATTTACATTGTACATTTACATGCACTGCGATAAGAAAGCCTGTGATTTGTGCTGAATCTCGTTTTCTAGTAGTTTTAGGAAAAATATCATAGCTCGCCCAAACTTATTCATATTGGGGATTTATTTTGACATATTGTTTTCAGGATCACCAGCAAAATTTTCTGCATTGGAAAAGAATTTTTGAACTACAATAAACACGTTTTACTAATAAATATGAGCAGTATTTTATTCATATTTCATATTTTCATTATTAATTTTCATATTTGACATGCCAGTAAATGTGAATATTAAATTAAACAGTTCCTTTGATTTCACAATCACATTTTTCATATTGTTAGCTTCATTTTGATACCTAACTTTGCCCCATAGACCCCAGGATTAGGGAGTTTAGGCAGTTTTATTACTAGTGGTGACACGATTCTTTCATTGTGTAAAACAATTCCCCCAACAAAGATCAATTTCATATGGGGGGAAGTTGAACAACATGTTTGAAAAATTATCACTATACGGGGGGGGGGGGGGGAAGTTAAACTACATGTTGAAAAAATATCACTTTGTTTCATCTCAGGTAAAATCGATAACTTGAACAAATGAGGGCGGCAAACAACTTTAACAGTTACACGAAGTCGATCGGATTAACCAAAGTGTCAAATTCAATAGTCTGAACAAAACAAACAATGAGGGCAGCAAACAACTTTAACAGTTACACGAAGTCGATCGGATTTACCAGTGTCAAATACACAAAGTCGATCGGATTTACCAATGTGTCAAATTCAATAGTCTGAACAAATCAAACAATCAGGGCAGCAAACCACTTTAACAGTTACACGAATTCGATCGGATTTACCAAAGTGTCAACTTCAATAGTCTGAAGAAAAACGTGTACAAAACCTATCGAGAAAATTGAACCTTTAATGTGACGTCACATGACACCCGATGACGTCATCATGATGTCATATTAATTTTCTTCTATAACATCCTGTAATACCTGAATACCAAGTTTTACCCAAATTGGACCTGTACTTTCAGAGATAGAGGGTCCTAAAAACGACACCTTTAACGTGACGTCACATGACCCCCGATGAGGTCATCATGACGATTTTTCTCTTGGCCCTCCTAAGGATGGTGGTCGAGATGTGTGCTAAGTCTGAAGTCGATCAAATTTACGAAAGTGTCAGTCATTAGTCTAAAAAAAAACGTGTACAAAACCTAAGGGGGGGAAATTTGAACCTTTAACGTGACGTCACGTGACCTTGAATGACGCAATAGTGCCAAATTTCTTTCAAGACCATCTGTGGGTGGTGTTCTAAGTGTATACGAAGTCTCAAGTCGATCGGATTTACTAAAGTGTCAAAGTCAATAGTCTAAAGAAAAACGTGTACAAAACCTATGGGGAAAAATTTAACCTTTAACGTGACACCCCGTGACCTTGAATGACGTAATCGTGCCAAATTTCTCCTACGACCGTCTGTGGATGGTGGTCTATGTGTGTGCCAAGTCTCAAGTCGATCGGATTTACTAAAGTGTCAAAGTCAATAGCCTAAAGAAAAACATGTTACAAAACCTATGGGGGAAATTGAGGCTTTAACGTGACGCCCCGTGACCTTGAATGACGTAATTGTGCCGAATGTCTTCTAGGACCGTCTGTGGATGGTGGTCTAAGTGTGTGCCAAGTCTCAAGTCCATCAAATTTACGAAAGTGTCTAAGTCATAGACTAAAGAAAAACGTGTACAAAACCTATGGGGGAAATAATTGAAACTTTAACGTGACGTTACGTGACCTTGAATGACGCAATCGTGCCGAATTTCTTCCAGGACCATCTGTGGGTGATGTTCGAAGTGTATGCCAAGTTTCAAGTCGGTCGGATGTACCAAAGTGTCAAAGTCAATAGTCTAAAGAAAAACGTGTACAAAACCTATGGGGGAAAATTGAACCTTTAACGTGACACCCCGTAACCTTGAATGACGTAATCGTGCCAAATTTCTCCTACGACCGTCTGTGGATGGTGGTCTATGTGTGTGCCAAGTCTCAAGTCTATCGGATTTACTAAGTGTCAAAGTCAAGAGTCTAAAGAAAAACGTGTACAAAACCTATGGGGGACAAATTAAACCTTTAACTTGACGTCACGTGACCTTGAATGACGCAATCGTGCTGAATTTCTTTCAGAAACATCTGGTGGTGGTGTTCTGAGTGTATGGCAAGTTTCAAGTCGGTCGGATTGACCAAAGTGTCAAATTCAATAGTCTGAAGAAAAACGTGTACAAAACCTATGGGGAAAATTTCACCTTTAACGCTAAGTCACGTGACCTTGAATGACGTAATCGCGACGAATTTCTTCTAGGACCGTCCTTGGGTGGTTGTCTAAGTGTATGCCAAGTCTCAAGTCCATCGGATTTACCAAAGTGTCAAAGTGTATTGTCTGAACAAACGTGTACAAATCCTATGGAAAACAAAAGGCAAAAAAAAAAAAAAAAAAAAAAAAACTAGACATGTGTTTGTGGACAAACACAGAGCTGTTTCGGATGTCTAAAATGTCTTTCATTATGTGTGTGTGGTGGTCTAAGTGTGTGCCAAGTCTAAAGTCGATCGGATTTACCAAAGTGCCAAAGATATATTGGTTGAACAAAAACGTGTACAAATCCTATGGGAAAAACTGAACCTTTAATGTGATGTAACATGACACCCTTAATTTTCGTCTATAACACATCCTCGAATACTTGCAAACCAAGTTTGACCCCAACCGGACTTGTACTTTCAGAGTTAGAGGGTCTTAAAAAACTACACCTTTAATGTGACGTCACATGACCCGCGATGACGTCATCTTGATAATTTTTTTCTTGGCCCTCCTAAGGATGGTGGTCGAGATCTGTGCTAAGTCTCAAGTCGATCGAATTTACAGAAGTGTCAAATTCAATATTTTGAAGAAAAACGTGTACAAAACCTATGGAGAAAATTGAACCTTTAATGTGACGTCACATGACACCCGGTGATGTCATAATTACGTCATCTTAATTTTCGTCTATAACACACCCTCGAATACTTGCAAACCAAGTTTGACCCCAACCGGACTTGTACTTTCAGAGTTAGAGGGTCTTAAAAACTACACCTTTAATGTGACGTCACATGACCCGCGATGACGTCATCTTGATTCTTTTTTTCTTGGCCCTCCTAAGGATGGTGGTCGAGGTCTGTGCTAAGTCTCAAGTCGATCGAATTTACAGAAGTGCAAAATTCAATATTTTGAAGAAAAACGTGTACAAAACCTACGGAGAAAATTGAACCTTTAATGTGACGTCACATGACACCCGGTGATGTCATAATTACGTCATCTTAATTTTCGTCTATAACACACCCTCGAATACTTGCAAACCAAGTTTGACCCCAACCGGACTTGTACTTTCAGAGTTAGAGGGTCTTAAAAACTACACCTTTAATGTGACGTCACATGACCCGCGATGACGTCATCTTGATTATTTTTTTCTTGGCCCTCCTCAGGATGGTGGTCGAGGTCTGTGCTAAGTCTCAAGTCGATCGAATTTACAGAAGTGTAAAATTCAATATTTTAAAGAAAAACGTGTACAAATCCTATGGGGAAAAATTGCACCTATAACGTGACGTCACGTGACCACGAATGACGTAATCGCGACGAATTTCTTCTAGGATCATCTGTGGGTGGCGGTCTAGAGTTATAGGGTCTTAAAAACTAAACCTTTAATGTGACGTCACATGACCCCCGATGACGTCATCATGAAGGATTTTCTCCTTGGCCCTCCTGGAGATGGTGGTCGAGGTGTGTGCTAAGTATCAAGTCGATCAAATTTACGAAAGTGTCAAAATAAATAGTTTGAAGAAAAACGTGTACAAACCCTATGGGGAAAACAATTAGACGTTTAACGTCACGTCACGTGACCTTGAATGACGCAATCGTGCCGAATTTCTTCAATGGCCATCTGTGGGTGGTGTTCTAAGTGTATGTCAAGTTTCAAGTCGGACGGATTCACCAAAGTGTCAAAGTCAAAAGTCTGAAGAAAAACGTGTACAAAACCTATGGGGAAAATTTTACCTTTAACATGACGTCACGTGACCTTGAATGACGTAATCGCGACGAATTTCTTCTAGGACCGTCCTTGGGTGGTTGTCTAAATGTATGCCAAGTCTCAAGTCGATCGGATTTACCAAAGTGTCAAAGTGTATTGGCAGAAAAAACGTGACAAAAAAGAAAAAAA
Organism: Crossaster papposus; assembly: GCA_037893245.1. NCBI lineage: Eukaryota > Metazoa > Echinodermata > Asteroidea > Velatida > Solasteridae > Crossaster > Crossaster papposus. The sequence goes on along the minus strand of JBAIAA010000824.1, from coordinate 256,071 downwards.
AAAAGAAAAAAAAAAAATTTAACGAAAACAAAAGCTGTTTCGGTGAAAAACCGAAACAGCTAAAAAAAAAAAAAAAAAAAAAAACCAGAACGAAAACAAAAGCTGTTTCGGTGAAAAACCGAAACAGCTAAAAAAAAACTAGACATGTGTTTGTGGACAAACACGGAGCTGTTTCGAGTGTCTCAAATTACTTTCAATATGTGTGTGGTGGTCTTTTGTGTGTGCCAAGTCTCAAGTCGATCAGATTTAATAAAGTGTCAAAGTCAATATTCTTAAGTAAAACGTGTACAAAACCTATAGGGGAAAATTGAACCTTTAACGTGACGCCCCGTGACCTTGAATGACGTAATCGTGCCAAATTTCTCCTACGACCGTCTGTGGATGGTGGTCTATGTGTGTGCCAAGTCTCAAGTCGATCGGATTTACTTAGTGTCAAAGTCAATAGTCTAAAGAAAACGTGTACAAAACCTATGGGGGACGAATTAAACCTTTAACTTGACTTCACGTGACCTTGAATGACGCAATCGTGCTGAATTTCTTTCAGAAACATCTGGTGGTGGTGTTCTGAGTGTATGGCAAGTTTCAAGTCGGTCGGATTTACCAAAGTGTCAAATTCAACAGTCTGAAGAAAAACGTGTACAAAACCTATGGGAAAAATTTCACCTTTAACGCTAAGTCACGTGACCTTGAATGACGTAATCGCGACGAATTTCTTCTAGGACCGTCCTTGGGTGGTTGTCTAAATGTATGCCAAGTCTCAAATCGATCGGATTTCCCAAAGTGTCAAAGTGTATTGTCTGAACAAACGTGTACAAATCCTATGGAGAACAAAAGGCAAAAAAAAAAAAAAAAAAAAAAAAAAAAAAAACTAGACATGTGTTTGTGGACAAACACAGAGCTGTTTCGAGTGTCTTTCAATATGTGTGTGATGGTCTTTTGTGTGTGCCAAGTCTCAAGTCGATCAGATTTACTAAAGTGTCAAAGTCAATAGTCTAAAGAAAAACGTGTACAAAACCTATGGGGGGAAATTGAACCTTTAACGTGACGCCCCATGACCTTGAATGACGTAATCGTGCTGGATTTCTTCTAAGACCATCTGCGTCAATGGTCTAAGTGTGTGCCAAGACTCAAGTCGATCGGATTTACTAAAGTGTCAAAGTCAATAGTCTAAAGAAAAACGTGTACAAAACCTATGGGAAAAAAATGAAACATTAACGTGACGCCCCGTGACCTTGAATGACGTAATCGTGCCGAATTTCTTCTAGGGCCGTGTGTGGATGGTGGTCTAAGTGTGTGTCAAGTCTCAAGTCGATCGGATTTACTAAAGTGTCAAAGTCAATAGTCTAAAGAAAAACGTGTACAAAACCAATGGGAGAAAAATGTGAACCTTTAATGTGACGTCACGTGACCTTGAATCACGCAATCGTGCCAATTTTCTTTCAGAAACATCTGGGGGTGGTGTTCTAAGTGTATGCCAAGTTTCAAGTCGGTCGAATTTACTGAAGTGCCAAAGTCAATAGTCTGAAGAAAAACGTGTACAAAACCTATGGGAAAATTTTCACCTTTAACGTGAGGTCACGTGACCTTGAATGACGTAATCGCAACGAATTTCTTCTAGGACCGTCCTTGGGTGGTTGTCTAAATGTATGCCAAGTTTCAAGTCGATCGGATTTCCCAAAGTGTCAAAGTGCCCTGTCTGAACAAACGTGTGCAAATCCTATGAAGAAAAATCTGAAAAACAAAAAAAAAAAAAAGAAAAAAAACAAAAAAAAAAACTTTAACGAAAACAAAAGCTGTTTCGGTGAAAAACCGAAACAGCTAAAAAAAAACTAGAGATGTGTTTGTGGACAAACACAGAGCTGTTTCGAGTGTCTAAAATTACTTTCAATATGTATGTGGTAATCTTTTGTGTGTGCCAAGTCTCAAGTCGATCAGATTTACTAAAGTGTCAAAGTCAATAGTCTAAAGAAAAACGTGTACAAAACCTATGGGGGGAAATTTAACCTTTAACGTGACACCCCGTGACCTTGAATGACGTAATCGTGCCAAATTTCTCCTACGACCGTCTGTGGATGGTGGTCTATGTGTGTGCCAAGTCTCAAGTCGATCGGATTTACTTAGTGTCAAAGTCAATAGTCTAAAGAAAACGTGTACAAAACCTATGGGGGACGTATTAAATCTTTAACTTGACGTCACGTGACCTTGAATGACGCAATCGTGCTGAATTTCTTTCAGAAACATCTGGTGGTGGTGTTCTGAGTGTATGGCAAGTTTCAAGTCGGTCGGATTTACCAAAGTGTCAAATTCAATAGTCTGAAGAAAAACGTGTACAAAACCTATGGGGAAAATTTCACCTTTAACGCTAAGTCACGTGACCTTGAATGACGTAATCGCGACGAATTTCTTCTAGGACCGTCCTTGGGTGGTTGTCTAAGTGTATGCCAAGTCTCAAGTCCATCGGATTTACCAAAGTGTCAAAGTGTATTGTCTGAACAAACGTGTACAAATCCTATGGAGAACAAAAGGCAAAAAAAAAAAAAAAAAAACTAGACATGTGTTTGTGGACAAACACAGAGCTGTTTCGAGTGTCCAAAGTTACTTTCAATGTGTATGTGGTGGTCTTTTGTGTGTGCCAAGTCTCAAGTCGATCAGATTTACTAGTGTCAAAGTCAATAGCCTAAAGAAAAACGTGTACAAAACCTATGGGGGAAAATTGAACCTTTAAAGTGACGCCCCGTGACCTTGAATGACGTAATCGTGCCAAGTTTCTCCTACGACCGTCTGTAGATAGTGGTCTATGTGTGTGCCAAGTATCAAGTCGATCGGATTTACTAAGTGTCAAAGTCAATAGACTAAAGAAAAACGTGTACAAAACCTATGGGGGGGGAAATTAAACCTTTAACTTGACGTCACGTGACCTTGAATGACGCAATCGTGCTGAATTTCTTTCAGAAACATTTGGTGGTGGTGTTCTGAGTATATGGCAAGTTTCAAGTCGGTCGGATTTACCAAAGTGTCAAATTCAATAGTCTGAAGAAAAACGTGTACAAAACCTATGGGAAAAATTTCACCTTTAACGCGAAGTCACGTGACCTTGAATGACGTAATCGCGACGAATTTCTTCTAGGACCGTCCTTGGGTGGTTGTCTAAGTGTATGCCAAGTCTCAAGTCGATCGGATTTACCAAAGTGTCAAAGTGTATTGGCTGAAAAAACGTGTACAAATCCTATGGGAAAAAGTCTGAAAGTGGAAAAAAAAAAGAAAAAAAAAAAAAACTTTAACGAATACAAAAGCTGTTTCGGTGAAAAACCGAAACAGCTAAAAAAAAAAAAAAAACTTTAACGAAAACAATAGCTGTTTCGGTGAAAAACCGAAACAGCTAAAAAAAACTTTAACGAAAACAATAGCTGTTTCGGTGAAAAACCGAAACAGCTAAAAAAAAAAAACTTTAACGAAAACAATAGCTGTTTCGGTGAAAAACCGAAACAGCTAAAAAAAACTAGACATGTGTTTGTGGACAAACACAGAGCTGTTTCGAGTGTCTAAAATTACTTTTAATATGTGTGTGGTGGTCTTTTGTGTGTGCCAAGTCTCAAGTCGATCAGATTTACTAAAGTGTCAACGGCAATAGTCTAAAAAAAAACGTGTACAAAATCTATGGGGAAAAATGAAACTTTAACGTGACGCCCCGTGACCTTGAATGACGTAATCGTGCCAAATTTCTTTTAGGGCCGTCTGTAGATGGTGGTCTAAGTGTGTGCCAAGTCTCAAGTCGATCGGATTTACTACAGTGTCAAAGTCAACAGTCTAAACATAAACGTGTACAAAACCTATGGGGGACGAATTAAACCTTTAACTTGACTTCACGTGACCTTGAATGACGCAATCGTGCTGAATTTCTTTCAGAAACATCTGGTGGTGGTGTTCTGAGTGTATGGCAAGTTTCAAGTCGGTCGGATTTACCAAAGTGTCAAATTCAACAGTCTGAAGAAAAACGTGTACAAAACCTATGGGAAAAATTTCACCTTTAACGCGAAGTCACGTGACCTTGAATGACGTAATCGCGACGAATTTCTTCTAGGACCGTCCTTGGGTGGTTGTCTAAGTGTATGCCAAGTCTCAAGTCCATCGGATTTACCAAAGTGTCAAAGTGTATTGTCTGAACAAACGTGTACAAATCCTATGGAGAACAAAAGGCAAAAAAAAAAAAAAAAAAAAAAAAAAAAAAAACTAGACATGTGTTTGTGGACAAACACAGAGCTGTTTCGAGTGTCTAAAAATTACTTTCAATATGTGTGTGGTGGTCTAAGTGTGTGCCAAGTATGAAGTCGATCGGATTTACCCAAGTGCCAAAGATATAATTGGTAAAAAAATGTGTACAAATCATATGGGGAAAACCTGCACCTTTATTGTGACGTCACGTGAATTGCATACCAAGTTTAATGGAGTGTACCAAAGGGTGCACCACTCTAATTGAAAGGAGAATTTCTACGCGAACTCATTAGCATGAAATGTGCCCCCACAGTTTCTTTTGAAAAAGGAGACCGTTTGGTATAAAAAAATTATTGGATTGTGTAAAAATAGCATGGGATCAACTCCCTGGTTTTTGAGCTTCAATCTGAGGGCAGACTTGATAAAATCACGGTAAAAAAATGGGTCCTAATTGCTCTAAAACGTGGAGGGATGCCATTTGTAAAATGGCTGTTTTCAGTCTCGGGAAGTATCACTTTTCGGGAGGTGAGTTTCTTTTGGTGTGAATATTAAAACCAAGACAATAATCTAATTGTTGTTTGAGAAACCCCAGTGATGTCGGTGTGCATGAAACTTGGTACTGAACATTGTTGATTTTACACTGTTTTCAACGGGACTTGAATTAGGCTAGCTAATAGTGCATCCATAAATCGATGCGGCGCGTACGATGCGCGCGACATGTGTAACCACAACAAACATGGCGGATTCATCGGTCCTGCGACCCCGTAGAATGTCATCGCAGCAAGCCATGAATCTGCTTTCCCACTGCATTTCTAACGAGGAAAGCGACCAAGAAAGTAGCGAAGAATCAGACTACAATAAAGAAGAGAGCCAGTCAAGCAAGCCAGTGAAGATTCGGAGGATTTCGAGCTTGATTCCGATGACAATGTGGGCCTTCCACCGGCACCGCCTAGGCAACGACAACAAAACGTTCGGCCACACAAGCGTCCACGAGATCAGGGCATTGCTACGGCGGCCAACACTGCGGCACAAATCAAATGGCAAGATGTCTCCAAATCGAAAAAAAGATGAACCCGGACATTCATTTCGATTCATGCCAAACAAAACTTCATCCATTTACATTGTACATTTACATGCACTGCGATAAGAAAGCCTGTGATTTGTGCTGAATCTCGTTTTCTAGTAGTTTTAGGAAAAATATCATAGCTCGCCCAAACTTATTCATATTGGGGATTTATTTTGACATATTGTTTTCAGGATCACCAGCAAAATTTTCTGCATTGGAAAAGAATTTTTGAACTACAATAAACACGTTTTACTAATAAATATGAGCAGTATTTTATTCATATTTCATATTTTCATTATTAATTTTCATATTTGACATGCCAGTAAATGTGAATATTAAATTAAACAGTTCCTTTGATTTCACAATCACATTTTTCATATTGTTAGCTTCATTTTGATACCTAACTTTGCCCCATAGACCCCAGGATTAGGGAGTTTAGGCAGTTTTATTACTAGTGGTGACACGATTCTTTCATTGTGTAAAACAATTCCCCCAACAAAGATCAATTTCATATGGGGGGAAGTTGAACAACATGTTTGAAAAATTATCACTATACGGGGGGGGGGGGGGGAAGTTAAACTACATGTTGAAAAAATATCACTTTGTTTCATCTCAGGTAAAATCGATAACTTGAACAAATGAGGGCGGCAAACAACTTTAACAGTTACACGAAGTCGATCGGATTAACCAAAGTGTCAAATTCAATAGTCTGAACAAAACAAACAATGAGGGCAGCAAACAACTTTAACAGTTACACGAAGTCGATCGGATTTACCAGTGTCAAATACACAAAGTCGATCGGATTTACCAATGTGTCAAATTCAATAGTCTGAACAAATCAAACAATCAGGGCAGCAAACCACTTTAACAGTTACACGAATTCGATCGGATTTACCAAAGTGTCAACTTCAATAGTCTGAAGAAAAACGTGTACAAAACCTATCGAGAAAATTGAACCTTTAATGTGACGTCACATGACACCCGATGACGTCATCATGATGTCATATTAATTTTCTTCTATAACATCCTGTAATACCTGAATACCAAGTTTTACCCAAATTGGACCTGTACTTTCAGAGATAGAGGGTCCTAAAAACGACACCTTTAACGTGACGTCACATGACCCCCGATGAGGTCATCATGACGATTTTTCTCTTGGCCCTCCTAAGGATGGTGGTCGAGATGTGTGCTAAGTCTGAAGTCGATCAAATTTACGAAAGTGTCAGTCATTAGTCTAAAAAAAAACGTGTACAAAACCTAAGGGGGGGAAATTTGAACCTTTAACGTGACGTCACGTGACCTTGAATGACGCAATAGTGCCAAATTTCTTTCAAGACCATCTGTGGGTGGTGTTCTAAGTGTATACGAAGTCTCAAGTCGATCGGATTTACTAAAGTGTCAAAGTCAATAGTCTGAAGAAAAACGTGTACAAAACCTATGGGGAAAATTTCACCTTTAACGCTAAGTCACGTGACCTTGAATGACGTAATCGCGACGAATTTCTTCTAGGACCGTCCTTGGGTGGTTGTCTAAATGTATGCCAAGTCTCAAATCGATCGGATTTCCCAAAGTGTCAAAGTGTATTGTCTGAACAAACGTGTACAAATCCTATGGAGAACAAAAGGCAAAAAAAAAAAAAAAAAAAAAAACTAGACATGTGTTTTTTGACAAACACAGAGCTGTTTCGAGTGTCTTTCAATATGTGTGTGATGGGCTTGTGTGTGTGCCAAGTCTCAAGTCGATCAGATTTACTAAAGTGTCAAAGGCAATAGTCTAAAGAAAAACGTGTACAAAACCTATGGGGAAAAAATAGAAACTTTAACGTGACGCCCCATGACCTTGAATGACGTAATCGTGCCGAATTTATTCTAGGGCCGTCTGTGGATGGTGGTCTAAGTGTGTGCCAAGTCTCAAGTCGATCGGATTTACTAAAGTGTCAAAGTCAATAGTCTAAAGAAAAACGTGTACAAAACCAATGGGAGAAAAATGTGAACATTTAATGTGACGTCACGTGACCTTAAATGACGCAATCGTGCCGAATTTTTTTCAGAAACATCTGGGGGTGGTGTTCTAAGTGTATGCCAAGTTTCAAGTCGGTCGGATTTACCGAAGTGCCAAAGTCAATAGTCTGAAGAAAAACGTGTACAAAACCTATGGGGAAGTTTTCACCTTTAACGTGAGGTAACGTGACCTTGAACTACGTAATCGTGACAAATTTCTTTTAGGACCGTCCTTGGGTGGTTGTCTAAATGTATGCCAAGTTTCAAGTCGATCGGATTTCCCAAAGTGTCAAAGTGCCCTGTCTGAACAAACGTGTGCAAATCCTATGGAGAAAAATCTGAAAAACAAAAAAAAAAAAAAGAAAAAAAAGAAAAAAAAAAACTTTAACGAAAACAAAAGCTGTTTCGGTGAAAAACCGAAACAGCTAAAAAAAAAAAAAAAAAAAAAAAACTTTTACGAAAACAATAGCTGTTTCGGTGAAAAACCGAAACAGCTAAAAAAAAAAAACTTTAACGAAAACAATAGCTGTTTCGGTGAAAAACCGAAACAGCTAAAAAAAACTAGACATGTGTTTGTGGACAAACACAGAGCTGTTTCGAGTGTCTAAAATTACTTTTAATATGTGTGTGGTGGTCTTTTGTGTGTGCCAAGTCTCAAGTCGATCAGATTTACTAAAGTGTCAACGGCAATAGTCTAAAAAAAAACGTGTACAAAATCTATGGGGAAAAATGAAACTTTAACGTGACGCCCCGTGACCTTGAATGACGTAATCGTGCCAAATTTCTTTTAGGGCCGTCTGTAGATGGTGGTCTAAGTGTGTGCCAAGTCTCAAGTCGATCGGATTTACTACAGTGTCAAAGTCAACAGTCTAAACATAAACGTGTACAAAACCTATGGGGGACGAATTAAACCTTTAACTTGACTTCACGTGACCTTGAATGACGCAATCGTGCTGAATTTCTTTCAGAAACATCTGGTGGTGGTGTTCTGAGTGTATGGCAAGTTTCAAGTCGGTCGGATTTACCAAAGTGTCAAATTCAACAGTCTGAAGAAAAACGTGTACAAAACCTATGGGAAAAATTTCACCTTTAACGCGAAGTCACGTGACCTTGAATGACGTAATCGCGACGAATTTCTTCTAGGACCGTCCTTGGGTGGTTGTCTAAGTGTATGCCAAGTCTCAAGTCCATCGGATTTACCAAAGTGTCAAAGTGTATTGTCTGAACAAACGTGTACAAATCCTATGGAGAACAAAAGGCAAAAAAAAAAAAAAAAAAAAAAAAAAAAAAACTAGACATGTGTTTGTGGACAAACACAGAGCTGTTTCGAGTGTCTAAAAATTACTTTCAATATGTGTGTGGTGGTCTAAGTGTGTGCCAAGTATGAAGTCGATCGGATTTACCCAAGTGCCAAAGATATAATTGGTAAAAAAATGTGTACAAATCATATGGGGAAAACCTGCACCTTTATTGTGACGTCACGTGAATTGCATACCAAGTTTAATGGAGTGTACCAAAGGGTGCACCACTCTAATTGAAAGGAGAATTTCTACGCGAACTCATTAGCATGAAATGTGCCCCCACAGTTTCTTTTGAAAAAGGAGACCGTTTGGTATAAAAAAATTATTGGATTGTGTAAAAATAGCATGGGATCAACTCCCTGGTTTTTGAGCTTCAATCTGAGGGCAGACTTGATAAAATCACGGTAAAAAAATGGGTCCTAATTGCCCTAAAACGTGGAGGGATGCCATTTGTAAAATGGCTGTTTTCAGTCTCGGGAAGTATCACTTTTCGGGAGGTGAGTTTCTTTTGGTGTGAATATTAAAACCAAGACAATAATCTAATTGTTGTTTGAGAAACCCCAGTGATGTCGGTGTGCATGAAACTTGGTACTGAACATTGTTGATTTTACACTGTTTTCAACGGGACTTGAATTAGGCTAGCTAATAGTGCATCCATAAATCGATGCGGCGCGTACGATGCGCGCGACATGTGTAACCACAACAAACATGGCGGATTCATCGGTCCTGCGACCCCGTAGAATGTCATCGCAGCAAGCCATGAATCTGCTTTCCCACTGCATTTCTAACGAGGAAAGCGACCAAGAAAGTAGCGAAGAATCAGACTACAATAAAGAAGAGAGCCAGTCAAGCAAGCCAGTGAAGATTCGGAGGATTTCGAGCTTGATTCCGATGACAATGTGGGCCTTCCACCGGCACCGCCTAGGCAACGACAACAAAACGTTCGGCCACACAAGCGTCCACGAGATCAGGGCATTGCTACGGCGGCCAACACTGCGGCACAAATCAAATGGCAAGATGTCTCCAAATCGAAAAAAAGATGAACCCGGACATTCATTTCGATTCATGCCAAACAAAACTTCATCCATTTACATTGTACATTTACATGCACTGCGATAAGAAAGCCTGTGATTTGTGCTGAATCTCGTTTTCTAGTAGTTTTAGGAAAAATATCATAGCTCGCCCAAACTTATTCATATTGGGGATTTATTTTGACATATTGTTTTCAGGATCACCAGCAAAATTTTCTGCATTGGAAAAGAATTTTTGAACTACAATAAACACGTTTTACTAATAAATATGAGCAGTATTTTATTCATATTTCATATTTTCATTATTAATTTTCATATTTGACATGCCAGTAAATGTGAATATTAAATTAAACAGTTCCTTTGATTTCACAATCACATTTTTCATATTGTTAGCTTCATTTTGATACCTAACTTTGCCCCATAGACCCCAGGATTAGGGAGTTTAGGCAGTTTTATTACTAGTGGTGACACGATTCTTTCATTGTGTAAAACAATTCCCCCAACAAAGATCAATTTCATATGGGGGGAAGTTGAACAACATGTTTGAAAAATTATCACTATACGGGGGGGGGGGGGGGGAAGTTAAACTACATGTTGAAAAAATATCACTTTGTTTCATCTCAGGTAAAATCGATAACTTGAACAAATGAGGGCGGCAAACAACTTTAACAGTTACACGAAGTCGATCGGATTAACCAAAGTGTCAAATTCAATAGTCTGAACAAAACAAACAATGAGGGCAGCAAACAACTTTAACAGTTACACGAAGTCGATCGGATTTACCAGTGTCAAATACACAAAGTCGATCGGATTTACCAATGTGTCAAATTCAATAGTCTGAACAAATCAAACAATCAGGGCAGCAAACCACTTTAACAGTTACACGAATTCGATCGGATTTACCAAAGTGTCAACTTCAATAGTCTGAAGAAAAACGTGTACAAAACCTATCGAGAAAATTGAACCTTTAATGTGACGTCACATGACACCCGATGACGTCATCATGATGTCATATTAATTTTCTTCTATAACATCCTGTAATACCTGAATACCAAGTTTTACCCAAATTGGACCTGTACTTTCAGAGATAGAGGGTCCTAAAAACGGCACCTTTAACGTGACGTCACATGACCCCCGATGAGGTCATCATGACGATTTTTCTCTTGGCCCTCCTAAGGATGGTGGTCGAGATGTGTGCTAAGTCTGAAGTCGATCAAATTTACGAAAGTGTCAGTCATTAGTCTAAAAAAAAACGTGTACAAAACCTAAGGGGGGAAAATTTGAACCTTTAACGTGACGTCACGTGACCTTGAATGACGCAATAGTGCCAAATTTCTTTCAAGACCATCTGTGGGTGGTGTTCTAAGTGTATACGAAGTCTCAAGTCGATCGGATTTACTAAAGTGTCAAAGTCAATAGTCTGAAGAAAAACGTGTACAAAACCTATGGGGAAAATTTCACCTTTAACGCTAAGTCACGTGACCTTGAATGACGTAATCGCGACGAATTTCTTCTAGGACCGTCCTTGGGTGGTTGTCTAAATGTATGCCAAGTCTCAAATCGATCGGATTTCCCAAAGTGTCAAAGTGTATTGTCTGAACAAACGTGTACAAATCCTATGGAGAACAAAAGGCAAAAAAAAACAAAAAAAACAAAAAAAAAAAAAAACTAGACATGTGTTTGTGGACAAACACAGAGCTGTTTCGGGTTTTTAAAATTGACTTTCAATATTTGTGTGGTGGTCTAAGTGTGTGCCAAGTCTGAAGTCGATCGGATTTACCGAAGTGCCAAAAATATTATTGGTTGAAAAAAAACATGTACAAATCCTATAGGAAAAACTGCACCTTTAATGTGATGTCACATGACACCCGATGATGTCATCATGATCTCATCTTAATTTTCGTCTGTAACACATCCTGGAATGCTTGCATACCAAGTTTAACCCCAATCGGGCCTGTACTTCCAGAGATAGAGGGTCCTGAAAACTGCACCTTTAATGTGACGTCACATGACCCACGATGACCTCATCAGGACGATTTTCCTCTTTGCCCTCCTGGGGATGGTGGTCGAGGTGTGTGCTAAGTCTCAAGTCGATCAAATTTGCGAAAGTGTCAAAGTCATTAGTCTAAAGAAAAACGTGTACAAAACCTATGGGGAAACAATTTGCACGTTTAACGTGAAGTCACGTGACCTTGAATGACGCAATCGTGCCGAATTTCTTGCAAGACCATCTGTGGATGGTGTTCTAAGTGTATGCCAAGTCTCAAGTCGATCAGGTTTACCAAAGTGTCAAAGTCAATAGTCTGAAGAAAAACGTGTACAAAACCTATGGGGAAAATTGAACCTTTAATGTGACGTCACATGACACCCGATGATGTCATCATGATGTCATCTTAATTTTTGTCTGTAACACATCCTGGAATACTTGCATACCAAGCTTGACCCCAATCGGGCCTGTATTTCCAAAGATAGACGGACCTTTAATGTGACGTCACATGACCCACGATGACGTCATTATGACGAATATTCCCTTGGCCCTCCTGGGGATGGTGGTCGAGATGTGTGCTAAGTCTCGAGTCGATCAAATGTACGAAAGTGTCAAAGTCAATAGTCTGAAGACAAACGTGTACAAACCCTATGGGGAAATTAATTACACCTTTAACGTCACGTCACGTGACCTTGAATGACGCAATCGTGCCGAATTTCGTCCAGGACTATCTGTGAGTGGTGTTCTAAGTGTATGCTAGGTCTCAAGTCGATCGAATTCATTAAAGTGTCAAAGTCAACAGTTTGAAGAAAAACGTGTACAAAACCTATGGGGAAAATTGTACCTTTAACATGACGTCACGTGACCTTGAATTACGGAATCGCGACGAATTTCTTCTAGGACCGTCCTTGGGTGGTTGTCTAAGTGTATGCCAAGTTTCAAGTCGATCGGATTTACCAAAGTGTCAAAGTGTATTGGCAGAATAAACGTGTACAAATCCTATGGGGAAAAATGACAAATAAAAAAAAAAAAAAAAACTAGAAATGTGTTTGTGGACAAACACAGAGCTGTTTCGCATGTCTAAAATGACTTTCAATATTTGGGTGGTGGTCTAAGTGTCTGCCAAGTCTACAGTCGATCGAATTTAGTGCCAAAGATATATTGGTTGAAAAAAACGTGTACAAATCCTATGGGCAAAATTAAACCTTTAATGTGACGTCACATGACACCCGATGATATCATCACAATGTCATCTTAATTTTCATCTATAACACATCCCGGAATACCTGAATACCAAGTTTGACCCTAATTGGACTTGTACTTCCAGAGATAGAGGGTCTTAAAAACTACACCTTTAATGTGACGTCACATGACCCACGATGATGTCATCATGACGTCACCCTGATTTTCGTCTATAACACATCCTGGAATACTTGCATACCAAGTTTGACCCCAATCGGGCCTGTACTTCCAGAGATAGAGGGGCCTAACAACTGCACCTTTTATGTGACGTCACATGACCCACGATGACGTCATCATGACGATTTTTTCCTTGGCCCTCCTGGGGATGGTGGTTGAGGTGTGTGCTAAGTCTGAAGTCGATCAAATTTACGAAAGTGTCAAAGTTAATAGTCTAAAGAAAAACGTGTACAAAACCTATGGGGGAATAATTTGCACATTTAACGTGACGTCACGTGACCTTGAAAGACGCAATCGTGCCGAATTTCTTCCAATATCATTTGTGGGTGGTGTTCTAAGTGTATGCCAAGTCTCAAGTCGATCGGATTTACCAAAGTGTCAAATTCAATAGTCTGAAAAAAAACGTGTACAAAACCTATGGGGAAAATTTCACCTTTAACGCGAAGTCACGTGACCTTGAGTGACGTAATCACGACGAATTTCTTCTAGGACCGTCCTTGGGTGGTTGTCTAAATGTATGCCAAGTCTCAAGTCGATCGGATTTACCAAAGTGTCAAAGTGCTATGCCAGAAAAAACGTGTACAAATCCTATGGGGAAAAGTCTGAAAGAGGAAAAAAAAAAAAAAAAAAAAAGAAAAAAGAAAAAAAAAAACTTTAACGAAAACAAAAGCTGTTTCGGCTGAAAGGCCGAAACAGCTAAAAAAAAAAAAAACTTTAACGAAAACAATAGCTGTTTCGGTGAAAAACCGAAACAGCTAAAAAAAAAAAACTTTAACGAAAACAATAGCTGTTTCGGTGAAAAACCGAAACAGCTAAAAAAAACTAGACATGTGTTTGTGGACAAACACAGAGCTGTTTCGAGTGTCTAAAATTACTTTTAATATGTGTGTGGTGGTCTTTTGTGTGTGCCAAGTCTCAAGTCGATCAGATTTACTAAAGTGTCAACGGCAATAGTCTAAAAAAAAACGTGTACAAAATCTATGGGGAAAAATGAAACTTTAACGTGACGCCCCGTGACCTTGAATGACGTAATCGTGCCAAATTTCTTTTAGGGCCGTCTGTAGATGGTGGTCTAAGTGTGTGCCAAGTCTCAAGTCGATCGGATTTACTACAGTGTCAAAGTCAACAGTCTAAACATAAACGTGTACAAAACCTATGGGTGAAAAATGTGCACCTTTAATGTGACGTCACGTGACCTTGAATGACGCAATCGTGCCGAATTTTTTTCAGAAACATCTAGGGGTGGTGTTCTAAGTGTATGCCAAGTTTCAAGTCGGTCGGATTTACCAAAGTGTCAAAGTCGAAGGTCTGAAGGAAAACGTGTACAAAACCTATGGGGAAAATTTAACCTTTAACGCGAAGTCACGTGACCTTGAATGACGTAATCGCGACGAATTTCTTCTAGGACCGTCCTTGGGTGGTTGTCTAAGTGTATGCCAAGTTTCAAGTCGATCGGATTTCCCAAAGTGTCAAAGTGTATTGTCTGAACAAACGTGTACAAATCCTATGGGGAAAAAAAGGCAAAGAAAAATGACGTCACATGACCTTGAATGACGCAATCGTGCCGAATTTCTTCCAGAACCATCTGTAAGTGATGTTCTAAAGGTATGCCAAGTTTCAAGTCGATCGGATTTACCAAAGTGCCAAAGTCAATAGTCTGAAGAAAAACATGTACAAAACCTATGGGGAAAATTTCAACTTTGACGCGAAGTCACGTGACCTTGAATGACGTAATCGCGACGAATTTCTTCTAGGACCGTCTTTGGGTGGTTGTCTAAATGCATACCAAGTCTCAAGTCGATCGGATTTATCAAAGTGTCAAAGTGTATTGGCTGAAAAAACGTGTACAAATCCTATGGGAAAAAGTCTGAAAGTGACAAAAATGACAAAAACATTCATCTAAAACTATAACAAATACACCTTTAATGTGACATCTCATTACACCCGATGACATAATCATGACGTGACCCCAATTAATACCTATAACACATCCCGAAATACTTGCGTATCAATGTTGACCCAAATCGGACTTGTACTTTCAGAGATAGATGGTCTTGAAAACTCACCTTTAATGTGACGTCACATGACACCCGATGTCGTTATCATTACGTCAGCTCAATGTATACCTATAACACATCCCGGAATACGTGCATACCAAGTTTGACCCCAATCGGACCTGTACTTCTAGAGATAGAGGGTCTTAACAACTACACCTTTAAGGTGACGCCACATTACACCCGATGACGTCATCATGCCATCACCTCCATTTATATTTATAGCACATCCCGGAATACCTGTAAACCAAGTTTGAGCACAATCGGACCTGTACTTCCAGAGATAGAGGGTCCAAAAAAATGCACCTTTAATGTGACGTCACATGACCCACGAAGACGTCATCATGACGATTTTTATCTTGGCCCTCCTGGGGATGGTGATCGAAGTGTGTGCTAAGTCGGAAGTCGATCGGATTTACCAAAGTGTCAAAGTCAATAGTCTGAAGAAAAACGTGTACAAAACCTATGGGGAAAAAACTGCACCTTTAACGTGATGTCACGTGACCACGAATGACGTAATCGTGACGAATTTATTCTAGAATCATCCGTGGGTAGTATGCTAAGAGTAGCTAGCCAAGTCTGAAGTCGATCGGATTTACCAAAGTGCCAAATATATATCGGGTGAAAAAACGTGTACAAATCTTATGGGGAAAACTACACCTTTAATGTGACGTCACATGACGTCGTTATGACGTCATTACGACGTCACCTTAATTTTCGTATATAACACATCCCGGAATACCTGTATACCAAGTTTGACACTAATCGGACTTGTACTTCCAGAGATAGAGGGTCCTAAAAACTGACCTTTAATGTGACGTCACATGACCCCCGATGACGTCATCATGGCGATTTTCATATTGGCCCTTCTGAGGATGGTGGTTGAGGTGTGTGCTAACTTTTAGGTCAATCGGATTTACTAAAGTGTCAAAGTCAATAGTCTGGATGAAAACGTGTACAAAACCTATGGGGAAAAATTGCACCTTTAACGTGACGTCACGTGACCATGAATGACGTAATCGCGACGAATTTCTTCTAGGACCGTCCTTGCGTGGTTGTCTAAATGTATGCCAAGTCTAAAGTCGATCGGATCTACCAAAGTGTCAAAGTGTATTGGCTGAACGAAACGTGTACAAATCCTATGAGAAAAAGTCTGAAAGTGAAAAAAAAAAAAAAAAAAAAAAAAAAAAAAAAGAATAAACTAGACATGTGTTTGTGGACAAACACAGAGCTGTTTCGGGTGTCTAACATTACTTTCTATATGTGTATCTGATGATGGTCTATGTGTGTGCCAAGTCTGACGTCGATGGATTTACACAATTGCCAAAGATATATTAGTTGGAAAAAACGTGTACAAATCCTATGGGGAAAATTGCACCTTTAATGTAAAGTCACATGACACCCGATGATGTCATCATGATGTCATCTTAATTTTCGTCTGTAACACATCCTGGAATACTTGCATACCAAGCTTGACCCCAATCGGGCCTGTATTTCCAAAGATAGAGGGTCCTTAAAACTGCACCTTTAATATGACGTCACATGACCCACGATGATGTCATTGTGACGATTTTCCCCTTGGCCCTCCTGGGGATGGTGGTCGAGATGTGTGCTAAGTCTCGAGTCGATCAAATGTACGAAAGTGTCAAAGTCAATAGTCTGAAGACAAACGTGTACAAACCCTATGGGAAAAAAATGTACACCTTTAACGTCACGTCACGTGACCTTGAATAACGCAAATCGTGCTGAATTTCGTCCAGGACCATCTGTGGGTGGTGTTCTAGGTGTATGCTAAGTCTTAAGTCGAACGGATTCATTAAAGTGTCAAAGTCAATAGTTTGAAGAAAAACGTGTACAAAACCTATGGGGAAAATTGTACCTTTAACATGACGTCACGTGACCTTGAATTACGGAATCGCGACGAATTTCTTCTAGGACCGTCCTTGGGTGGTTGTCTAAGTGTATGCCAAGTTTCAAGTCGATCGGATTTACCAAAGTGTCGAAGTGTATTGGCAGAAAAAACGTGTACAAATCCTATGGGGAAAAATGACAAATAAAAAAAAAAAAAAAAAAAAGAAAAAAAAAAAGAAACTAGAAATGTGTTTGTGGACAAACACAGAGCTGTTTCGCATGTCTAAAATGACTTTCAATATTTGGGTGGTGGTCTAAGTGTCTGCCAAGTCTAAAGTCGATCGAATTTAGTGCCAAAGATATATTGGTTGAAAAAAACGTGTACAAATCCTATGGGCAAAATTAAACCTTTAATGTGACGTCACATGACACCCGATGATGCCATCATGATGTCATCTTAATTTACGTCTATAACACATTCTGGAATACTTGCATACCAAGTTTGGCCCCAATCAGACATGTACTTCCAGAGATAGAGTGTCCTAAAATCTGCCCCTTTAATGTGACGTCACATGACCCACGATGACGTTATCCTGACGATTTTCCCCTTGGCCCTCCTGGGTTTGATGGTCGAGGTGTGTGCTAAGTCTGAAGTCGATCGGATTTACCAAATTGTCAAATTCAATATTTTGAAGAAAAACGTGTACAAAACCTATGGAGAAAATTGAACCTTGAATGTGACGTCACATGACACCCGATGATGTCATAATTACGTCATCTTAATTTTCGTCTATAACACACCCTCGAATGCTTGCAAACCAAGTTTGACCCCAACCGGACTTGTACTTTCAGAGTTAGAGGGTCTTAAAAACTACACCTTTAATGTGACGTCACATGACCCGCGATGACGTCATCTTGATAATTTTTTTCTTGGCCCTCCTAAGGATGGTCGTCGAGGTCTGTGCTAAGTCTCAAGTCGATCGAATTTGCAGAAGTGTCAAATTCAATATTTTGAAGAAAAACGTGTACAAAACCTATGGAGAAAACTATACCTTTAATGTGACGTCACATGACACCCGGTGATTTCATAATTACGTCATCTTAATTTCGTCTATAACACATCCTCAAATACTTGCAAACCAAGTTTGACCCCAACCGGACTTGTACTTTCAGAGTTAGAGGGTCTTAAAAACTACACCTTTAATGTGACGTCACATGACCCGCGATGACGTCATCTTGATTATTTTTTTTTTGGACCTCCTGGGGATGGTGGTCGAGGTGTGTGCTAAGTTTCAAGTCAATCGGATTCACCAAACTGTCAAATTAAATAGTCTGAAGAAAAACGTGTACAAAACCTATGGGGAAAATTGCACCTTTAACGTGACGTCACGTGACCTTGAACGACGTAATCGCGACGAATTTCTTCTAGGACCGTCCTTGGGTGGTTGTCTAAATGTTTGCTAAGTCTCAAGTCGATCGGATTTACCAAAGTGTCAAAGTGCTATGCCAGAACAAACGTGTACAAATCCTATGGCAAAAAGTCTGAAAGAGGAAAAAAAAAAAAAAAAAAAAAAAAAAAAGAAAAAAAAAAACTTTAACGAAAACAAAAGCTGTTTCGGTGAAAAACCGAAACAGCTAAAAAAAAAACTTTAACGAAAACAAAAGCTGTTTCGGCTGAAAGGCCGAAACAGCTAAAAAAACTTTAACGAAAACAATAGCTGTTTCGGCTGAAATGCCGAAACAGCTAAAAAAAAAAAACTAGACATGTGTTTGTGGACAAACACAGAGCTGTTTCGAGTGTCCAAAGTTACTTTCAATGTGTATGTGGTGGTCTTTTGTGTGTGCCAAGTCTCAAGTCGATCAGATTTACTAGTGTCAAAGTCAATAGTCTAAAGAAAAACGTGTACAAAACCTATTGGGAAAAATTGAACCTTTAACGTGACGCCCCGTGACCTTGAATGACGTAATCGTGCCAAATTTCTCCTACGACCGTCTGTGGATAGTGGTCTATGTGTGTGCCAAGTCTCAAGTCGATTGGATTTACTAAGTGTCAAAGTCAATAGACTAAAGAAAAACGTGTACAAAACCTATGGGTGAAAAATTAAACCTTTAACTCGACGTCACGTGACCTTGAATGACGCAATCGTGCTGAATTTCTTTCAGAAACATCTGGTGGTGGTGTTCGGAGTATATGGCAAGTTTCAAGTCGGTCGGATTTACCAAAGTGTCAAATTCAACAGTCTGAAGAAAAACGTGTACAAAACCTATGGGAAAAATTTCACCTTTAACGCGAAGTCACGTGACCTTGAATGACGTAATCGCGACGAATTTCTTCTAGGACCGTCCTTTGGTGGTTGTCTAAGTGTATGCCAAGTCTCAAGTCCATCGGATTTACCAAAGTGTCAAAGTGTATTGTCTGAACAAACGTGTACAAATCCTATGGAGAACAAAAGGCAAAAAAAAAAAAAAAAAAAAAACTAGACATGTGTTTGTGGACAAACACAGAGCTGTTTCGAGTGTCTTACATTACTTTCAATAGGTGTGTGTGGTGGTCTATGTGTGTGCCAAGTCTCAAGTCGATCAAATTTACGAAAGTGGCAAAGTCAACAGTCTAAAGAAAAACGTGTACAAAACCTATGGGGGAAAATTGAACCTTTAACGTGACGCTCCGTGACCTTGAATGACGTAATTGTGCCGATTTTTTTCTAGGACCGTCTGTGGATGGTGGTCTAAGTGTGTGCTAAGTCTTAAGTCGATCGGATTTACTAAAGTGTCAAAGTCAATAGTCTAAAGAAAAACGTGTACAAAACCAATGGGAGAAAAATGTGCACCTTTAACGTGACGTCACGTGACGTTCAATGACGCAATCGTGCCAAATTTCTTTCAGGAACATCTGGGGGTGGTGTTCTAAGGGCATGCCAAGTTTCAAGTCGGTCGGATTCACCGAAGTGTCAAATTCAATAGTCTGAAGAAAAACGTGTACAAAACCTATGGGGAAAATTTCACCTTTAACGCGAAGTCACGTGACCTCGAATGACGTAATCGCGACGAATTTCTTCTAGGACCGTCCTTGGGTGGTTGTCTAAGTGTATGCCAAGTCTCAAGTCGATCGGATTTCCCAAAGTGTCAAAGTGTATTGTCTGAACAAACGTGTACAAATCCTATGAAGAACAAAAGGCAAAGAAAAAAAAAAAAAAACTAGAAATGTGTTTGTGGACAAACACAGAGCTGTTTCGCTTGTCTACAATGACTTTGAATATGTGAGTGGTGGTCTATGTGTGTACCAAATCTGAATTCGATCGGATTTACCAAAGTGCCAAAGATATATTGGTTGACAAAAAACGTGCATGTACAAATGCTATGGGAAAAACGTAACCTTTAATGTGACGTCACATGACGCCCGATGACGTCTTCATCATGTCATCTTAATTTTCGTCTGTAATACATCGTGGAATACTTGCATACCAAGTTTAACCCCAATCGGCCTGTATTAACAGAGATAGAGTCTTATAAACTACCGGTACACCTTTATATGCGACATCGCGCGCATGACCCTCGATGGATGACGTTAACGAATAAATTGTGTGTTTGAACTAGTCTGTGGGTGTTAATTAGCATATAATCTAATTGTGTGCAGAGTGCCAAGTCCGCGATCCAATTGACAAGTGCCAACATGTAGTTGTTTTTTGTTTTTTTAGCTTCAACAAAATTTCACTAAATTTAATGTGTATTTTTGTTGGGACTGAAGATTTATTGTGCTCACGGTACGTTAGGATTTTGCAATTTTATGCCCATTTTTTGGTTTATTGGTTTGTTTTTTATCGTGAACTATATTAAAAAGCAGCACCATATGAAAGTAAATCTTAGAAATGTTCAATGTCCCAGAATTTTAACTTGAACTAAAAAGGGAGCGCCGTGTAGATCTTGCCCATGAACTGCAGAGCCAGGAACGTATCGTCAGCTCTGTTTTTCATAAAGTGCGCCCTCTATTTGTATTGACGTTCAGCAAGCAGTTAGTATGGTTCCGCTACAGTCTGATGGAATGTGATTGGCTTAACAACGTGAAGGCCTGGGAACAAGATGTATGCTGCATTTGCAACTGCGAGGTAAGACTACGGCGTGGTTGTTCGTGTAAATTAAATTGTAAAAAGTTTTTGCTGTGGTATTTTATAATTATTTTGTGTTTAAAATGAAGTTGTAAAGTATTGGATATTGGTTTACAAATAGTATAGAAGAAAATTGACATGATCGATGGTTATGGGAAATGGAAAAAATGGTCTTTTTGGGCATACGAACAAGTATGTTTACGTGTACGTGTACGTGCAGTCATGCATGTAATTTGTATGATGTAGGCCTGACTGCACGTACACGTAAACGGTTTCGATCCAACTCGGCCCCATGCCAACTCGGACCCATGCGGACTCGGACCCATGCCAACTAGGACCCACTACCAACTCGGACCATGCCAACTCGGACCTACTACCAACTCGGACCCATGCCAACTCGGACCCACCAACTCGGACCAACTACCAACTCGGATCCACTACCAACTCGGATCCACCAACTCGGACCCACTACCAACTCGGACCCACTACCAACTCGGACCCACTACCAACTCGGACCCACTACCAACTCGGACCCACTACCAACACGGACCCACTACCAACTCGGACCCACTACCAACTCGGACCCACTACCAACTCGGACCCACTACCAACTCGGACCCAGCGGCTCCGATGTTTGGGACGCCATGTTTGATTCTTTCATAAAATTTTGGAATTTAGCTATTTTTGAAGTTATCTGCCAGATTTTCGGCAGTGTTTAAGATCCAACTTTTTCATTGTCGGCATGGATTTTAGTTACCAGATTTTGACATCAATTTTAAGGTAGTGGATGGTCTCCGCGTAGATTTAAACTGCAAAAAAGCGATGCACCGTAGTTTTATAATCATCAACCTCGTGTGTAAATTGTGTCCCTGTATTCGTTATACCGCTGCAAAAATGGCCGGTGCTCACGAGAATAGTGCATGTAGACAGGACTTCAGCCGATAATTCTTCGTCAATCAAGGTATGTGACATATGCCATTTTTCGGTATAAAAAACCTAGTGATATACTTTAAAATCAAGTATTTAAAATATTTCATGTGAGATAAACATGAAAATAAAACTTGTAATAATTACATTTACATAATAAGTTTTATAATTTAGTACATCAATCAAAGGATTAACAAAATAGTTCCCGTATGAAAATGGAATTGCCCAAGACGTACGCTAGATTACCAGAGGTGGGTCATTCCATTATGACAAATAGGGTGAGGTAAATGATAAATTAAATACAGTTTAATTAATTAGACTTATTTTGAGTTTTTTAACAAGCAACACGTACAGTTTTATTGAAATTTGGGGGGGGGGGGTTTAGTAAAAACAAATCATTATTTAAAAAAACAATTTGGTTTTTTTTGATATTTTTTTAATAAAATTGACAATTTTGTTTTGAAGTTCAAAAATGTTCATTCTTTATGTTGATTGCTTTCACTTCAGATTACAACTCCAGCAGGGGATCTTGCCACACTGACACCAGATGTCATTACCAATAAGGTCATCGTGTCAATCTCTATGACAGCAACTGGAATTACGAGCAGGGATAATAAAGCAGGCAACTTCTGAGGCTAGCAGAGATCGGATTAAGGAGAAGACACGGAAAGAGGAATTGCAGATTGCCATGAGAAAATGACTGGATGACTCCTGTAGGGAAATAGAGAGGAAAGAGCAAAATGGAAGAGATGCAAAAGAAAAAATAATTGAAAGTATGCTAAAATATGGACTGTGGGAAACGGAGACAGATATTGAAAATGGTGTGAAACCCCTAAAGAAAACGCCAGCGTTGGCAGCTCTTAAAGAACAGATACGTTTCAGACTTGACATTTTGGGATGTGTTCATCGAGAGCAGAAGAAGATCATCTTCACTGGAACCAAGCAAAAGGAATTGGAACAGTACTTGGAAGAACTTCTACCTGTACCTGTACCTGAGGATAAAGCAAAAATTGAGCAAATTGTCCAAGATCCCTCAATTATTGTCGGCTTTGACTTAAACCAAAAGTAGTCTAACAATGGAGTAGATACCATGTGCCGAGGCTCCCTGCTTAGGCTAGCAAATCCACATCAAAATATGCAGCCGAGTATGAATGCTTGTTCGATGAGGAGGAAATGCCAACCTTCCAACAATATCACAAGTTATAACAGATGTTGCAGTTGGAGATATGTTTCTGTACATGTCATAAATCTTATTCTGTGCCATGTTAATCTAACAAGGCTGCCCCACTTGATTAAGTCCGCAGACTTCCATGTTGATATCTGAAAAACAAAAGAAAATAACACTATTTAATTAAGGTGTTCGCAACACAATACTCGCCTAAATCATACTCCATTTGAAATTCAAATGAAAGTTTGGCAGCCATTTTGAGATTTTTGCGGTCATTTTGAAAATTGGGCGGCCATTTTGAAATTTTGGTGTCCTTTTTGAAATTTTGGAGCCCATTTAGGATATAAATTACGGTATCCTGTTTTATTTGTTTGAAACTTAATAGATAATAAATTTATGTTGAATACTTGCACTACTGTATCATATACGCAACAAGCCAATCTCCAAACCGTTGACGTTGGTGTACAAATGCTTTAAATTATATAAGATGGCGGCCATTTTGAATATTTAATTAGGTATGTGTTACGAAATCAAAAGTGCACCTTGACCTCGACATATTCCACTCCAAATTTGAGTGACATCCTTCAAACTGTTTTAAAGATAATGTAAGTTGATCAGATGTGTGTTAATAATAATCTTGCTTAGCACATAATGTGTGCATGGTCACAATATTTTGCCTCATTTTTGTCCATCAAAACGGGTAAAATAGACGAGTACAAAGTTATGATAACTTTAGTTCCGAGAACCCTATGACCATGAGAGACTCCTCATTTTATACCTCAATACAAGCTCTTCGGTTTCATGCCTCCCTATATGATTTAAGGATTTTTCTTGTTCTTCCACCTTGAGAGCAGATAATCTCAAAATAACTTTATTGCTTTTTAAAAAAACCGCATATTTAAATTAATGTAAGTTCATTTTGAAAACTGCGTTCGTATTTTTCTTTACATGATGCCATTTCTGAGGCATTCGTTAAATTCAATGAATGAATAAGGAAAATTTAAAATGTAGATATACAAGTATTTGTGTGTGTGTGAGAAATGAGCAAAATCAACGCGGCGCAGAATAATGTACTACACCAGCCAAAAGGGTTGGATGCACCAATTGTTTTAGGGGTGGGGGGCATTGTTGGGTCTGATTTGTATTAATTGGATCCGAGTTGGTAGTGGGTCCGAGTCAGTTTTGGGTCCGAGTCGGTAGTGGGTCCGAGTTGGTAGTGGGTCCGAGTTGGCATGGGTCCGAGTTGGTAGTGGGTCCTAGTTGGCATGGGTCCGAGTCCGCATGGATCCGAGTTGGTTTGGGTCCGAGTTGACCTGATACCATGTACACGATGCGTATGCATTGTTGTACGTGTAGGCTACAGTACAGGTTCATTTTTTGGCAAATAACAAAATGGCAGCAAGGCTAGGGCTGTATCGTGCAGTGTGATGATGGAGTCCATAATAATTGTTTATGTTTATTTATGGGCTATTTAACAGAATTATAATTCAACTAAATTATAATAATACTGTTGTATTTTGTTGCTATATATCTCACTGGTTGTGTGGAAGGGCTGTGGGGAGTCAAGAATATTTGCAAAGGTTTTTTTTTCTACAAATGGAATTGTTTGTCAGTTTCACTCCTAGATTCATGTCTTTTAAAAAAATTTGCTTTTGTTTTGTGTACTGGTTGGATGTATTTGCAAGGTGTGTGTGGATTTATTAAAGTTGCCGCTTAACTGCAAAATTGCCTTTACACCACTTTATTAGGTATGTTAAAATTGGTTGGCATGGTTGGTTCATCATCTGTAACGTAATGTTAGGGGAGTCAGTTTGGTGTAGCTTTTTTTTCCTTGCCTTCCACCACTGTGACCTAAGTTTGAATTTGCCCGGGGTAATCATCCTGAGCCACGCAGAGCCGTTATGCGCTTTCTACTAATAGCGTCCAAACCCCTGTGGACATTCAACCAGATTTGTAGTTATTAGCGCAAACAATCATGCGCCCAATAACAGCCTCCATTACAAACAGACCAAGGCCATTTCCCAAACCCTTGCTCTGGATCCGTCTCCGGCTACAGCTTATTGCCAAACTGTAAGAATGAAGCCTGAGATGAAGACAAAGCTGGGTTCGAAAAACAGCCAAAGGCATAAGAACCACTAGCATTTCTATTGGTCCATTCGCTTGGACATCTGAGGTGTTCTCACAAATGTTCATCCTCCCACGTAAAAATTAAAAGTAATCGGAAAAATTGTAGAAATTAACGTACAGAACGTGAAATAAAGCACTGCTATTATATACAAGTAGTATACAGAATAAGAAACATAAAAGACTGAAAAGCTTTGTAAACGCCAATAAAATTAAATAAAGTGGTAAAAATTGTCGTTTTACCAGGGGTAGACGTTCATATCATGTATTGGCCAACTTGTTTAATGATTGCTGCGAATGTTCGCAAGGTTTGAGGGTGACAATTCAAGAGCCTGTTAAACTCTGCGTGGCTCAGGATGGGGTAATACGTGAATAGGATTTTCAGTCCCCAGAATATTTTTCTGAGGTTTTCCTCCTACATATAAAATAAACTTTTATTTACATTGTCTTCTCTTACTATAGAACAGTGGATTTCACTGAATGGACTGCCCACCAGAAATAAGAAATAAATAACATAAATAAATGCTAGACTGTCATGATCTAGTTTGGTTTTGTGACGAAACATTTTGTTTTATTTAATGGGACATTTGTTGTTAATGTATCTAAAAACAAATATGACATGTATAAGGTAAAACAAAATCAAATGTTGTGCATTTAACAATTGTTGCCTGCTGTGACATGGTCCATGGCGTTTTGTACACCCGAGGGGGAAAATGGCACCCGAGGCGAAGCCGAGGGTGCCATTTGCCCCCGAGGGTGTACAAAACGCCATGGACCATATCACAGCAGGCAACAATTGTTTTGTTATACCACGGTAATACTAATAGATTACAGCAGGCAAGAATTGTTTGTTATGGGTCCGTTCCCGTTGCGGTGCAAAATTGCCGAAGTAGTCGCACTGAATGTTCCGTGTTTTTCTTCGTACTGGCGCTGTCCTGCCTAGAAAATCAAATTTCTGATCTCCTCTTTTGAACGAGACAGAAATCGCTTCTTTGGAGGTGACTTAATGCTGTCGTCTGCCGACATTACGGAGAAAATAAGGCAAAATTCGAACAGAACAACAGCAGACGAACAGCATAAACGAAAGCCGGTGTAAACAACAATGGCGGTCGTTAGTCGTTGCCGAAAGTGCTAACTTCACTGTTCCCTGTTTACATCGCACAGGAACATACATCAATTTACGTAGTACCAGCTCATATAACACAGCGTTGCTAGACTCTAATATCAGTCGCTTCCACAGAAATGGCCGGCCAGGCTATGCGCTAGCGTGTAAAAAAAGATTCCGCGGCCTGGAAAAAGAAAGTTCATGTACCCCGTGGGGTACATGAACTCATGTACCACGCGTACTCGGCGTACATCACTCATACCATGCTCATACATCGGCACACTCGGATACATGCGTTTTTGTGGCATGTCACGTGAACGCTTCTCGACCAATAAAAATTCACAATCTATTGCCGTGGTATAACAATTTTAATTGTTATAAAAACAGTGGTGATATTGGTTTATTTAGTACATGTAACATACACTTTGTTGTTGCACATGTACATGAATTAATCATATACTGTACATGTACCGAACATGTAAAATGTAAATCATGATTGGGATAGTACACTACAAATGTAGGCCTTTGTTCCATTTTTGTTTGAGTGTAATTTAGGTTAGCAAATGTTTTCTATTGAATTATAGTTTATATTTTTTCCATTTTGTGTACAGAAAACTACCACAAGACAAGCCACCATGAAGTTTCAGAGGGAGTCAGTGATGAGGAGTGTGCGAGGTATGCAGAAGGCGAGGAGTCCCCTGTCTGTCCGTGTTGTGTCTCATTTCATTTCCCAATCATCCATGCCATCATTTCATTCCATTCCTTATGTGTCTTTCCTTCCTTCATCATCACTCACTTCATTATCCAATGTATGCGGGGCTCACCAGGCCGCTAATCCTGGCAGAATTGACGAAAACGGGGCTCACCAGGCCGTTAATCCTGGCAGAATGAATGAATACGGGGCTCACCAGGCCGTTAATCCTGGCAGAATTGACGAAAACGGGGCTCACCAGGCCGTTAATCCTGGCAGAATTGACGAAAACGGGGCTCACCAGGCCGTTAATCCTGGCAGAATTGACGAAAACGGGGCTCACCAGGCCGTTAATCCTGGCAGAATGAAAATATATAATGAAAACAATGATAACGTATATAGTCAATCTATAGTGAATGAATGCGGGGCTCACCAGGCCGCTAATCCTGGCAGAATTGACGAATACGGGGCTCACCAGGCCGTTAATCCTGGCAGAATAAAAGAATATGAGGAAAACTATGATAATGTATATAGTCAATCTATGGTGAACGAATGCGGGGCTCATGAGGCCGCTAATCCTGGCAGAATAAATCAATATGATGAAAATAGTGATAAGACCATTCATTCTTGTAGTTTGAATAAAACATGTGGAACAATGTGGACAAAGCAATGTGAAACAAACCTGATAAAGCGATGCAAAACGCTGTTGGCAAAGCAGAAACAAACTGTGAATGTACAATGTGACGAGTCTGTGTTGTATAATTTGGACATTTCAACAGGTGTAGAAATGATTGAGATGGGTCTGCCAGAGATACATTCTACTGATGGCATGTTTAGCAAAGCATATGTTAAAGTCGAGAAGATGACGAAATGGTTATGGAAGGTAAGCCAGGTACACATGCAGAGATTGCAGAAGTTGACAAAGATAGTAAGTAAGCATGAAAGAATGATGAAGTGTTTACATGGAAAGAAGTACTGTGCTGGAGGTAAGATACTGGACTATGTTGTAGAGGAGTTTGAATGGAAAAGTAGACGGAAGTCTGAAAGAGTAAGAACAAATGTAAAGAAGAGGCAAGCTCGCAAGAAGTCTTACAATAGACAAAGAGGTGGCAAAAGAGTAGAACAGCGTATGAGTAAAGATGAGAGAAATGTTCATGCATATGACCAGAAAGTAATTTTTTCCCATACACGGAGTACGTTAAAGATGGTGTTGCATAAGCAGTATCAGAACTGTAACAAAAGAAGTCAGAAGAATCAAGGAAACAAATATGTCACCAGAAAGAGAAGCGGTGATGATAGGATGGAATTTGGGACAAGTACAAATAAACAACAGTTGTACAAGAAAAGTCAAAAGAAGATGTTTGGGCATACTGAAACCACTGCAGTTAATAAGATGATGGATAATGTGAATAAATCACATAAGAGAATGAGAAGAGAGAAGAAGAATGTCAGGCATGCGACATGTGTAAAGGAACCTGTTGAAGGGGGTCATGCATTACAAATCAGCGATGAGAACGTCACGGATACACAAACAATGAAAACAAGAGATGTCCATACAAATAGCAAGGACACGTGTAAAATAACGAGGCCAACTGAAGTGTATGAAATCTGCGCTAAACAGTGCTGGTTGTGTGATGCGAATATTGAGTCAACCGAAAGTAAAGTTCAGTGTGACGGTTGTAACATATGGTACCATGTCAACTGTATGAATTTCAAGAAGATGGAATATTTTTTGGTGAACAAATCTTTTACTTGGTTATGTCTTAGATGTGGAATGACTACTTACTGTAAGTCTCTATTGAATGATCTTGGTATTCCTACAGATACAAACATCTACGAGGTGCCAATACAAGAAAGATACAGAGACAGCAAGCATTTACTAATGAAGAGGTGTGTAGATGAACCATGCAAAGACAGATTCAACCAAGTACAAGAAAAGCACATTGTAAGTGAAGTAAAGAACAATGAGAGTTGTTTTACATGTAAGACCGAAAATAGAACAGGTAATCATTGGGTGAGAACTAACGGTAAAACAGTTTGGGTACAAAAGCAGTCCGGAGGTTATTCTTTAAGGAGCAAAAAGGGGAAAACTACCGAAGAAAGCAAAACAGATGACGATGATCCTACCATAGGAATTGGAAAAGAAAATAGTAAAGAGAGTTCTAATCAGGCAACGAAAACTGAGGGTACATGTGATGTGGAGATGGATAAAGTATATGGACAGAGTAGTAGAAAAAGGAGTATAAAGAGAAAAGCATCCCAAGTTCCTGAAATGAAATTAAAAGGGAAAAAAAAAATGATGACAGATGACATTCAAGAAATAGCTGATAGATTGACGACTACAAAAACAAACTATGAAGATACCGGTAGTTGTACATCAGCGGGAATTATACAAGAAGAATTCCTTGTAGATGTGGTAGTACAAAATAAAGAAGATGCAAAGTGTGTGCTTTTGCCAGAAAAGATTGTACACGGTAGTTTTCATCAAGGCCATCGTAAATTTGGATGTCACAGTGGCAAACAATGTGTAGCAAATGGATTGAGTTGTGTGTTGATGAGTAGGTTGAAGAAACTGAGACATTGGACTTATTCTGACATGGATAGGGCATTGAATACTGGAAATGAGTTATATGGTCATTTATCTCGGAGCTCTACAGTTAACCATGACTATTTGTTGGTGACAGAACTGCCAAATGAGTTGGATCTGCTGAATCATCATTTCAGTATGAAATTTAATGATTCTGTTTGTGGTGCATTTGGAGAAGAATTCAATTTACCGAGATTTGACATGATACCAATGAATCGTGCTTTGGAACAGACTCTGCAGCAAAATTATGCATGTTTCATAACTTTCCATGGAAATACATTTGTTGTAATAGCTCAAAATGGCATGTATTATATTTTTGATTCACACTCCAGGGATAAACAAGGTTATCAGGTTGCTGAAGGTCAGAGTTTACTGAAAAGTGTAGTTACATGGCAAGATGTGCACAGGTACTGTACTGATTTGGCAAGATCTATGAATTTATCTAACAATGAGCAGTTTGAAATTACAGGTGCATCTGTGTGGTTAGATGATGAGGTAAGACAGGATGCTAATGGTACTACACAGGAGACTGGACATTTGTTATTAGGGAGCAGTGATCGTAGTGAAGACATAAGTAGAGTCAGTACTGGTTCTGGAGTTGAGCTTGGATCTCATAGTGGCTTGTCAAGTACACATAGTAATATGTCAAATAATATGAAGGAAGAGGACAACGGCAGTTTGTACGGAATGAGTTGCAATAATGAATCAGATGGAGGCAGTGATGTGGAAATCGAGAGGGTGATACAAATGCAGGGTTTTAAGTTTGTTCCGTTGACATATGGTAGTAAGGATGCACTGTGTAAACAACATAGAATGGGCCATGTGCTACTGGATTGCAATGAAATTTCAGATAAATCTGAAGAAATGGGACGACCTGATTCAGTGAAAAGAATTAAAGGAGATGGCAACTGTTTTTTCAGAGCAATATCATATGCTGTGTCAGGAACTGAAGATAACCACGTGCAATTAAGAATGGCTACTGTTAATCATCTGTTGAAAAGTGCAGATAAATTTAACGGTTTTCTCCGACAAGGTTTTGTAAATGTGGAAGAATATGTCATGAGGCAAAGAATGTTTGACTGTGGAACGTGGGCTACTGAGGTTGAAATCATGGTAATGGCACACATGTTATGTACAGATATTTATACGTTTGAACATGGAAGCAAGTGGCATGTTTTTGCTGCAAGTACCTTTGAAAAAGAGGCTATAACATCAGATGAAGGAATTTACTTGTATTATAGACAAAGAATTCACTACGATGTGGTGTTGTCAGTTTTGGAAGCAACAAGACAAACTCACAATGGACAACATAATCCAAGCAATGGAGGAGATTTAAAATATAGAAATGATGCTACTGACAGTAAATCAGCAACAAAATTGAATGGTAAACGGCGAAAACGGGCAAATAAAAAACTACAACAAAAAAAGAAAAGAGAAAAAAGTAAGGAAATGTATGTACAGAAGGGGAATAAACCAAAAAAGGATGACCCAAAGCAAAAAAAAAAGATGTTTAACCAAAAGAACTACAACAAAAATGCAGCTAAGAAGAAGGAATTGTTTAAAGAAAAGTACACTAATGACATCGACTTTAAAACACAGCAATTAAATGACGTACAAAAAAGGTATCATAATAATGAGACGCATAAAATATATGTTCTAAAATATAAAAAAACAAATTATAGTAATAATTCTGACTTCAAAGAAAGGGCCAAAAACAGTGCCGGAAAAAGGTATCATGACAATTTGGAATATAAAGAGAAAACAATCACTAGGAGCAAAACAAAGTACTCTGATAATCTTGAATACAGAGAGAAACTAATCACTAAAGGGAAAACAAAGTATTTTGATAATCCTGAATACAGAGAGAAGCTAATCACTAAGGGGAAAACAAAGTATTCCAATAATCCTGAATACAGAGGGAAGCTAATCACTAAGGGGAAAACAAAGTATTGTGATAATGCTGAATACAGAGAGAAACTAATCACCAAGGGAAAAACAAAGTACCACAGTGATGCTGCTTACAGACAGGCAAAAATTAACAGAGCTAAATGTAAATACCATGGCAATGCTTCGTACAAAAGTAAGCTCATTGCAAAAATCAAAAATAAATACAGATGTATCACTTCTTACAGGACCAAATTAATACAATATGGGAAAAAAAAGTACAAAACAAATCATAATTATCGTAAAAACATGGCAGAGAGGAAAAACAGACGTAATATGATTGAAAAAACGAAAAGGCTTAACATTGCTTTTGTTACCAAGACATTTAAAGAAAGCATATCGAACGGACCTGAGTACGTGTGTGCTTGCTGTTATAAATTGTTGTTTAAAAAGCAAGTTGTGAAGTGTAATATGAATAAATACAAAGACCAGATTGTTTTCACTAACAAATACCTACATACTTGCAATGACCATTGTGAATCGAGGTGTATGATTGCACAATCAAGCAGATCACGTTTATGGATATGTTATACGTGTCATAGGAAATTACTTGTTAAAAAAGTCCCTGCTGAAGCAAGTGTGAATAATTTAAATCTGATGGACATTCCTGAAGAATTGGCTTGTTTGAATACATTAGAAGAGCATCTCATAGCCATAAACATCCCGTTCCTTAAAATGGTTGCATTACCTAAGGGTGGACAACATGGTGTTAGAGGCCCAATTGTTTGTGTGCCCTCAAATATAACAGACACAGTAAAAGCGCTACCAAGGCCTGCAAATAATGATCAGATGATCCGTGTAAAGTTGAAGAGAAAACTGAGTTATAAAGGATATTATCAATATCAGTTTGTGAATAAACAAAATGTTGAGAATGCTTTACGTTATCTTCAGTATAACAATAAGTGGTTTAGTCATATTGAAGTAAACCCTGATTGGGATACTCCATTGTGTGAGGAAGAAAATGATGAAATGTGCAAGTCTGAAAAAGATGCAAAAGGAGTCGATGATGAAAGTGTTACTGATGAGGAAACTGATGAGGAAACCGATGATGATCGTTTACGAGGCATGGCGTTAGACAGCTGTTTGCAGCCGACTAATATAGGACAGGAAATACTGGATCAATATTTTGATGATGTAATGAGTGTGGCTCCATGTGAAGGGAATAGTCCAATTCGAATATTGATGGAAAGGGGTAATGAGGCAAAATGCTTCCCAGCATTATTTCCAGTAGGTCAACCAATATTTGATGATGAGCGTGAAGTGAGGGTAACATTGGGTAGATATTTGCATAATCGGTTAATGAATGTTGATAACAGATTTGCAAAGAGTACTCAATACATTTTTTATGCTCAGTATTTGGCAGAGATTCAGAAAGTTATGTCTAGTGTATCTATTGCATTGCGAAAAGGATGTGATAAAAAGTATAACGGTGACAAAGTAAATGCCTCAATGATTAATGACAGGGACCAGTTAAAAGATATTTTGAAATCGGACAGTGGATATAAATTTCTCAAACCTATCCGTGGTACACCCCCATATTGGCAAGCAGCACAGAAAGATGTTTTAGCTATGATCAGGCAGCTGGGAATACCTACATGGTTTTGTTTATTTTCTGCAGCAGATATGCGATGGCCTGAAGTAATCAATACAATTTTGAGACAGCAAGGTGATTCTAGAGATGTGAAAGATTTGGACTGGAATGAGAAATGTACAATATTGAGAAGTAATCCTGTTACTGCTGCAAGAATGTTTGATCAGCGATTCCATACATTTCTCAGAGATGTTATACTATCCAGAGCAGAACCCATCGGAAAAGTCAAAGACTATTTTTACAGAGTAGAATTTCAGCAAAGAGGGTCACCACACACACATTGTCTTTTCTGGATTGAAAATGCACCAAAGTTAGAACATGACAGTAAAAAAAAGGTTGTAAAGTTTATTGACAAATATATAAGTTGTAGTTTGCCATCGGAAAAACAAGACAAAGAGTTAAATGAAATCATCAGTCATGTGCAGGTACATAGTAAAAAACATTCCAAATCGTGCAAGAAGAAGGGTACCGAGTGCAGGTTTAATTTCCCAAGACCTCCATCTGAACGAACGTTCATTACAGAGCCTATGCCAACAGATGATGAGAATGAAACTACATGTAGTGATGAGAATGAAACTAATGATGGTGAAAGCAGTGAAAGAAATAAAGCCAAGGAATTACTACAGTCAATATGGACTGCAATACAGAAACCTGAGAATGAACACATGACAACCAATGAATTATTTGCAAGTGTAAATCTTACACAAGGTGATTTTGAAAACGCTAACGATGTATTAAGTTGCAAAACAAGTTTAGTTTATAAGAGACAACCACAAGATGTATGGGTTAATTTATACAATCCACATTTGATAAGATGTTGGAATGCAAACATGGATATTCAGTACATCTGTGATGCTTATGCTTGTGTTGCCTATGTGGTATCCTACATGTCAAAAGCCGAACGTGAAATGAGTATACTGTTGTCACAGGCTCAGGCTGAAGCACAGAAAGGAAACTTGGATGCTAGACAGAGTATGAAGCAAATTGGTTGTGTGTATTTGCATAATCGGGAGATTTCGGCACAAGAAGCAGTATATCGTGTTTGCAATCTGAGATTGAAAGAAGGATCACGGAAAGTGGAATTTATACCTGTTGGTGAAAATCCAATTAGAATGAGCAAGCCACTAAGTATTATTCAAAGAACATGTGATGAAGATGATAGTATTTGGATGACTAGCAGAATTGATAGATACCTAGCAAGACCAAAAATTGATATCTTTGAAACAATGTGCTTGGCAACTTTTTGCTCTGATTATAGAGTCATATATACTAATATAGTTAAAACAAGTCGTTCTCTAATATATAAATTAAAGAATGGTTTAGGACACATACAGAAACGTAGTCGAACTGATCCAGCAGTTATACGATTTCCTAGATTTTCAGCTGAAAAATATCCTGAGAAGTACTATCAAAGTATCCTGCAATTGTATCTTCCATATCGTGTTGATGTTCAGTTGAAACCACAGCAGTTTGAATCTTATGAAGAATTCTATAGCAATGGCATTATTAAGTTCAGTGGTGTATTAAAACTTGTCAAAAATATTGTTGAAAACAACCGATCATTGTATGAAGCTAGTGCCGAGGCTGTAGATGAAGCAGAGGAAATGTTGGAGAAGTATGGTCCGCAAGAAGATGCTTGGGCATTGATAGCTCCCGAAGCTGAAATGGAAAGACTTGAATGTGCAGGAAAACAAAAAGAACAAGTGGAAGATGGTGACAGTGATTCTGATATTCCTGATTTAAAATCTATAAAAGATGATAGTGTAAAATGTACTATTGAGCCACACAGACTAAATGTATCCAAACAAGAAGCAATGAATTTGATGAGGTGTCTCAATGTTAAACAAAAAGAAGTATTTTACAAAGTAAGGCAATGGTGTTTAGACAAAGTCAATGGTGAAAATCCTGAACCGTTTCGTGTATTTGTTACTGGTGGAGCTGGTACAGGGAAAAGTCATTTGATAAAGTGTCTCTACTATGAAGCAACAAGACTTTTTGGAAGAATGATGGAGAATCCTGATGATGTATCAGTGTTACTTACAGCCCCAACAGGTGTTGCTGCATATAATATCCATGGTTCGACAATTCACAGTGCTTTGTCAATTACTACAAATGCGAGATTGCCATATCAACCACTTGGTGAGGAGAAGATTAGTACACTGCGGCATAAATTAAGGCAACTACAGATTTTAATTGTTGATGAGATTTCAATGGTGAGTCATAAACTCTTGTGCTACATTCATGGTCGTCTGCGACAAGTTAAACAATCACAAAATCATAATCCCTTTGGAAATGTCAGCGTATTAGCGGTTGGTGATTTTTATCAGTTACCTCCAGTAAAAGGAAAATCTTTGTACCAGACTGGTGTTACAACTGATTTGTGGAATGATAACTTTTGCAAAGTAGAACTGACTGACATAATGAGACAAAAGGATGATGCAAAGTTTGCTGAGGTGTTGAATAGATTACGGATCAGAAAGAGAAAGGAAAGTTTACAAAGTGATGATAAGAAACTGCTACAATCACGTGAGACTGGAGAAGATTGGACTGATGCTGTGCATATTTATCCATGCAATAAGGAGGTAGATGAGTACAACACACAGACTCTTTTTGCTAAATGTTCAGATTCCATAAAAACGTGTGTCGTTGCTAAAGATTTTCAGAAAGATACCAAAAGTGGGAAAATGATACCATTAAAACAAAAAGTTAAGAAATCTTCGAACACAAATTTACCTGATTTTCTATGGCTTGGTGTTGGTGCTAGAGTCATGCTTACAAGGAATCTTGACGTTTCTGATGGACTTGTTAATGGCGTCTTCGGTACCGTAATCGACATTGTCATGTTATCTAATGATGCTCAGTCACCGAAGTCCATTAAAGTTAAATTTGATAATGAGAATATTGGTTTAAAACTAAAACAACAGTCCTGTGGTAATGATGTTGACACTGTCAGTATTGAAATGGTGGAAGACAGTTTTAATAAACAGTGTGTGAGACACCAGTTCCCTCTGAAGTTAGCTTGGGCATGTACAGCTCATAAGGTGCAAGGCATGAGTTTGGACAAGGCAGTGGTGTGTCTGACCCGTACATTTTCAGCAGGACAAGCATATGTTAGTTTGAGTAGAGTAGTTTCGTTGAATGGTCTTGTGATAGAAGGGTTTGATGAGAAATATATTTATTGTAACGAGGCAGTAGCTGAGGCAATGAGTAAAATGGCATCGTATATTGATAACAATGAAATCAAGGATGATGATTGTTATAACACAAGCATTGCTATGCATAATATTCAAGGACTTCAGGCACATGTAATGGATTTGAAAGCTAATAATGAAATGATGTCATGTGATTTCATTTGCCTGACAGAAACATGGACTGACAAAAACTTTGATTGCGATATGGATATGAGTGATTACACATGGTATCATCAACCAAGAAGTATGTCTTATGATAACTCCAGTCATGTGTCATGCATGTTAAAAGAACAGAGTCGTGGAGGTGTAGCTATGTGTGGCAAAAAGGACAAAGTGTTTAGTAGGATACATTTGCCAATCAACAATCTTGAATATATTGCATTTCAATTAGATGCAATTTCAAATGTGTTATCAGTTGTTGTAATAGTTTATCGACCCCCATCCTATACATTAAAGGAATTTGTACAAGTTCTTGAAATGTTATTGAATGAAATACACAAGATTTCAAACTCGTGCATTGTTATGGGGGATTTTAACGAAGATATAATTAAAAAAGAATCTCATGTAAAGACACTGATGGATAATCACGGATATAAGCAGTGTTTAAGTCATGCAACAACTGAAAAGGCTACTTTACTTGATCATGTTTATGTAAAAGATATAGACGATATTCATGTGCATATTCATCCAACTTACTACAGCTACCATGAGGCAGTTATCATTCGGTTTTAGTTTTACTTGTATGAAATAAATACCGGTACATGTACATTGTGAAAAACAATTTGTCAAAAAATTGTGAAACAGGTATAGGAACAATATAATAAAATGTGAAATTAAACAATTGTTTTACCATATTAAAATAAGATGGAATTAGGTTACCAAAAAAATATTAGGATAATAAAGTGTGCATGGGAACTAAAAATGACAAGATACACGTAGCATGACAAACAAGACCAATGAAATAGTATCATTACATGTACATGTATTAACCCTAACGCTCTTCAATCCTCCAAAATCCTCATTGCAGTTTTGGAAAAATTTTGACGTTTGAGGTACAATTGTATTTTTAAAAAATTAGAATTTTGGAGAATTGAGGCACAATGTTGTTTCAAGTGTGGAGGATTTTGAGGATTAAGGTTAAATTGCGATTTCAAAAAATGAGGATTTTTGACGATTGACTCTCTTCATTCCTCCAGAATCCTCATTGCAGTTTTGGAGGAGTTTTGAGGATTGAGGAAGAATGGTATTTAATAAAAATGACGATTTCAAAGGATTGAGGCACAAGGCAGTAAATACATACATACCCTTTAATTTTACACAAGTTAAAAAATTTGAGGATTTTTGAAGATTGTGAATGATTCCTTTTTTTTTTTTAGTAGGGCACTCCGAGGATTTTTGAGGATTGAGGACGGTTGCTAGCCTAGGGGGTTAGGGTTAATTAATAAAAATAATAAAGAAATAGTATGGTAACTAATAAGTGGACAAATTGTGGTAACTAAGATTGATAAATATTAGGGTCAACAATGAAGGGAAATAGTGTGGTCAAGGAAGAGAATACAAATGTTAAAAAAAGGTGACTCACTTTATTTCCAACCGTACCTTTTCTCCAATAGTAAGAGAGGGTAGTGTTGGGCGCGTACAGCTCAACACCCTGGGAATGAGGTTGCCAATGGCAGTAATAGTCTAGTTCATAGTAAATACGCTTTATTGCATGTATTGTGTAGAGCGACCGAGGCGTAAACATGTCATTTGACACACACACAGAATGGAAAAACACAAAAATTAACTTGCGACAATTTTCCGGGATTTTCAGGGCTTTTTTGGCTGAATTTTACCAAAAAGTATTTATGAATGGAAATAAATGTGTGTTCGGTCAGTATTTATCACTCTGTTTAATACCACTTTGAGTCTGGGTGTTGATGATTACCCTCGCCTTCGGCTCGGGTAATTATCAACACCCAGACTCCAAGCGGTATTAAACAGAGTGATTAAAACCTCTCGAACACACATTTATGGGGGGGGGGGGGGGGGTAACCTTTGCTACATATTGTATTGGGTATAAAACGGGGGAGGGGGGGTTGGGGTTTTAAAACAATTTTGTCAACAAACAATCATCGGCTATCAAGGTATTTTATAATTGTTAATTAGTTTTATTTTGTAACATTTGCATATAGAGTGTACTGACTTTAAAAGCTACATGTATTTTGTCAACAAACAATCATCGGCTATCAAGGTATTTTATAATTGTTAATTAGTTTTATTTTGTAACATTTGCATATAGAGTGTACTGACTTTAAAAGCTACATGTATACTGTACATGTATCATTGCCTTACTTGCCCGAGTTCTGTTTAATGCCTAAAGGCTATAATTTTGTAATTGTACATGTACTTAACCCTAATCTTCCTAAATTCTCCTAAATCTTTCTAAACCCTCAACACAGTTTTGGAGTCCTGGCAACGAAAATAAATAGTGTGGTCAAGGAGGAGGAGACAAATGGTAAAAAAAAGTTGGGTTAACAAGGAGGGAAAACAATATGTCTTCACGGTCATTACTGGACGATGACCACTACTCACTAACTGTGGAGCATCGTCACATCCACAGCTGTAACATTTCATCTGTCTTTTTGGTGTTCACTGGATGATGACCACCACTCACTATAACTGTGGAGCATCGTCACATTCACAGCTGTGACACATTTCACCAGTCCTCCTGGTCATCACCGGATGATAACCTATCACTCACTATAACTGTGGAGTAGTGTCGTCACATTCACAGCTGTGTGTTAAATTTTGCCAGTTTTCTTGGTCATCACTGGATGACGACCCCCACTCACTATAACTGTGAAGCATCGTCCCATTCACAGCTGTGACATTTCACCAGTACTCCTAGTCATCACTGGATAATGACCATCATTCAATATAACTGTGAAGTATCATCGTCACATTCACAGCTGTGTGTGACATGTCGGCAGTTTTCCTGGTCATTACTGGATGATGACCACAACTCACGATAACTGTGGAGTTTCGTAGTCACATTCACAGCTTTGACATTTCACCAGTCCTAGTCATCACTGGATAATGACCACCAATCACTATAACTGTGGAGTATCGTCGTCACATTCACAGCTGTGTGTGACATGTCAGCAGTTTTCCTGGTCATTACTGGATGATGACCCACAACTCACTATAACTGTGGAGTTTCGTCGTCACATTCACAGCTGTGACATTTCACCAGTACTCCTTGTCATCACCGGATAATGATCACCACTCACTATTGCTGCGGAGTATCGTCGTCACATTCACAACTGTGTGTGACATATGTCACTGGTCTTCCTGATCATCACTGGATGATGACCACAACTCACTATAACTGTGGAGTTTCGTCGTCCCATTCACAGCTGTGACATTTCACCAGTACTCCTTGTCATCACCGGATAATGACCATCATTCAATTTAACTGTGGAGTATCATCGTCACATTCACAGCTGTGTGTGACATGTCACCGGTCTTCCTGATCATCACTGGATGATGACTACAACTCACTATAACTTTGGAGTATCGTCGTCACATTCACAGCTGTGACATTTCACCAGTCCTCCTGGTCATCACTGGATGATTACCACAACTCACTATAACTGTGGAGTATCATCTTCACATTCACAACCGTGTGTAACATTTTACCACTCCTCCTGGTCATCACTGGATGATGACCCCACTCTCACCTTCTTTGTTATAGACCATCGTGTTGCCAAACCTCGGCAATTCTTTTTATGTTTTAACCCCAACTCTCTATGGTGTGTGAACAATTAAATTGATTTTGGAGGATTAAGAACTGTTAGTGTTAAGATTAATAAAGGATGTGTTTATACATGTATACATGTGACCTGTCATCACAAAATGAGCGTAAAGTCGGCAAAATAAAAAAAATGAGATATGGGTTTTCTAATTTCTGTGGACACACAGATTTCCAATGGTATATAACACTTTGAGGTTTTATACTCAATATTTTTTGTTTGTTTTTTTAGTCTGAAGTCTTAATACAGAGATTATGAGAAAACGCGCATTTCTTGCGAGAAATTGTGTCAAAGGCATAGAAAGGATTATTAAAAATTGTCTCAAAAAATAATTTTGTTTTTATCTGATCGTCCTGAAAAATTGGGAATTGGATGTTGCGGATTTAGTCTTTCAAAAAAGCATATAATCTCAAAATAGACCACCCCTTCAAATTTGGACTTTCACTGGACGTATTGAGAAATCACTCTGTGCGACTTTACGCTCATTTTGTGGTGACAGGTCACATATAAGGTATTGCTATGGGGATATATGATAGCCGGTATAGGGTATGTAGACAAGAGGGGGGTAGCCTTTGCCACATTTAATACCACTTTGAGTCTGGATGTTGATAATTACCCTCGCCTTCGGCTCGGGTAATTATCAACATCCAGACTCCAAGCAGTATTAAACAGAGTGATTAAAACCTCTCGAACACACATTTATGGGGGGGGGGGGTAACCTTTGCTACATATTGTATTGGGTATAAAACGGGGGAGGGGGGGGGGGGGGTTGTTTTAAAACAATTTTGTCAACAAACAATCATCGGCTATCAAGGTATTTTATAATTGTTAATTAGTTTTATTTTGTAACATTTGCATATAGAGTGTACTGACTTTAAAAGCTACATGTATTTTGTCAACAAACAATCATCGGCTATCAAGGTACCGGGGTATTTTATAATTGTTAATTAGTTTTATTTTGTAACATTTGCTTATAGAGTGTACTAATTTTAAAGGCTACATATATATGTACATATCATTGCCTTGCCTGAGTTCTGTTTAATGCCTAAAGGCTATGCTAATTTTGAAATTGTACATGTACTTAACCCTAATCTTCCTAAAATCTCCTAAATCTTTCTAAACCCTCAACACAGTTTTGGAGCCATGGCAACGAAAATAAATATTGTGGTCAAGGAGGAGGAGACAAATGGTAAAAAAAGTTGGGTTAACAAGGAGGGAAAACAATATGTCCTCACGGTCATTACTGGACGATGACCACCACTCACTAACTGTGGAGCATCATCACATCCACAGCTGTAACATTTCATCTGTCCTTTTGGTGTTCACTGGATGATGACCACCACTCACTATAATTGTGGAGCATCGTCACATTCACAACTGTGACACATTTTACCAGTCCTCCTGGTCATCACCGGATGATAACCTATCACTCACTATAACTGTGGAGTAGTGTCGTCACATTCAGAGCTGTGTGTGAAATTGCGCCAGTTTTCTTGGTCATCACTGGATGATGACCCCCACTCACTCTAACTGTGAAGCCTCGTCCCATTCACAGCTGTGACATTTCACCAGTACTCCTAGTCATCACCGGATAATGACCACCACTCACTGTTGCTGCGGAGTATCGTCGTCACATTCACAACTTTGTGTGACATGTCACCGGTCTTCCTGATCATCACTGGATGATGATCACAACTCACTATAACTGGAGTTTCATCGGCACATTCACAGCTGTGACATTTCACCAGTACTCCTAGTCATCACTGGATAATGACCACCATTCAATATAACTGTGGTGTATCGTCGTCACATTCACAGCTGTGTGTGACATGTCACCGGTCTTCCTGATCATCACTGGATGATGACCACAACTCACTATAACTGTGGAGTTTCGTCGTCACATTCACAGCTTTTACATTTCACCAGTCCTAGTCATCACTGGATAATGACCACCACTCACTATAACTGTGGAGTATCGTCGTCACATTCACAACTTTGTGTAACATGTCACCGGTCTTCCTGATCATCACTGGATGATGAACACAACTCACTATAACTGTGGAGTTTCGTCGTCACATTCACAGGTGTGACATTTCACCAGTACTCCTAGTCATCACCGGATAATGACCACCACTCACTGTTGCTGCGGAGTATCGTCGTCACATTCACAGCTGTGTGTTAAATTTCGCCAGTTTTCTTGGTCATCACTGGATGACGACCCCCACTCACTATAACTGTGAAGCATCGTCCCATTCACAGCTGTGACATTTCACCAGTACTCCTAGTCATCACTGGATAATGACCATCATTCAATATAACTGTGAAGTATCATCGTCACATTCACAGCTGTGTGTGACATGTCGGCAGTTTTCCTGGTCATTACTGGATGATGACCACAACTCACGATAACTGTGGAGTTTCGTAGTCACATTCACAGCTTTGACATTTCACCAGTCCTAGTCATCACTGGATAATGACCACCAATCACTATAACTGTGGAGTATCGTCGTCACATTCACAGCTGTGTGTGACATGTCAGCAGTTTTCCTGGTCATTACTGGATGATGACCCACAACTCACTATAACTGTGGAGTTTCGTCGTCACATTCACAGCTGTGACATTTCACCAGTACTCCTTGTCATCACCGGATAATGATCACCACTCACTATTGCTGCGGAGTATCGACGTCACATTCACAACTGTGTGTGACATATGTCACTGGTCTTCCTGATCATCACTGGATGATGACCACAACTCACTATAACTGTGGAGTTTCGTCGTCCCATTCACAGCTGTGACATTTCACCAGTACTCCTTGTCATCACCGGATAATGACCATCATTCAATTTAACTGTGGAGTATCATCGTCACATTCACAGCTGTGTGTGACATGTCACCGGTCTTCCTGATCATCACTGGATGATGACTACAACTCACTATAACTTTGGAGTATCGTCGTCACATTCACAGCTGTGACATTTCACCAGTCCTCCTGGTCATCACTGGATGATTACCACAACTCACTATAACTGTGGAGTATCATCTTCACATTCACAACCGTGTGTAACATTTTACCACTCCTCCTGGTCATCACTGGATGATGACCCCACTCTCACCTTCTTTGTTATAGACCATCGTGTTGCCAAACCTCGGCAATTCTTTTTATGTTTTAACCCCAACTCTCTATGGTGTGTGAACAATTAAATTGATTTTGGAGGATTAAGAACTGTTAGTGTTAAGATTAATAAAGGATGTGTTTATACATGTATACATGTGACCTGTCATCACAAAATGAGCGTAAAGTCGGCAAAATAAAAAAAATGAGATATGGGTTTTCTAATTTCTGTGGACACACAGATTTCCAATGGTATATAACACTTTGAGGTTTTATACTCAATATTTTTTGTTTGTTTTTTTAGTCTGAAGTCTTAATACAGAGATTATGAGAAAACGCGCATTTCTTGCGAGAAATTGTGTCAAAGGCATAGAAAGGATTATTAAAAATTGTCTCAAAAAATAATTTTGTTTTTATCTGATCGTCCTGAAAAATTGGGAATTGGATGTTGCGGATTTAGTCTTTCAAAAAAGCATATAATCTCAAAATAGACCACCCCTTCAAATTTGGACTTTCACTGGACGTATTGAGAAATCACTCTGTGCGACTTTACGCTCATTTTGTGGTGACAGGTCACATATAAGGTATTGCTATGGGGATATATGATAGCCGGTATAGGGTATGTAGACAAGAGGGGGGTAGCCTTTGCCACATTTAATACCACTTTGAG
Source organism: Crossaster papposus (assembly GCA_037893245.1). Lineage (NCBI taxonomy): Eukaryota > Metazoa > Echinodermata > Asteroidea > Velatida > Solasteridae > Crossaster > Crossaster papposus. The sequence continues at coordinate 212,136 of JBAIAA010000824.1, read as the reverse complement.
TCTGGATGTTGATAATTACCCTCGCCTTCGGCTCGGGTAATTATCAACATCCAGACTCCAAGCAGTATTAAACAGAGTGATTAAAACCTCTCGAACACACATTTATGGGGGGGGGGGGTAACCTTTGCTACATATTGTATTGGGTATAAAACGGGGGAGGGGGGGGGGGGGGTTGTTTTAAAACAATTTTGTCAACAAACAATCATCGGCTATCAAGGTATTTTATAATTGTTAATTAGTTTTATTTTGTAACATTTGCATATAGAGTGTACTGACTTTAAAAGCTACATGTATTTTGTCAACAAACAATCATCGGCTATCAAGGTACCGGGGTATTTTATAATTGTTAATTAGTTTTATTTTGTAACATTTGCTTATAGAGTGTACTAATTTTAAAGGCTACATATATATGTACATATCATTGCCTTGCCTGAGTTCTGTTTAATGCCTAAAGGCTATGCTAATTTTGAAATTGTACATGTACTTAACCCTAATCTTCCTAAAATCTCCTAAATCTTTCTAAACCCTCAACACAGTTTTGGAGCCATGGCAACGAAAATAAATATTGTGGTCAAGGAGGAGGAGACAAATGGTAAAAAAAGTTGGGTTAACAAGGAGGGAAAACAATATGTCCTCACGGTCATTACTGGACGATGACCACCACTCACTAACTGTGGAGCATCATCACATCCACAGCTGTAACATTTCATCTGTCCTTTTGGTGTTCACTGGATGATGACCACCACTCACTATAATTGTGGAGCATCGTCACATTCACAACTGTGACACATTTTACCAGTCCTCCTGGTCATCACCGGATGATAACCTATCACTCACTATAACTGTGGAGTAGTGTCGTCACATTCAGAGCTGTGTGTGAAATTGCGCCAGTTTTCTTGGTCATCACTGGATGATGACCCCCACTCACTCTAACTGTGAAGCCTCGTCCCATTCACAGCTGTGACATTTCACCAGTACTCCTAGTCATCACCGGATAATGACCACCACTCACTGTTGCTGCGGAGTATCGTCGTCACATTCACAACTTTGTGTGACATGTCACCGGTCTTCCTGATCATCACTGGATGATGATCACAACTCACTATAACTGGAGTTTCATCGGCACATTCACAGCTGTGACATTTCACCAGTACTCCTAGTCATCACTGGATAATGACCACCATTCAATATAACTGTGGTGTATCGTCGTCACATTCACAGCTGTGTGTGACATGTCACCGGTCTTCCTGATCATCACTGGATGATGACCACAACTCACTATAACTGTGGAGTTTCGTCGTCACATTCACAGCTTTTACATTTCACCAGTCCTAGTCATCACTGGATAATGACCACCACTCACTATAACTGTGGAGTATCGTCGTCACATTCACAACTTTGTGTAACATGTCACCGGTCTTCCTGATCATCACTGGATGATGAACACAACTCACTATAACTGTGGAGTTTCGTCGTCACATTCACAGGTGTGACATTTCACCAGTACTCCTAGTCATCACCGGATAATGACCACCACTCACTGTTGCTGCGGAGTATCGTCGTCACATTCACAGCTGTGTGTTAAATTTCGCCAGTTTTCTTGGTCATCACTGGATGACGACCCCCACTCACTATAACTGTGAAGCATCGTCCCATTCACAGCTGTGACATTTCACCAGTACTCCTAGTCATCACTGGATAATGACCATCATTCAATATAACTGTGAAGTATCATCGTCACATTCACAGCTGTGTGTGACATGTCGGCAGTTTTCCTGGTCATTACTGGATGATGACCACAACTCACGATAACTGTGGAGTTTCGTAGTCACATTCACAGCTTTGACATTTCACCAGTCCTAGTCATCACTGGATAATGACCACCAATCACTATAACTGTGGAGTATCGTCGTCACATTCACAGCTGTGTGTGACATGTCAGCAGTTTTCCTGGTCATTACTGGATGATGACCCACAACTCACTATAACTGTGGAGTTTCGTCGTCACATTCACAGCTGTGACATTTCACCAGTACTCCTTGTCATCACCGGATAATGATCACCACTCACTATTGCTGCGGAGTATCGACGTCACATTCACAACTGTGTGTGACATATGTCACTGGTCTTCCTGATCATCACTGGATGATGACCACAACTCACTATAACTGTGGAGTTTCGTCGTCCCATTCACAGCTGTGACATTTCACCAGTACTCCTTGTCATCACCGGATAATGACCATCATTCAATTTAACTGTGGAGTATCATCGTCACATTCACAGCTGTGTGTGACATGTCACCGGTCTTCCTGATCATCACTGGATGATGACTACAACTCACTATAACTTTGGAGTATCGTCGTCACATTCACAGCTGTGACATTTCACCAGTCCTCCTGGTCATCACTGGATGATTACCACAACTCACTATAACTGTGGAGTATCATCTTCACATTCACAACCGTGTGTAACATTTTACCACTCCTCCTGGTCATCACTGGATGATGACCCCACTCTCACCTTCTTTGTTATAGACCATCGTGTTGCCAAACCTCGGCAATTCTTTTTATGTTTTAACCCCAACTCTCTATGGTGTGTGAACAATTAAATTGATTTTGGAGGATTAAGAACTGTTAGTGTTAAGATTAATAAAGGATGTGTTTATACATGTATACATGTGACCTGTCATCACAAAATGAGCGTAAAGTCGGCAAAATAAAAAAAATGAGATATGGGTTTTCTAATTTCTGTGGACACACAGATTTCCAATGGTATATAACACTTTGAGGTTTTATACTCAATATTTTTTGTTTGTTTTTTTAGTCTGAAGTCTTAATACAGAGATTATGAGAAAACGCGCATTTCTTGCGAGAAATTGTGTCAAAGGCATAGAAAGGATTATTAAAAATTGTCTCAAAAAATAATTTTGTTTTTATCTGATCGTCCTGAAAAATTGGGAATTGGATGTTGCGGATTTAGTCTTTCAAAAAAGCATATAATCTCAAAATAGACCACCCCTTCAAATTTGGACTTTCACTGGACGTATTGAGAAATCACTCTGTGCGACTTTACGCTCATTTTGTGGTGACAGGTCACATATAAGGTATTGCTATGGGGATATATGATAGCCGGTATAGGGTATGTAGACAAGAGGGGGGTAGCCTTTGCCACATTTAATACCACTTTGAGTCTGGATGTTGATAATTACCCTCGCCTTCGGCTCGGGTAATTATCAACATCCAGACTCCAAGCAGTATTAAACAGAGTGATTAAAACCTCTCGAACACACATTTATGGGGGGGGGGGGTAACCTTTGCTACATATTGTATTGGGTATAAAACGGGGGAGGGGGGGGGGGGGGTTGTTTTAAAACAATTTTGTCAACAAACAATCATCGGCTATCAAGGTATTTTATAATTGTTAATTAGTTTTATTTTGTAACATTTGCATATAGAGTGTACTGACTTTAAAAGCTACATGTATTTTGTCAACAAACAATCATCGGCTATCAAGGTACCGGGGTATTTTATAATTGTTAATTAGTTTTATTTTGTAACATTTGCTTATAGAGTGTACTAATTTTAAAGGCTACATATATATGTACATATCATTGCCTTGCCTGAGTTCTGTTTAATGCCTAAAGGCTATGCTAATTTTGAAATTGTACATGTACTTAACCCTAATCTTCCTAAAATCTCCTAAATCTTTCTAAACCCTCAACACAGTTTTGGAGCCATGGCAACGAAAATAAATATTGTGGTCAAGGAGGAGGAGACAAATGGTAAAAAAAGTTGGGTTAACAAGGAGGGAAAACAATATGTCCTCACGGTCATTACTGGACGATGACCACCACTCACTAACTGTGGAGCATCATCACATCCACAGCTGTAACATTTCATCTGTCCTTTTGGTGTTCACTGGATGATGACCACCACTCACTATAATTGTGGAGCATCGTCACATTCACAACTGTGACACATTTTACCAGTCCTCCTGGTCATCACCGGATGATAACCTATCACTCACTATAACTGTGGAGTAGTGTCGTCACATTCAGAGCTGTGTGTGAAATTGCGCCAGTTTTCTTGGTCATCACTGGATGATGACCCCCACTCACTCTAACTGTGAAGCCTCGTCCCATTCACAGCTGTGACATTTCACCAGTACTCCTAGTCATCACCGGATAATGACCACCACTCACTGTTGCTGCGGAGTATCGTCGTCACATTCACAACTTTGTGTGACATGTCACCGGTCTTCCTGATCATCACTGGATGATGATCACAACTCACTATAACTGGAGTTTCATCGGCACATTCACAGCTGTGACATTTCACCAGTACTCCTAGTCATCACTGGATAATGACCACCATTCAATATAACTGTGGTGTATCGTCGTCACATTCACAGCTGTGTGTGACATGTCACCGGTCTTCCTGATCATCACTGGATGATGACCACAACTCACTATAACTGTGGAGTTTCGTCGTCACATTCACAGCTTTTACATTTCACCAGTCCTAGTCATCACTGGATAATGACCACCACTCACTATAACTGTGGAGTATCGTCGTCACATTCACAACTTTGTGTAACATGTCACCGGTCTTCCTGATCATCACTGGATGATGAACACAACTCACTATAACTGTGGAGTTTCGTCGTCACATTCACAGGTGTGACATTTCACCAGTACTCCTAGTCATCACCGGATAATGACCACCACTCACTGTTGCTGCGGAGTATCGTCGTCACATTCACAGCTGTGTGTTAAATTTCGCCAGTTTTCTTGGTCATCACTGGATGACGACCCCCACTCACTATAACTGTGAAGCATCGTCCCATTCACAGCTGTGACATTTCACCAGTACTCCTAGTCATCACTGGATAATGACCATCATTCAATATAACTGTGAAGTATCATCGTCACATTCACAGCTGTGTGTGACATGTCGGCAGTTTTCCTGGTCATTACTGGATGATGACCACAACTCACGATAACTGTGGAGTTTCGTAGTCACATTCACAGCTTTGACATTTCACCAGTCCTAGTCATCACTGGATAATGACCACCAATCACTATAACTGTGGAGTATCGTCGTCACATTCACAGCTGTGTGTGACATGTCAGCAGTTTTCCTGGTCATTACTGGATGATGACCCACAACTCACTATAACTGTGGAGTTTCGTCGTCACATTCACAGCTGTGACATTTCACCAGTACTCCTTGTCATCACCGGATAATGATCACCACTCACTATTGCTGCGGAGTATCGACGTCACATTCACAACTGTGTGTGACATATGTCACTGGTCTTCCTGATCATCACTGGATGATGACCACAACTCACTATAACTGTGGAGTTTCGTCGTCCCATTCACAGCTGTGACATTTCACCAGTACTCCTTGTCATCACCGGATAATGACCATCATTCAATTTAACTGTGGAGTATCATCGTCACATTCACAGCTGTGTGTGACATGTCACCGGTCTTCCTGATCATCACTGGATGATGACTACAACTCACTATAACTTTGGAGTATCGTCGTCACATTCACAGCTGTGACATTTCACCAGTCCTCCTGGTCATCACTGGATGATTACCACAACTCACTATAACTGTGGAGTATCATCTTCACATTCACAACCGTGTGTAACATTTTACCACTCCTCCTGGTCATCACTGGATGATGACCCCACTCTCACCTTCTTTGTTATAGACCATCGTGTTGCCAAACCTCGGCAATTCTTTTTATGTTTTAACCCCAACTCTCTATGGTGTGTGAACAATTAAATTGATTTTGGAGGATTAAGAACTGTTAGTGTTAAGATTAATAAAGGATGTGTTTATACATGTATACATGTGACCTGTCATCACAAAATGAGCGTAAAGTCGGCAAAATAAAAAAAATGAGATATGGGTTTTCTAATTTCTGTGGACACACAGATTTCCAATGGTATATAACACTTTGAGGTTTTATACTCAATATTTTTTGTTTGTTTTTTTAGTCTGAAGTCTTAATACAGAGATTATGAGAAAACGCGCATTTCTTGCGAGAAATTGTGTCAAAGGCATAGAAAGGATTATTAAAAATTGTCTCAAAAAATAATTTTGTTTTTATCTGATCGTCCTGAAAAATTGGGAATTGGATGTTGCGGATTTAGTCTTTCAAAAAAGCATATAATCTCAAAATAGACCACCCCTTCAAATTTGGACTTTCACTGGACGTATTGAGAAATCACTCTGTGCGACTTTACGCTCATTTTGTGGTGACAGGTCACATATAAGGTATTGCTATGGGGATATATGATAGCCGGTATAGGGTATGTAGACAAGAGGGGGGTAGCCTTTGCCACATTTAATACCACTTTGAGTCTGGATGTTGATAATTACCCTCGCCTTCGGCTCGGGTAATTATCAACATCCAGACTCCAAGCAGTATTAAACAGAGTGATTAAAACCTCTCGAACACACATTTATGGGGGGGGGGGGTAACCTTTGCTACATATTGTATTGGGTATAAAACGGGGGAGGGGGGGGGGGGGGGGTTGTTTTAAAACAATTTTGTCAACAAACAATCATCGGCTATCAAGGTATTTTATAATTGTTAATTAGTTTTATTTTGTAACATTTGCATATAGAGTGTACTGACTTTAAAAGCTACATGTATTTTGTCAACAAACAATCATCGGCTATCAAGGTACCGGGGTATTTTATAATTGTTAATTAGTTTTATTTTGTAACATTTGCTTATAGAGTGTACTAATTTTAAAGGCTACATATATATGTACATATCATTGCCTTGCCTGAGTTCTGTTTAATGCCTAAAGGCTATGCTAATTTTGAAATTGTACATGTACTTAACCCTAATCTTCCTAAAATCTCCTAAATCTTTCTAAACCCTCAACACAGTTTTGGAGCCATGGCAACGAAAATAAATATTGTGGTCAAGGAGGAGGAGACAAATGGTAAAAAAAGTTGGGTTAACAAGGAGGGAAAACAATATGTCCTCACGGTCATTACTGGACGATGACCACCACTCACTAACTGTGGAGCATCATCACATCCACAGCTGTAACATTTCATCTGTCCTTTTGGTGTTCACTGGATGATGACCACCACTCACTATAATTGTGGAGCATCGTCACATTCACAACTGTGACACATTTTACCAGTCCTCCTGGTCATCACCGGATGATAACCTATCACTCACTATAACTGTGGAGTAGTGTCGTCACATTCAGAGCTGTGTGTGAAATTGCGCCAGTTTTCTTGGTCATCACTGGATGATGACCCCCACTCACTCTAACTGTGAAGCCTCGTCCCATTCACAGCTGTGACATTTCACCAGTACTCCTAGTCATCACCGGATAATGACCACCACTCACTGTTGCTGCGGAGTATCGTCGTCACATTCACAACTTTGTGTGACATGTCACCGGTCTTCCTGATCATCACTGGATGATGATCACAACTCACTATAACTGGAGTTTCATCGGCACATTCACAGCTGTGACATTTCACCAGTACTCCTAGTCATCACTGGATAATGACCACCATTCAATATAACTGTGGTGTATCGTCGTCACATTCACAGCTGTGTGTGACATGTCACCGGTCTTCCTGATCATCACTGGATGATGACCACAACTCACTATAACTGTGGAGTTTCGTCGTCACATTCACAGCTTTTACATTTCACCAGTCCTAGTCATCACTGGATAATGACCACCACTCACTATAACTGTGGAGTATCGTCGTCACATTCACAACTTTGTGTAACATGTCACCGGTCTTCCTGATCATCACTGGATGATGAACACAACTCACTATAACTGTGGAGTTTCGTCGTCACATTCACAGGTGTGACATTTCACCAGTACTCCTAGTCATCACCGGATAATGACCACCACTCACTGTTGCTGCGGAGTATCGTCGTCACATTCACAGCTGTGTGTTAAATTTCGCCAGTTTTCTTGGTCATCACTGGATGACGACCCCCACTCACTATAACTGTGAAGCATCGTCCCATTCACAGCTGTGACATTTCACCAGTACTCCTAGTCATCACTGGATAATGACCATCATTCAATATAACTGTGAAGTATCATCGTCACATTCACAGCTGTGTGTGACATGTCGGCAGTTTTCCTGGTCATTACTGGATGATGACCACAACTCACGATAACTGTGGAGTTTCGTAGTCACATTCACAGCTTTGACATTTCACCAGTCCTAGTCATCACTGGATAATGACCACCAATCACTATAACTGTGGAGTATCGTCGTCACATTCACAGCTGTGTGTGACATGTCAGCAGTTTTCCTGGTCATTACTGGATGATGACCCACAACTCACTATAACTGTGGAGTTTCGTCGTCACATTCACAGCTGTGACATTTCACCAGTACTCCTTGTCATCACCGGATAATGATCACCACTCACTATTGCTGCGGAGTATCGTCGTCACATTCACAACTGTGTGTGACATATGTCACTGGTCTTCCTGATCATCACTGGATGATGACCACAACTCACTATAACTGTGGAGTTTCGTCGTCCCATTCACAGCTGTGACATTTCACCAGTACTCCTTGTCATCACCGGATAATGACCATCATTCAATTTAACTGTGGAGTATCATCGTCACATTCACAGCTGTGTGTGACATGTCACCGGTCTTCCTGATCATCACTGGATGATGACTACAACTCACTATAACTTTGGAGTATCGTCGTCACATTCACAGCTGTGACATTTCACCAGTCCTCCTGGTCATCACTGGATGATTACCACAACTCACTATAACTGTGGAGTATCATCTTCACATTCACAACCGTGTGTAACATTTTACCACTCCTCCTGGTCATCACTGGATGATGACCCCACTCTCACCTTCTTTGTTATAGACCATCGTGTTGCCAAACCTCGGCAATTCTTTTTATGTTTTAACCCCAACTCTCTATGGTGTGTGAACAATTAAATTGATTTTGGAGGATTAAGAACTGTTAGTGTTAAGATTAATAAAGGATGTGTTTATACATGTATACATGTGACCTGTCATCACAAAATGAGCGTAAAGTCGGCAAAATAAAAAAAATGAGATATGGGTTTTCTAATTTCTGTGGACACACAGATTTCCAATGGTATATAACACTTTGAGGTTTTATACTCAATATTTTTTGTTTGTTTTTTTAGTCTGAAGTCTTAATACAGAGATTATGAGAAAACGCGCATTTCTTGCGAGAAATTGTGTCAAAGGCATAGAAAGGATTATTAAAAATTGTCTCAAAAAATAATTTTGTTTTTATCTGATCGTCCTGAAAAATTGGGAATTGGATGTTGCGGATTTAGTCTTTTAAAAAAGCATATAATCTCAAAATAGACCACCCCTTCAAATTTGGACTTTCACTGGACGTATTGAGAAATCACTCTGTGCGACTTTACGCTCATTTTGTGGTGACAGGTCACATATAAGGTATTGCTATGGGGATATATGATAGCCGGTATAGGGTATGTAGACAAGAGGGGGGTAGCCTTTGCCACATTTAATACCACTTTGAGTCTGGATGTTGATAATTACCCTCGCCTTCGGCTCGGGTAATTATCAACATCCAGACTCCAAGCAGTATTAAACAGAGTGATTAAAACCTCTCGAACACACATTTATGGGGGGGGGGGGTAACCTTTGCTACATATTGTATTGGGTATAAAACGGGGGAGGGGGGGGGGGGGTTGTTTTAAAACAATTTTGTCAACAAACAATCATCGGCTATCAAGGTATTTTATAATTGTTAATTAGTTTTATTTTGTAACATTTGCATATAGAGTGTACTGACTTTAAAAGCTACATGTATTTTGTCAACAAACAATCATCGGCTATCAAGGTACCGGGGTATTTTATAATTGTTAATTAGTTTTATTTTGTAACATTTGCTTATAGAGTGTACTAATTTTAAAGGCTACATATATATGTACATATCATTGCCTTGCCTGAGTTCTGTTTAATGCCTAAAGGCTATGCTAATTTTGAAATTGTACATGTACTTAACCCTAATCTTCCTAAAATCTCCTAAATCTTTCTAAACCCTCAACACAGTTTTGGAGCCATGGCAACGAAAATAAATATTGTGGTCAAGGAGGAGGAGACAAATGGTAAAAAAAGTTGGGTTAACAAGGAGGGAAAACAATATGTCCTCACGGTCATTACTGGACGATGACCACCACTCACTAACTGTGGAGCATCATCACATCCACAGCTGTAACATTTCATCTGTCCTTTTGGTGTTCACTGGATGATGACCACCACTCACTATAATTGTGGAGCATCGTCACATTCACAACTGTGACACATTTTACCAGTCCTCCTGGTCATCACCGGATGATAACCTATCACTCACTATAACTGTGGAGTAGTGTCGTCACATTCAGAGCTGTGTGTGAAATTGCGCCAGTTTTCTTGGTCATCACTGGATGATGACCCCCACTCACTCTAACTGTGAAGCCTCGTCCCATTCACAGCTGTGACATTTCACCAGTACTCCTAGTCATCACCGGATAATGACCACCACTCACTGTTGCTGCGGAGTATCGTCGTCACATTCACAACTTTGTGTGACATGTCACCGGTCTTCCTGATCATCACTGGATGATGATCACAACTCACTATAACTGGAGTTTCATCGGCACATTCACAGCTGTGACATTTCACCAGTACTCCTAGTCATCACTGGATAATGACCACCATTCAATATAACTGTGGTGTATCGTCGTCACATTCACAGCTGTGTGTGACATGTCACCGGTCTTCCTGATCATCACTGGATGATGACCACAACTCACTATAACTGTGGAGTTTCGTCGTCACATTCACAGCTTTTACATTTCACCAGTCCTAGTCATCACTGGATAATGACCACCACTCACTATAACTGTGGAGTATCGTCGTCACATTCACAACTTTGTGTAACATGTCACCGGTCTTCCTGATCATCACTGGATGATGAACACAACTCACTATAACTGTGGAGTTTCGTCGTCACATTCACAGGTGTGACATTTCACCAGTACTCCTTGTCATCACCGGATAATGACCACCACTCACTATTGCTGCGGAGTATCGTCGTCACATTCACAACTGTGTGTGACATGTCACCGGTCTTCCTGATCATCACTGGATGATGACCACAACTCACTATAACTGTGGAGTTTCCTCGTCCCATTCACAGCTGTGACATTTCACCAGTACTCCTAGTCATCATTGGATAATGACCATCATTCAATTTAACTGTGGAGTATCATCGTCACTCACAGCTGTGTGTGACATGTCACCGGTCTTCCTGATCATCACTGGATGATGACCACAACTCACTATAACTGTGGAGTATCGTCGTCACATTCACAGCTGTGACATTTCACCAGTACTCCTTGTCATCACCGGATAATGACCACCACTCACTATTGTTGCGGAGTATATCGTCGTCACATTCACAACTGTGTGTGACATGTCACCGGTTTTCCTGATCATCACTGGATGATGACAACAACTCACTATAACTGTGGAGTTTCGTCGTCCCATTCACAGCTGTGACATTTCACCAGTACTCCTAGTCATCATTGGATAATGACCATCATTCAATTTAACTGCAGAGTATCGTCGTCACATTCACAACTGTGTGTGACATGTCACCGGTCTTTCTGATCATCACTGAATGATGACCACAACTCACTATAACTGTGGAGTTTCGTCGTCCCATTCACAGCTGTGACATTTCACCAGTACTCCTACATGTAGTCATCATTGGATAATGACCATCATTCAATTTAACTGTGGCGTATCATCGTCACATTCACAGCTGTGTGTGACATGTCACCGGTCTTCCTGATCATCACTGGATGATGACCACAACTCACTATAACTGTGGAGTATCGTCGTCACATTCACAGCTGTGACATTTCACCAGTCCTCCTGGTCATCACTGGATGATTACCACAACTCACTATAACTGTGGAGGATCATCTTCACATTCACAACCGTGTGTAACATTTTACCACTCCTCCTGGTCATCACTGGATGATGACCCCACTCTCACCTTCTTTGTTATTGACCATCGTGTTGCCAAACCTCGGCAATTCTTTTTATGTTTTAACCCCAACTCTCTATGGTGTGTGAACAATTAAATTGATTTTGGAGGATTAAGGACTGTTAGTGTTAAGATTAATCAAGAATGTGTTTATACATGTATACATGTGACCTGTCATCACAAAATGAGCGTAAAGTCGGCAAAATAAAAAAAATGAGATATGGGTTTTTCTAATTTCTGTGGAAACACAGATTTCCAATGGTATATAACACTTCGGGGTTTTATACTCAATGTTTTTGTTTTTGTTTTTTTAGTCTGGAGTCTTAATACAGAGATTATGAGAAAACGTGCATTTCTTGCAAGAAATTGTGTGAAAGGCATAGAAAGGCATAGTCAAAATTGTCTTAAAAACTAATTTTGTTTTTTATCTGATCGTCCTGAAAAATTGGGAATTGATTGTTGCGGATTTAGTCTTTCAAAAAAGCATATAATTTGGACTTTCACTGGCCGTACTGGGAAATCACTCCGTGCGACTTTACGCTCATTTTGTGGTGAAAGGTCACATATGAGGTATTGCTATGGGGATATATGATAGCCGGTATAGGGTATGTAGACAAGAGGGGGGTAGCCTTTGCCACATATTGTACTGGGTATAAAATGGGGGAGGGGTGGAGGGGGGGGGGGGGGGGGGTAATTGAAACACTACATGTAGTTGGCTATCAACATATTTTATAATTGTTAATTACTTGTATGTGTGACATTTGCAAATGGAGTGTACTGACTTTAAAGGCTATGTATCATTGCCTTACTTGCCTGAGTTCTGTTCAATGCCTAAAGGCTATGCTAATTTGGTAATTTTACAAGCACTCGACCCTAATCTTCCTAAATCCTTATAAACCTTGCTAAACCCTCAACGCATTTTAAGAGTCCTGGCAAAAACGGGCTAGTCAATTTGAGGGTCCATTGCATTGAGTTCATAAGATGTACCATACTAGCCTTATTGTTTATGTTCAGCCATGCATAATTGAGCTTTTGAAGTCTGTTTACTGTTTCTAAAGGTCATTGCCGCTGACTGGACCCAACACAGTGATTGGTAGAATTAATTGGGGCATTAATCACTACTCCGATAAACACATTCAAAGGAGCATTTAGGATGAATTTAATTTTTAGTATTGCGTAAACATTGTTTTGGGACTGCTTTTACTCCTAAATTCTGTGTATAGCCAATATTTATTTGTGAAAAACGACTAACTTCTACATGCTTAAATGAGTTGTGATAACATTTAGATGCAGTAAGCGGTAGATGGGAAGACCAAATTCTTCATGGGATTACTGAGGTTACATGCCACATCGGGTCATTTCAGATTATTGGAAATGCAAACACATTTTTTTTTTTTTTTTTTAAATTTAAAACATATATTGATTGCTTGCGTAAAAAAGGCGAACACTTGTGATCCGAATAACATTTGTTACACAGTGGCAATTAAAAAACTTAATAATAATAATAATACATTCTTTTATAGCGCATTTCTGAACTTGGAGAACACTCAATGCGCTTTACATAATACCCCTGGTCACTGGGCCATTTTCAATCCTTGAACCATCTCAGCTCCCTGGGGAGTATACAGCCTGTGCTGCAATATATGCGCTACTAGGCTAAATCAATCACAATAACCACCTCTGCCCTCACAGGTACCCATTTGCCCCTGGGTGGGGAGAAGCAATTATAGTTAGGTGTCTTGCTCAGGGACACAAGTGTCACGACCGGGACTCGAACCCACACTCTGGTGAATAGAACACCAGAGCTTGAGTTCGGTGTTCTTATCCACTCGGATACGACACCCTACAAAGTAGAGAGAAGACAATGAGAAGAAGGTACAGTTTTAGAGGTGGGAGGAAAACCCCAGAAGAATATCCTGGGGAAAACCCACGGAGTCAGGCAGGGACTGAAAACCCAATCCACATATTGGCCCAGGAGGGGTTCGAACCCGGGTCATAGTGGTGGAAGGCGAGGAAAGAACCGCTACGCCAACCTGACTCCCCAACCTGACTTAGCACAACCCTAAGCATGGAAAGACCCGATCTGACAACTTTACACAATTCTAGCCAGTTCAGAAATTTCGTTGTATACATGGGAATCACTCAACCGGATATATTTATTGTGTGAAGTTACAAGATTGTGACTCTCCAGCCTATGCTTATGCCGCAAGTGTGCAAAAGGATAATTCAAGATGGTTCACCCTAAGCACAGAGAGACCCAATCTGACAACTTTACACAATTTTAGCCAGTTCAGTATTAAATTTGTTGTATTCACGGTACTCGCAGAACCGGATATATTTATTGTGTAAAGTTACAAGATGGAGACTCTCCAGTCCATGCTTTTGTCGAATGTGTGCTAGAACGAATTTAAGATGGTACCTTGCAAAAAGGTCCAAGGGTTGGGAGCCTAAACTCAGTGGTTTTTAAAATCGTGTACAACTTTGAGTTCATCACTGTTAAGTTAATTTTCATTGCAATACGACAGTCCTACTACAGAATGACACATTGTTGACTTTACATGTACTTTGTTCTGTATTTATTGATTATTATTCAGGTACAGCTCTTTGCAAACTTTAATGCTAATAATACAAAACATAAAATCTGTTTGAATAATGATGTTAACTTCAAAAGTATAAACAGTACTTGTATTTTGAGTCGAAACAAAATTCACTAAAATATTTTAAATGCTTTATAGGAATATAATTCATAATATTACAGGTCAAATGTTGTGCTGTACACTTTAAAGTATATTAATATCTCGCATTTCAAACCACCTTAATTCCTTCAACCAAACAGTAGCGTTAGGAAGGTTTTCAAACATAGTTTTGTACATCTAAATTTGCAATATTATTTCTGAATAAAGATATTTCTGATTATTACATAAATTTGTTCTTACATAAATTTGTTCTTACATATTGAGAAAAACAAATAAAACAATTATACATTTATATGAATGCAACTTCTCATGTCCCTTTATACCCATGTCAAATAAAACCTAATTGCCTCAAAAAAGACCTCTACATAGAAATTTACCACAAAAATATATTCCACTTCAAATATTTGTAAGCATAAACGTACGTTATCCCTCCAAAGTTACATCTTTCCTAAAAACAAAGAAGAAAGTTATTTATAATGTAGGTTACACCCGAACTAATTAATACAGGTACCAAAACCAACATTAAAACATTATTGTCAGCTTGTATGATTGTCAGCTTAATCCTTAAAAAAAGGCCTAGATATATTCATCAACCATTTCCGGCCCAGCGATATCTCCTGGCCAGAGTTTTTGTGCCGACCCTTTCGTTTTATCCCTTTCGTTTTATCACAAGTAAACTCGATCACTTGCAACAATGAGGGCAGCAAACAACTTTAACAGTTGCAGATTAAGCGTAGCACAAGTAAACTCGATTATTTGCAACAATGAGGGCAGCAAACAACTTTAACAGTTGCAGATCTATAGAGGGTCTATTGCTGCATTCCAATCGCGTCGTGTTTATCGTGAATTTCTCCACAGATAGAGGGTCTATTGCTGCGTTCCAATCGCGTCGTGTTTATCGTGTTCACCGTGAATTTCTACATGTTCACGAGTATGTTGCATTATAAACGCTACTCGCCAAAACGCACGTGCACAGTCGAGTTAGTTGTGCGTAAGGACATTCTTGCGCGAGAACTTTACGAAAGTGTCAAAGTCAAATTGAGCGAAGCACAACCAAACTCGATTACTTGCAACAATGAGGGCAGCAAACAACTTTAACAGTTGCAGATAGAGGGTCTATTGTTTGTGGACAAACACAGAGCTGTTTCGCATGTCTAAAATGACTTTCAATATTTGTATAATAAGTGTGTGCCAAGTCTAAAGTCGATCGAATTTAGTGCCAAAGATATATTGGTTGAAAAAAACGTGTACAAATCCTATGGGGAAAATTAAACCTTTAATGTGACGTCACATGACACCCGATGATATCATCACAATATCATCTTAATTTTCGTCTATAACACATCCCGGAATACCCGAATACCAAGTTTGACCCTAATTGGACCTGTACTTCCAGAGATAGGGGGTCCAAAAACTACACCTTTAATGTGACGTCACATGACCCACGATGATGTCATCATGACGATTTTTCCCTTGGCCCTCCTGGGGATGGTGGTTGAGGTGTGTGCTAAGTCTCAAGTCGATCAAATTTACGAAAGTGTCAAAGTTAAAAGTCTAAAGAAAAACGTGTACAAAACCTATGGGGGAATAATTTGCACATTTAACGTGACGTCACGTGACCTTGAAAGACGCAACCGTGCCGAATTTCTTCCAATATAATTTGTTGGTGGTGTTCTAAGTGTATGCCAAGTCTCAAGTCGATCGGATTTCCCAAAGTGTCAAAGTCAATAGTCTGGAAAAAAACGTGTACAAAACCTATGGGCAAAATTTCACCTTTAACGCGAAGTCACGTGACCTTGAATGACGTAATCAGGCCGAATTTCTTCTAGGACCGTCTTTGGGTGGTTGTCTAAATATACGCCAAGTTTCAAGTCGATCGGATTTACCAAAGTGTCAAAGTGCTATGCCAGAAAAGACGTGTACAAATCCTATGGGAAAAAGTCTGAAAGAGGAAAAAAAAAAAAAAAAAAAGAAAAAAAAAAACTTTAACGAAAACAAAAGCTGTTTCGGCCGAAATGCCGAAACAGCTAAAAACTAGACATGTGTTTGTGGACAAACACAGAGCTGTTTCGGGTGTCTAACATTACTTTCTATATGTGTATCTGATGATGGTCTTTGTGTGTGCCCAGTCTGAAGAGAATTGGATTTACACAATTGCCAAAGATATATTAGTTGAAAAAACGTGTACAAATCCTATGGGGAAAATTGAACCTTTAATGTGACGTCACATGACACCCGATGATGTCATCATGATGTCATCTAAATTTACGTCTATGACACATTCTGGAATACTTGCATACCAAGTTTGGCCCCAATCAGACATGTACTTTCAGAGTTAGAGGGTCTTAAAAAACTACACATTTAATGTGACGTCACATGACCCGCGATGACGTCATCTTGATTATTTTTTTCTTGGCCCTCCTAAGGATGGTGGTCGAGGTCTGTGCTAAGTCTCAATTCGATCGAATTGACAGAAGTGTCAAATTCAATATTTTGAAGAAAAACGTGTACAAAACCTATGGAGAAAACTGTACCTTTAATGTGACGTCACATGACACCCGATGATGTCATAATTACGTCATCTTAATTTTCGTCTATAACACATCCTCGAATACTTGCAAACCAAGCTTGACCCCAACCGGACTTGTACTTTCAGAGTTAGAGGGTCTTAAAAACTACACCTTTAATGTGACGTCACATGATCCGCGATGACGTCATCTTGAATATTTTTTTCTTGGCCCTCCTAAGGATGGTGGTCGAGGTCTGTGCTAAGTCTCAAGTCGATCGAATTTACAGAAGTGTAAAATTCAATATTTTGAAGAAAAACGTGTACAAAACCTATGGAGAAAATTGAACCTTTAATGTGACGTCACATGACACCCGATGATGTCATAATTACGCCATCTTAATTTTCGTCTATAACAAATCCTGGAATACTTGCAAACCAAGTTTGACCCCAACCGGACTTGTACTTTCAGAGTTAGAGGATCTTAAAAACTACACCTTTAATGTGACGTCACATGACCCCCGATGACGTAATCATGACGATTTTCTTCTTGGCCCTCCTGAGGATGGTGGTTGAGGTTTATATTAACTCTAAAGTCAATCGGATTGACCAAAGTGTCAAATTCAATAGTCTGAAGAAAAACGTGTACAAAACCTATGGGGAGAAATTGCACCTTTAACGTGACGTCACGTGACCATGAATGACGTAATCGCGACGAATTTCTTCTAGGACCGTCCTTGGGTGGTTGTCTAAGTGTATGCCAAGTCTCAAGTCCATCGGATTTACCAAAGTGTCAAAGTGTATTGTCTGAACAAACGTGTACAAATCCTATGGAGAACAAAAGGCAAAAAAAAAAAAAAAAAAAAACTAGACATGTGTTTGTGGACAAACACAGAGCTGTTTCGGATGTCTAAAATGTCTTTCATTATGTGTGTGTGGTGGTCTAAGTGTGTGCCAAGTTTAAAGTCGATCGGATTTACCAAAGTGCCAAAGATATATTGGTTGAACAAAAACGTATACAAATCCTATGGGAAAAACTGAACCTTTAATGTGATGTAACATGACACCCTTAATTTTTGTCTATAACACATCCTCGAATACTTGCAAACCAAGTTTGACCCCAACCGGACTTGTACTTTCAGAGTTAGAGGATCTTAAAAAACTACACCTTTAATGTGACGTCACATGACCCGCGATGACGTCATCTTGATAATTTTTTTCTTGGCCCTCCTAAGGATGGTGGTCGAGGTCTGTGCTAAGTCTCAAGTCGATCGAATTCACAGAAGTGTCAAATTCAATATTTTGAAGAAAAACGTGTACAAAACCTATGGAGAAAATTGAACCTTTAATGTGACGTCACATGACACCCGGTGATGTCATAATTACGTCATCTTAATTTTCGTCTATAACACACCCTCGAATACTTGCAAACCAAGTTTGACCCCAACCGGACTTGAACTTTCAGTGTTAGAGGGTCTTAAAAACTACACCTTTAATGTGACGTCACATGACCCGCGATGACGTCATCTTGATTCTTTTTTTCTTGGCCCTCCTAAGGATGGTGGTCGAGGTCTGTGCTAAGTCTCAAGTCGATCGAATTTACAGAAGTGTAAAATTCAATATTTTGAAGAAAAACGTGTACAAAACCTATGGAGAAAATTGAACCTTTAATGTGACGTCACATGACACCCGGTGATGTCATAATTACGTCATCTTAATTTTCGTCTATAACACACCCTCGAATACTTGCAAACCAAGTTTGACCCCAACCGGACTTGTACTTTCAGAGTTAGAGGGTCTTAAAAACTACACCTTTAATGTGACGTCACATGACCCGCGATGACGTCATCTTGATTATTTTTTTCTTGGCCCTCCTCAGGATGGTGGTCGAGGTCTGTGCTAAGTCTCAAGTCGATCGAATTTACAGAAGTGTCAAATTCAATATTTTAAAGAAAAACGTGTACAAATCCTATGGGGAAAAATTGCACCTTTAACGTGACGTCACGTGACCACGAATGACGTAATCGCGACGAATTTCTTCTAGGATCATCTGTGGGTGGTGGTCTACACGTAGGCCAAGTCTGAAGTCGATCGGATTTAGCAAAGTGCCAAAGTGTATTGTCCGAACAAAAAACGTGTACAAACCCTATGGAGAGAAGTCTGAAACAGAGGAAAAAAAAGAAACTAGACATGTGTTTGTGGACAAACACAGAGCTGTTTCGAGTGTCTCAAGTTACTTTCAATATGTATGTTGTGGTCTTTTGTGTGTGCCAAGTCTCAAGTCGATCAGATTTACTAGTGTCAAAGTCAATAGTCTAAAGAAAAACGTGTACAAAACCTATGGGGGAAAATTGAACCTTTAACGTGACGCCCCGTGACCTTGAATGACGTAATCGTGCCAAATTTCTCCTACGACCGTCTGTGGATAGTGGTCTATGTGTGTGCCAAGTCTCAAGTCGATCGGATTTACTAAGTGTCAAAGTCAATAGTCTAAAGAAAAACGTGTACAAAACCTATGGGGGACAAATTAAACCTTTAACTTGACGTCACGTGACCTTGAATGACGCAATCGTGCTGAATTTCTTTCAGAAACATCTGGTGGTGGTGTTCTGAGTGTATGGCAAGTTTCAAGTCGGTCGGATTTACCAAAGTGTCAAATTCAATAGTCTGAAGAAAAACGTGTACAAAACCTATGGGGAAAATTAAACCTTTAACGCGAAGTCACGTGACCTTGAATGACGTAATTGCGACGAATTTCTTCTAGGACCGTCCTTGGGTGGTTGTCTAAGTGTATGCCAAGTCTCAAGTCCATCGGATTTACCAAAGTGTCAAAGTGTATTGTCTGAACAAACGTGTGCAAATCCTATGGAGAAAAGTCTGAAAAAGGAGAAAAAAAAAAACTAGAAATGTGTTTGTGGACAAACACAGAGCTGTTTCGGGTGTCTAATTTGTTTTGTAAGAAGTGGGTGGTGGTCTAAGTGTGTCGCAAATCTGAAGTCAATCTGATTTACCCAAGTGCCAAAGATATATTGGTTGGAATAAAACGTGTACAAATCCTTCGGGGAAAACTACACCTTTAATGTGACGTAACATGACCCACGATGATGTCATAATTACGTCATCTTAATTTTCGTCTATAACACATCCCCGATTACTTGCATACCCAGTATGACCCCAATCGGACCTGTACTTCTAGAGATAGAGGGTTTTAAGAACTGAACCTTTAATATGATGTCACGGGACCCACGATGAAGTCATAATTACCTTATCTTAATTTTCGTCTATTACACATACTTGATTACTTGCATACCAAGTATGACCCAAATCGGACCGGTACTTCCAGAGATAGAGGGTTTTAAGAACTGCACCTTTATTATGACGTCACGTGACCCATGATGACGTCATAATTACCTTATCTTAATGTTCGTCTATAACACATACTAGATTACGTTCATACCAAGTTTGACCCCAATCGGACCTGTACTTCCAGAGATAGAGGGTCTTATAAACTAAACCTTTAATATGGCGTCACATGTCCAGTGATGACGTCATCCTGACGATGTTCCCCTTGGCCCTCCTGGGGATGGTGGTCGAGGTGTGTACTAAGTCTCAAGTCGATTGGATTGACCAAAGTGTCAAATTCAATAGTCTAAATAAAAACGTGTACAAAACCAATGGGGAAAATTGAATCTTTAATGAGACGTCACATGACCAACGATGACGTCATCATGATGTTATCTTAGTGTGTGTCTATAACACCCGGTACCCCTGAATACTAGCTTGCATACCAAGTTTGACCCCAATTGGACTTGTACTTGAGTTTTGAAGTAATAATAATAATAATAATAATAGCAGGTTCTTATATAGCGCATTTCAGATCCACTGGATCTCTCAATGCGCTTAACAGTCAAAATTAATGCAAACTAAAATAAAATGGTGAACAAAACAATAAATAGCTGTGTACTTCCAGAGATAGTGTCCTAAAAACTCACCTTTAATGTGACGTCACATGACCCGCGATGATGCAATCATGACATGATAGTTTACATACATGTAGCACATTCCGAAATACTTGCAATGCATATTGTAAATTTGAATTCAATCAGACTTGTGCTTCCTGAGATTCTTTACGTGACGTAACATGACACCAGATGACGTCATCATGACGTTCCCTGTATTTATTACTTCAATGTATCTACAAGAACACACATACCTGCCGAGTCTAGTTTAAAATTAGAAGTCTCCGTTTTCTACCTTATCCAAAACATGTGGTGTTTATTGGGCACCGTACTTTTAAATAACGTGTAGTGCAATATCGTTACCCTGGCTACGATTTTGCTGCGCCATGTTTTTTCATCATGCCTTGCGCGATCGATCCTAGTGAAGAATCGCGCACACGCCCACGGAGTTGAGGCTGCGTGCAATGTGGTAGAGTGGTTTGCTGGACTGCTGTGGACGTGGAGCTGTGAGGAAGGTTGCGGTACCAGGGCCAGAGGTAAGGGTTGGTAAAGTGATTATCAAACGTTGTTTGTGAATTGTTTTTCTGCATAGCGGGATTTGTTTTAGGTTTTATTGTAATGATTTAAAGGGGAAATGCTTACAGTACATTTTAATGTGGAATTCGTACTAATTAGTGGAAATTCATTAGGGAAAAGGGTGATGGAATGTAATGTGAATTGAAACCGCGTAGGCCTAATGTTAATAATCATTGTTGGTACATAAAGATAAGGTCTATTGTCGATCGGCTGATTTCAACAGGTGGCGCCCTGCGCTACGCAAGAAAGGGAGCATCGCGCGCACGGCGAACCACTCGAAAATATGTCGTCACAAAATTCCTAAATCTAAAAAGAAGACCAACTCTCATCGTATTTGAGGGCCAGAGGTGTTGTAGTAAATAATGAAAATAACAAAGAGCTTGCTGAGAAGGCATACCGGGCCGAAAGGCTTGGTTTAGTGCAAAACTGCTCCCTTTTTTACCCATCATGCTTTGCGCTATCGCGATCAGCAATAGACCTTATGTACATTAGCCCAGGTTGGATGATGTTTTTAATTGCATTACGACTGACGTCCAGGGTATCAATGTATCCTGCCATAGCGAAACATTTTACAACAACTTTTTTTCATATTTTTACCTGATGAAGAAAGTCGAAATATCGCTTAAAATGTATTCCTTGTGTCTGAAATTACAGATCGTGATGGGTTATTAAAAGTTAATGTGTCTTTAGGCAACTTATTTACAGAAAATAAAATTCAAATCCACGCTTTTGGACGTGAACATCATATACAGACTCTGCACAATCCCTACATGCGCGCGTGTGCGGGTACCCGCCAGCCGCGCCGGCCTATAACTGATAAGGCTGCCGGGTACCCGCGCACGCATGTAGGGATTGTAGAGAGTTCGTACATGATGTTCACATCCAAAAGTAAATAAGTTGCCTAAAGACACATTAACTTTTAATAACCCATGACGATCTGTAATTTCAGACACAAGGAATACATAAGCGAGATTTTGGCTTTCTTCATCAGGTAAAAATATGAAAAAAAGTTGTTGTAAAATTGTTCGCTATGGCAGGATACATTGATACCCTGGACTCCGTCGCGTTGTACACAACGGAGGAGTCCAACCTGGGCTACATGTACATGTACGTACATGTACGTACATGTACGTACATGTACGTACATGTACGTACATGTACGTACATGTACGTACATGTACGTACATGTACGTACATGTACGTACATGTACGTACATGTACGTACATGTACGTACATGTACGTACATGTACGTACATGTACGTACATGTACGTACATGTACGTACATGTACGTACATGTACGTACATGTACGTACATGTACGTACATGTACGTACGTACGTACATGTACGTACGTACATGTACGTACGTACATGTACGTACGTACATGTACGTACGTACATGTACGTACGTACATGTACGTACGTACATGTACGTACGTACATGTACGTACGTACATGTACGTACGTACATGTACGTACGTACATGTACGTACGTACATGTACGTACGTACATGTACGTACATGTACGTACATGTACGTACATGTACGTACATGTACGTACATGTACGTACATGTACGTACATGTACGTACATGTACGTACATGTACGTACATGTACGTACATGTACGTACATGTACGTACATGTACGTACATGTACGTACATGTACGTACATGTACGTACATGTACGTACATGTACGTACATGTACGTACATGTACGTACATGTACGTACATGTACGTACATGTACGTACATGTACGTACATGTACGTACATGTACGTACACGTACGTACACGTACGTACACGTACGTACACGTACGTACACGTACGTACACGTGTTAGTACTAGGCTTCGTGGACTACGTGTCGCAGAACGTGCAGCATTTATAAGCTGTCTGTAGGTGCGGCGGGTACTTAACCGCGCAATCCGAAACCAGACGAAATCGGCCCTAGCACAAACCACGCACCTCCTTTTTGATAGATTTACACAGAATCATCCTGATTCCTGAATCCTTCATTTTCCATTCAATATGAATTTCCACACACTAGGGAGTTTGGGTTAAAAGTTTAACTGTTTTTACGCGCTACTTGTTTTTTGAAATTTTGTGAAATTTTGTTTGGGTATCATAAACTCAACTTGGTGATTGTGAGTTTCAATCATTCATGTGTTGAAATTATGTATAAGATTTCTGGGTAGGGCCTACATGATATTCTACAGGGCAATAAAGTGCTGAACATAAACACCGGGTAATCTGTTATATACAATAACAATCAAACCGTTTCCGCTATTTAAAAAAACGAAATTAGAAATGAAAAAAAAATGATCAATGTTAAATGCCGATTAAACAGTATTGTTGCACAGGGCCGTATGCAGGGGGGGGGGGGGGGGGGGGGTGCGACTGGTGCGTACGCACCCCCCCTCCCCCAAATTACCAAAAGGTCCACATTTTTCGGGGTAAATGATGGTATTTCGATGTAGAAATAATGGTACTGGCACACAAAACATTTTGGTCCCATTGTTGGTCCCATCAAGTACAAATTCGCACCCCCCCATACAAAATCATGCGTACCGGCCTGTTGTATGCCTTTGCATTGTTTTCGTGCTGGCGATAAGCGGTACCAGATCTTAGACTGAAATGATCATAGGCATACTTGTACGTGAAGTGACATACCGTATGAGTAATCAATACATTTTCAGGGCATTTTTTGGACAATATTCAAACATGGTAAATCAAGAGAAGAAAAAACATATAGACAAAATCTGACTTCTTGGTAATTCCATCTACTGTTAAGTATGACTTTTGGGTTTTTTTAACTTATGTTTTGTTTTACAAGTGGTTAAAAATGTAAAAGGGCCTGACCTCAAGAAAGCATGGTCCTAATCCCATTGAGTAACGGAGACCCTAAAAGTTATTCGACACTTTGATTTATTTTGGAAGTAGTCGTGACATGTGTACATTTATGGTGATTGTGTTGTATGGGTCCCACTTTAATTTGTTGGTTCAAGTTGAGTCATGGGTGTTTTTTTATTATTCCGATATGACTAGCTAGACTCTAAAATAAACTTTAAAAACGTGGGCTTAAATAATTAAGGGGAACTAATTCTGTACATAGACATTACTGACATTAACAATATGGTATTAAATTTGGAGGATTTATGACTGTTGTGGTTAAGGTTGATATTATAAAGTAACAAAATGTGATTACACTGTATTTAATAAAAACCAATTGTGTTAAAAAAAAACAATTGTGATGAGAGAAATTATGTAAAATTGCAGATTTCTTTTTACCTTGTTTAGTACTTGTCTTTTACAAATCAGTGATTATAGTTGGAAAACTTAAAAGGGCGGGGCATCAATTGACTATATATATAAAATGTACTGGAAATATCCTCTTTTTTTCCAATGAAGTTATAAAGGTAAATTGAAGTTAAATTAGGATGCTAGAAGCAAATTAAACCCTTGGTGAAGATAGTGCAATAAAAATGGATGATGTATGTGATCAGCAGTTCACTTAATTAACCCTACTATGGTTTTACCTTTCAAAATCTTTTTACTAGGCAAAATGGCTATGAATAAGTATGAACTTTTCAAAACACTCAAGAATTTGTTGCTACTGCACTACCACACCTTTCAATACCTTTTGAAAGGTATTTTTATTTTTACACCAGTTTGTTCAGAGAGTTTTTTTACTTTTCGAAATCTTTCATATAGGTTCTTTTTGTCAGACAGTTTTCTCACCTTTCAAAACCCTTCAGTCCAGGAAACTTGAAATGTTTTGAAAGGTCTGACAATTCTATGGCAACTGCACTATATTATATAGGAGGGAACTACCAAGATTTTTATATTTGGCTGGAACTGGCCTTGCTATCAGTTTAGTGTCTGTGGTCTGCATTGTTATGGCAGAGGCTTTGGGAACGGTTATCAATAGTTGAACACATGTTTATGTTGTGTGTGCAAATAAAAAGGATACAAGGGTGCACATCTGAGGGATTGTTTTTTGTCTGTATCAACAGAAGATGAGGTACTACCAGCTGAACCAGAGAGTGAGGAGAGATGCGATGCGGCGGTTGGTGATGGACCGCTCATCCAAACGATGTACGTTTCCATTGTCTGTCATTGTAATGTGTTCTGACTCATCATCCATTTCATCTCCCCATTCACACTTCTCTATATGTAACCGTTCCACACCCGGTTCATCTGCCATTTCATTTCTTCCTGGTGCTCCCTTACCGGGAGAGCCTTCACCACCTGGTGAAAAGTTCAATGCCTTGAGTTTTGCGCCTCCTCAAGGAAGTCTGTGTATCCCATGCTGGGGTATCTCACCGAAGTCTGACTCGAAAGAGTGTACTCTTAGAGTACCCTGGTCACAACAACGGCTGTGTGACCTTGCAGGACAGACGCCATCACCAGATGGGCTAGTTGACGTTACTTCGGTAACGGGGCATGCAGCCTGCCCTTCAACTAGTTCACTGGGAACAAGCAACAAAAAGGTAGCACAATTGATTGAGACAAAAAAACAAACAAATAAAAAACCAAATGAGCAAACAAATAAACGACAGAATGGGGCAGTGATAATGAATCGGTGTATGGAATGTATAGAAAGACATGAGAGAGAAGAAATGTGTGCCCAAGGTAATGTTAAAAGGAAAGATCAATTGCAAAAGTTTGTATTTGTTGTATTACAATCTACAGGCAATGTCGGTGCTGAAGCAGAGATCTCCATTATTGTTGGAGTGAGTGGGAAGCAAAGAAAGGACAAAGATGAGGCTGAAGAGGTGCAACAAGGACAACAAAGGAAGTCCAAAAAGGTAAAGAAAATGAGAAATGTCAGTCACAAACTAAAAGAAATGAGAAGGAACAGGGTGTATAAGATGACCAGTAAAAGACTTCATGACCAGAAAGCAATGAGAAAGTTGTATTATTTGCTGAAGGTCAAGCACTGTGTGATTAGAAAATGTGCAGAAGATGAGTATGAGAAAGGAGGAAAAAGAAAGCAGAAGAAAATCAGTCGCAAGAAGCGAAGACGAGAAGTATGCAGGGAATCCTATAATAGAAGAAAGAATGGGAAAGTAGTTGAATTGTGGTTGACCAAAGAGGAAAGAAGACTAAACGAGAAAGTCAGAAAGAATATCTATGGCCATACTAAAAGAAGTCTGAGCAGTGTGTTGAGTAAGATGGATGACAGTTGTAGTCGAAAAAAAGAGACGAACAGACATCAAAAGAATACACGTAATGCTCATGTTGACAATTTCAAAAGACAGCATGAGGATGCAGTCAGAAAAACCCATGGAATTGATCAAAGTAAGGGAAAAAAGGATCAGGTTGTGTCAGAAAAAAAAAGTAGCAGAAGTCGTACGATGGGTACAAACCGGCAACATATTGCTAAAGATGTTCATACTAAACAATGTTGGTTGTGCGATGAACTTGTGTCATCAGAAAGGAGTGTGGAATGTGATTCATGTAATACATGGTATCACCTGAAATGTACAAATTTCTTGACAATAGAGCATATTTTGTTAAGCAAATCAGTAATATGGTTGTGTTGTAAATGTGGCAGGACTACTTATTGCAAGTCTCTTTTGTATGATCTTGGCATTCCTGTAGATAACAGTGTGTATGAGGTGATTGCCGAGGAGACATGCAGTGATGACAATGATGAGGTGATGCAGACATGTGTACATAGCACTTGCAGAGACAAAGGCAGCCAAGTAGATGGAACACACATTGTAAGTGAACTGGGTACAAGTGAAAGTTGTATTAGGAATGAAGAAAAAAGAGTTTGTAGTATGTTGACAAGTGAAGGCAAAATAGAGATGTTGCATACGCAGACAGGAGGTTATTCCTTAAGGAGTAAAAAGAGCAAAAGTACTGATGAAAAGAATGAGAATAAAAATGACTCGGCAAGAGCTGTTGGAAAGGGAAATAAAAAAGATAGATCTAAGGCAAAGAAAAGTAATGATAGTCATGGTGTTGAGTCATCAAATAGACTTGGAAGTAGAAAGAGAAAAGTGTCAGAGAGTACTGACAGTTGTGAAGTGAAATTGAAAGTGAATAAAAAAGTGATGGAAGATGAAATTCTGGAAAAAGAAGATAATGCCCAAAATAATAGAAAGACAAATTTGCCACAAAGAACTTGTGATTCGGTCAGAAGAAAACAAGACAAATTGCCTGTGACTTTGCTAGAAGATAGTAATGAACATAATGAAACAAATCAGCGGAGTGTGACATTGCCAGAAAAGATTGTACAGGGTAGTTTTCATCAAGGCCATCATAAGTTTGGTTGTCACAGTGGTAAACAATGCGTAGCTAATGGACTGAGTTGTGTGTTAATGAGTAGGTTGAAGAAACTAAGACATTGGACTTATTCTGACATGGATAGAACATTGAATACGGGAAATGAGTTATATGGTCATTTATCTCGGAGCTCTACAGTTAACCATGACTATTTGTTGGTGACAGAACTGCCAAATGAGTTAGATCTGCTGAATCAACATTTCAGTATAAAGATTAATGATTCTGTATGTGGTGCATTTGGAGAGGAATTTAATTTACCTGAATTTGATATGATACCAATGAATCGTGCTTTGGAACAGAATCTGCAGCAGAACTATGCATGTTTCATAACTTTCCATGGAAATACATTTGTTGTAATAACTCAAGATGACATGCATTATATCTTTGATTCTCACTCCAGGGATAAACAAGGTTATCAGGTTGCTGAAGGTCAGAGTCTGCTCAAACGTGTAGCTACATGGCAAGATGTGCACAGGTATTGTACTGATTTGGCAAGATCTATGAATTTATCTAACAATGAGCAGTTTGAAATTACAGGTGCATCTGTGTGGTTAGAATATGAGGTAAGGCATGATGCTGATGGTAGTACACAGGAGACTGGACATTTGTTAGTAGGGAGCAATAATCATAGTGAAGACATAGGTAGAGTCAGTACTGGTTCTGGAGTTGTGCTTGGATCTCACAGTGGTTTGTCAAGTACACATAGTGATATGTCAAATAATATGAAGGAAGAGGACATCGGCAGTTTGCATGGAACGAGTTGCAATATCGAATCAGATGGAGGCAGTGATGTGGAAATCGACAGGGTGACACAAATGCAGGGTTTTAAGTTTGTTCCGTTGACATATGGTAGTAAGGATGCACTGTGTAGACAACATAGAATAGGGCATGTGTCACTAGATTGCAATGAAATTTCAGATAAATGTGAAGAGATTGGACGACCTAATTCAGTGAAGAGAATTAAAGGAGATGGTAATTGTTTTTTCAGGGCAATATCATATGCTGTGTCAGGAACTGAAGATAACCATATGCAATTAAGAATGGCTACTGTTAATCATCTGTTGAAGAATGGAAATAAATTTAATGGTTTTCTCCGTCAAGGCTATGTAAATGTTGAAGAATATGTCACGAGGCAAAGAATGTTTGAGTGTGGAATATGGGCTACCGAGGTTGAAATCATGGCAATGGCACACATGCTTCGTACTGACATATATACATATGAACATGAAAGCAAGTGGTATGTTTTCTCAGCAAGTACATTTGAAAGAGAGACTGTAACATCAGATGAGGGAGTTTATTTGTATCATAGGCAAAGGATTCACTATGATATTGTGTTGTCAGTTCATGAAGCAAATAGACAAGCAGATAATGGACAATGTAATGTATTTCCAAGCAACAAAGACGGTGAATTAAAATTTGAAAAAGATAGTACTGACAGTAAATCCAAATATAAGTATAAACGGCGTAAACGAGCAAATAAAAAATTACAACAACAAAACAAAAGAGAGAAAAATAGGGAAGTGTATGTACAGAAGGTGAATAAAGTAAAAATAAATAGGAAAGAAATGCATAAATGTACCAACAAATCTGATGATCAAACCACGTGTAGGTCGAGTAATTTAAATAATTTGGATGAGAAGTTGAAAAGTGAACAAAATAGGTGTGACAAGCAAAAGCAGAAGAAAAGGATGTATAACCGAACGAACTACAGAAAGAATGCAGATAGGAAGAAGGAATGGTTTAAAACAAAGTACAGTAGTGATACCGACTTTAAAACAGAGCGATTAAAGGCTGATGAAAGAAGGTATGGAATACATAGAAATAGTATTTTGAAGTGTCGAAAAGAAAAGTACTGTAACAATCCTGAATACAAAAAAAATAAAATAAACAGTGGGAAAAGAAATTATCGTGATAATCCTGAATACAGAGAGAAGGTTATTGCCAAGGGGAAAACAAAGTATTGTGATAATCCCAAATACAGAGATGAACTAATTGCTAAGGGGAAAATAAAGTACCGAGATGATGCAGGATATAGGGAGAAGTTAATAATCAAGTCAAAAAAAAAATATCGTGAGGATGCTGCTTACAGACAGACGATAATTAACGCAGCTAAATGTAAATACCATGGCAATGCTTCATATAGAAATTATCTCATTGCAAAAATTAAAAAAAAATATCGATGTGTCAGTTTGTACAGAGCAAATTTAATAAAGTATGGAAAAACGAAATATAAAACAAATTGTAAATACCGTAAAAACATGACAGAGAGGAAATACAGACGTACTGTGATTGATAAACAGAAAAGACTTAAAATTAGTTTTGTTGTCAAGGCATTTAGAGAAAGCATATCTAAAGGACCTGAGTATGTGTGTGTTTGTTGTCATAAACTGTTGTTTCAAAGGCAAGTTGTCAAGTGTAATATGCATAAATACAAAGACCAAAGTGTTTTTAGTAATAGATATCTACATACTTGCAGTGACCATTGTGAATCGAGGTGTATGATTGCAGAATCAAGTAGATCACGTTTATGGATATGTTATACGTGTCATAGGAAATTACTTGTTAACAAAGTGCCCGCTGAAGCAAGTGTGAATAATTTAAATCTGACAGACATTCCTGAAGAATTAGCTTGTTTGAATACACTAGAAGAGCATCTAATAGCCATAAACGTTCCGTTCATGAAAATTGTTCCACTGCCTAAGGGAGGTCAATTTGGTTTACGAGGGCCGGTCATTTGTGTGCCGTCTAATATAACAGACACGGTGAAAGCACTACCAAGACCTGCAAGTAATGATCAGATGATTCGTGTAAAGTTAAAGAGGAAACTAACTTATAAAGGATATTATCAATATCAGTTCGTAAGTAAACAAAGAGTTGAGGATGCTTTACATTATCTTCAACATAACAATAAGTGGTTCAGTGAGATTAAAATTAATCCTGATTGGGACACTCCATTGTGTGATAAAGATAATGATGAAATGGATAAGTCTAGAAATGATGACAAAGAAGTCATTGATGAAAGTGATACTGATGAGGAAACCGATGATGATCGTTTACGAGGCATGGCATTAGACAGTTGTCTGCAGCCAACTAATGTAGGACAGGAAATACTGGATCAATATTTTGACGATGTAACGAGTGTGGCTCCATGTGAAGGGAATAGTCCAATAAGAGTGTTAATGGAAAAGGGTAATGAGGCAAAATGCTTTCCAGCATTATTTCCATCAGGTCAGCCTATATTTGATGATAATCGTGAAGTAAGGGTGACACTTTGTAGGTATTTACATAATCGATTAATGAATGTTGATAACAGATTTGCAAAGAGTACTCAATACATTTTTTATGCTCAGTATTTGGCAGAGATTCAGAAAGTTATGTCTAGCGTGTCTATTGCATTGCGAAAAGGGTGTGATAAAAAGTACAATGGTGACAGAGTAAATGCATCAATGATCAATGACAGAGATCAGTTAAAAGATATTTTGAAATCGGACAGTGGATATAAATTTCTCAAACCTATCCGTGGTACACCTCCATATTGGCAAGCAGCACAGAAGGATGTTTTGGCTATGATCAGACAGCTAGGAATACCAACATGGTTTTGTTCATTTTCTGCAGCAGATATGCGATGGCCAGAAGTAATCAATACAATTCTGAGACAGCAAGGTGATTCTAGAGATGTGAAAGATTTGGACTGGAATGAGAAATGTACAGTATTGAAAAGTAATCCTGTAACTGCTGCAAGAATGTTTGATCAGCGATTCCATACATTTTTGAGAGATGTTATACTGTCTGGAGCAAAACCGATTGGAAAAGTCAAAGACTATTTTTACAGAGTAGAATTTCAGCAACGAGGGTCTCCACATACACATTGTCTTTTCTGGATTGAAAATGCACCAAAGTTAGAACATGACAGTAAAAAAAAGGTTGTGAAGTTTATTGACAAATATATAAGTTGTAGTTTGCCATCAGAGAAACAAGACAAAGAGTTAAATGAAATCATCAGTCATGTGCAGTTACATAGTAAAAAGCATTCCAAGTCATGCAAGAAGAAGGGTACTGAGTGCAGGTTTAATTTCCCAAGACCTCCATCTGAACGAACGTTCATTACAGAGCCTATGCCAACAGGTGATGAGAATGAAACTGCATGTAGTGATGAGAATGAAACTAATGATGGTGAAAGCAGCGAAAGAAATAAAGCCAAGGATTTACTACAATCAATATGGACTGCAATACAGAAACCTGAGAATGAACACATGACAACCAATGAATTATTTGCAAGTGTAAATATCACGCAAATTGATTTTGAAAAGGCTAACAATGTATTCAGTCGCAAAACAAGTTTAGTCCATAAGAGACAACCACAAGATGTGTGGGTTAATTTATACAATCCACATTTGATAAGATGTTGGAATGCAAACATGGATATTCAGTATATTTGTGATGCTTATGCTTGTGTTGCTTATGTGGTATCGTACATGTCAAAAGCTGAACGTGAAATGAGTATACTGTTGTCACATGCACAGGCGGAAGCACAGAAAGGAAACTTGAATGCTAGACAGAGTATGAAGGAAATAGGTTGTGTGTATTTGCATAATCGTGAAGTCTCAGCACAAGAATCAGTTTATCGTGTTTGTAATCTGAGATTGAAAGAAGGATCAAGAAAAGTGGAATTCATACCTGTCGGTGAAAATCCAATTAGAATGAGCAAGCCACTCAGTGTTATTCAAAGAACATGTGACGAAGATGATGATAGTATTTGGATGACCAGCAGAATTGATAGATATCTAGCAAGACCAAATACTGATACATTTGAAATAATGTGCTTGGCAACATTTTGCTCGGATTATAGAGTCATATACACTAACATAGCTAAAACAAGTCGTTCGCCAATATTTAAATTGAAGAATAGTTTAGGACACATACAGAAACGTAGTCGAACTGATCCAGCAGTCATACGATTTCCTAGATTTTCAGTAGCAAAATGTCCTGAAAAGTACTATCAGAGTATCTTGCAATTGTATCTTCCATATCGTGTTGATGTTCATTTGAAACCGCAGCAGTTTGAATCTTATGAGGAATTTTATAGCAATGGCATTATTAAGTTGAGTGGTGTATTAAAACTTGTCAAAAAAATTGTGGAAAATAACCGATCATTGTATGAAGCTAGTGCTCAGGCTGTAGATGAAGCAGAGGAAATGTTGGAAAAGTATGGTCCACAAGAAGATGCTTGGGCATTGATAGCTCCAGAAGCTGAAATGGAAAGACTTGAATGTGCAGGACAGCGAGAAGAACAAGTGCAAGATGGTGACAGTGATTCTGATATTCCTGATTTGAAATCCAAAAAAGATGATAGTGTGAAATGTACTATTGAGCCACACAGACTAAATGTATCCAAAGAAGAAGCAATGAATTTGTTGAGGTGTCTCAATGCTAAACAAAAAGAAGTGTTTTACAAAGTAAGGCAATGGTGCTTGGACAAAGTAAATGGTAAAACTCCTGAACCATTTCGTGTATTTGTCACTGGTGGAGCTGGCACAGGGAAAAGTCATTTGATAAAGTGTATCTACTATGAAGCAACCAGACTTTTTGGAAGAATGGTAGAAAATCCTGATGATGTATCAGTATTA
This sequence comes from Crossaster papposus, assembly GCA_037893245.1. Classification (NCBI taxonomy): domain Eukaryota; kingdom Metazoa; phylum Echinodermata; class Asteroidea; order Velatida; family Solasteridae; genus Crossaster; species Crossaster papposus. The sequence goes on along the minus strand of JBAIAA010000824.1, from coordinate 178,391 downwards.
CTTACAGCCCCTACAGGTGTTGCTGCATATAATATCCATGGCGCTACAATTCACAGTGCTTTGTCAATAACAACAAATGTGAAATTGCCATATCAACCACTCGGTGAAGAAAAGATTAATACACTGCGACATAAACTAAGACAACTACAAATTCTAATTGTTGATGAAATTTCAATGGTGAGCCATAAACTATTGTGCTACATTCATGGTCGTCTGCGACAGGTTAAACAATCACGGGATCATAGTCCCTTTGGAAATGTTAGCATATTGGCGGTTGGTGATTTTTATCAGTTACCTCCAGTGAAAGGAAAATCTTTGTACCAGACTGATGTTACAACTGACTTGTGGAATGATAACTTTGTCAAAGTAGAACTGACTGACATAATGAGACAGAAGGATGATGCAAAGTTTGCTGAAGTGCTGAATAGATTACGAATAAGAAGGAAAAAGGACAGTTTACAAACTGATGATAAGAGACTGTTACAATCACGTGAGACTGGAGAAGATTGGACTGATGCTGTGCATATTTATCCATGCAATAAGGAGGTGGATGAGTACAACAGACAGACTCTTTTCGCTAAATGTTCAGGTTGTGTTAAAACTTGTGTTCTTGCTAAAGATTTCCAGAGAGATGCCCAAAGTGGGAAAATGATACCAATAAAGAAATCCGTGAAGAAATCCTCGAACACAAATTTACCTGATTTTGTGTGGCTTGGTGTTGGTGCTAGAGTTATGCTTACAAGGAATCTTGACGTTTCTGATGGACTTGTAAATGGCGTGTTTGGAACTGTAATTGACATTGTTACGTTACCTAATGACGCTCTGCAGTCACCTAAGTGTATCAAAGTTAAATTTGATAATGAGAGGGTTGGTTCCAAAGTAAAACAGCAGTCCTCTGATAATAATACAGATACTGTCACTATTGAAATGGTAGAAGAAAATGTGAATAAACAGTGTGTGAGACACCAGTTCCCTCTGAAGTTAGCTTGGGCATGTACAGCTCACAAAGTGCAAGGCATGAGTTTAGAAAAAGCAGTGGTGTGTCTGACCCGTACATTTTCAGCAGGACAAGCATATGTTAGTTTGAGTAGAGTTGTTTCATTGAATGGTCTTGTGATAGAAGGGTTTGATGAGAAATATATTTATTGTAATGTGGCAGTAGCTGAGGCAATGAGTAAAATGGTATCATATATTGATAACAATGAAATTAAGGATGATGAATGTTATAGTACAAGCATTGCTATGCATAATATTCAAGGACTTCATGCACATGTAATGGATTTGAAAGCTAATGATGAAATGATGTCATGTGATTTTATTTGCCTGACAGAAACATGGACTGACAGAGACTTTGATTGTGATATGGATATGAGTGATTACACATGGTATCATCAACCAAGAAGCATGTCCTATGATAACACCAGTCATGTGTCATGCACGTTAAAAGAACAGAGTCATGGAGGTGTAGCTGTGTGCGGTAAAAAGAACAAAGTGTTCAGTAGAATTAATTTGCCAATCAACAATCTTGAATATATTGCACTTCAGTTACATGCAATTCCAAACGAGTCATCAGTTGTTGTAATTGTTTATCGACCCCCATCATATACATTAAGGACATTTGTAAAGATTCTTGAAGAGTTGTTGATTGAGATACACAAGGTTTCAAACACGTGCATTGTGATGGGTGATTTTAATGAAGATATAATGAAAAAAGAATCGCGTGTAAAGAAATTGATGGATGACCATGGCTATAAGCAGTGTTTAAGTCGTGCAACAACTGAAAAAGATACTTTACTTGACCATGTTTATGTAAGAAATATAGATGATATTCATGTTCAAATTATTCCAACTTACTATAGCTACCACGAAGCAGTCATCATTCGGTTGTAGTTTTATGAATAGAACACATGTATACTTTTTTGTTATTATGTATACTTGCATTTTTTTTAAATCTCTCTTTTTATAGATCATTTAATAACATCTATTGTGAATTTGAATAGACACCACAATAGAAACATTTTAGTTATAAAATTACATCTGAAAAAGAACAATTAATTACTATATTAAAACATGTAGGAATTATTATGATAAAAAAATGACCAAAATGACCACCACTCACTATAACTGTGGACCATCGTCGTCACATCCACAGCTGTGTGTGACATTTCATCTGTCCTCCTGGTCATCACTGGATGACGACCATCACTCACTATAACTGTGGAGCATCGTAGTCACATCCACAGCTGTGTGTGACATTTCATCTGTCCTCCTGGTCATCACTGTATGATGACCATCACTCACTATAACTGTGGACCATCGTCGTCACATCCACAGCTGTGTGTGACATTTCATCTGTCCTCCTGGTCATCACTGCATGATGACCATCACTTACTATAACTGTGGACCATCGTCGTCACATCCACAGCTGTGTGTGACATTTCACCGGTCCTCCTGGTCATCACTGGATGATGACTATCACTGGATGATGACCACCACTCATTATAACTGTGGACCATCGTCGTCACATCGACAGCTGTGTGTGACATTTCACCAGTCCTCCTGGTCATCACTGTATGATGACCGTCATCACATCTATAACTGTGGACCATCGTCGTCACATCGACAGCTGTGTGTGACATTTCATCTGTCCTTCTGGTCATCACTGGATGATGACCATCACTCACTATAACTGTGGACCATCGTAGTCACATCTACAGCTGTGTGTGACATTTCACCGGTCCTCCTGGCCATCACTGGATAATGACCATCACTCACTATAACTGTGGAGCATCATCGTTACATACACAGCTATGTGTGACATTTCACCAGTCCTGGTCATCATTGGATTATGACCATCATTCACTACAACTGTGGAGCATCGTCGTCACATCCACAGCTGTGTGTAACATTTCACCAGTCCTCCTAGTCATCACTGTATGATGACCATCACTCAATATAACTGTAGAGCATCGTAGAGCAATTAATGACTTCACACTCATCAGGTACAAAGAAGGTACATGTACTTTGGTTTACATACAAAGAGTAGTCATTGAAGGAGATGTGAGACAATGTGTCCCGATTTGCAGAATTGTATACTTGTCATGGATGTAACAGGTACACACAATTTGAAATCGTTTTTATGATATTTAGCACATTTCTGATGTTGACTGATGCAGAGAATATGACTTTCTATCGGTGTTCTGAGACAATCGGGTTTACATGTATGCAAGCAGAGTTCATCAGTGTATTTAGCAAAAACATACTTTTAAACATGTCCTATTTTATGTGAATATGCACAAACTGAAAACACTTGTGTAACTTATTGATTGTAACTTTGTATGCACAGAACCTTTGCTATTAGAAATATTTTGTTTATATATATATTTATTTACTTTCATTTTGTTTTATTTAGAACAATTTTATCCAGGAAATATCAAGTCACAATACTGGCTACTATTCATCTAAGCCTGACTACTGTGAGCCACCTCTTCTACCACTGCAATGGCAGAGGCTACTAATCACCTGTCATCCAAGCCTGAGTACCACGAGCCACCTCTTCTACAACTGCAATGGCAGAGGCTACTAATCACTTGTCATCCAAGCCTGAATACCATGAGCCACCTCTTCTACAACTGCAATGGCAGAGGCTACTAATCACTTGTCATCCAAGCCTGAGTACCATGAGCCACCTCTTCTACAACTGCAATGGCAGAGGCTACTAATCACTTGTCATCCAAGCCTGAATACCATGAGCCACCTCTTCTACAACTGCAATGGCAGAGGCTACTAATCACTTGTCATCCAAGCCTGAATACCATGAGCCACCTCTTCTACAACTGCAATGGCAGAGGCTACTAATCACTTGTCATCCAAGCCTGAGTACCATGAGCCACCTCTTCTACAACTGCAATGGCAGAGGCTACTAATCACTTGTCATTCAAGCCTGAGTACCATGAGCCACCTCTTCTACAACTGAAATGGCAGAGGCTACTAATCACTTGTCATCCAAGCCTGAGTACCATGAGCCACCTCTTCTACAACTGCAATGGCAGAGGCTACTAATCACTTGTCATCCAAGCCCGAGTACTGTGAGCCACCTCTTCTACAACTGCAATGGCAGAGGCTACTAATCACTTGTCATCCAAGCCCGAGTACTGTGAGCCACCTCTTCTACAACTGCAATGGCAGAGGCTACTAATCACTTGTCATCCAAGCCTGACTATTGTGAGCCACCTTTTCTACTGATGCAATGACAGAGGCTACTAATCACCTGTCGCCCAAGTCTGATTTGTGTGACTTGTCTCTTGTATCACTATGATACCCCAGGCTACTAATCACCTTTCATCTAAGCCTAAGTACATGTACTTTGAGCCACCTCTTTCACCACTGCAATGGAAGGGGCTACTAATTACCTTTGATCCAAGTCTGATTTGTGTAACTCATCAGAGGGGATGTCTTGTGTAACAATAATATGGAGTGCATATAGGATATAGAGACAAAAGAGGGATACCCCATGGCACATACAGTCCTGAGTATAACATTATACTCAACGATTGCCAGCCGCCAAATAAGATATTTCATACTAATGTAATAGTTTTGTTTGCAAATGGTGTATACTACATTTCAAGGCTACTTATTATTGTCCTACTGCACTCAATTCTGTTATACATGTATCACTGCTATGCTAAAGGCTAATTTCTAATCCATAGTAGAATAATTACTTCCTTAACCTAACCTTCGTAAAATCTCCTGAATCTTTCAGGCATTTTTTCGTTAGGATTTTGGAGGGCTGGCAAAAACGTGTTGATTGATTTTAGAAGATGCATTATGTTGAGTTAGTAAGATGTACCGAGCATTGTTTATATTGAGCTATTCATAAATGACCGCTGCATTTTGCTAAGTTCATTTTCCTTCCTTACTGTTTTTAAATGTCATCAGCACCGACTAAACCCATTGCAGCGATTATGAACGATTAAAGCATTGGGGACTGTCAGTGTCACTGGAAACACATTCAAGAAAACAAATGGATAAGTGTGTTGGAGGATTGAAGATGAATGGATAATTGTGTTGGAGGATTGAAGATGAATGGATAATTGCGTTGGAGGATTGAAGATGTATACAATTTATGTTACATACAATGTATTCTAAGTTTGTGGGACAATATCAGTCCAAAATACTGTTTATACAACATGTAGGTTACATTTCAAGGAATTTGTTTTAGAGGAAATTGTTAAACTTCTAGATGCTTTGATAGATTTTGATGAACTTCGAGTGGAAAGACACAATTCTAATATTGAAGTCACAAGTCATGTAATGTCAAGTCGTCATTTAAACATGCACAAAGTTTGACTGTTTAAGAACACAATATGTATGTATAAGGATCGACTGTGGGAGACACTTGTGATCCAATTATCGTTTGTGAGTTGTGACATAGTGGCAACAAGGAGGACTTTGTGGGATTGAGGATGGTCTCTTGCCAAAAGACATAAGGGTTTGGAGCTCAAACTCAGTAGAGTTCATAATTGTTAACTTAATGTTCATTGTCATTGGAGTCTGGTATAGTCATACTGCAGAGTGCCCCGTTATTTGCATAACATTGTACTTTGTGTTGTGTTTATTCATCATCATACAGGTACATGTACAGTTCTGTTTAACTTTAACGGTAATACAAAAGACGAACTCTGTTTAGAAAAGGATGTTAACTCCAGATAAATATATATACATTTTATTGTCTTTAAGCGAAAACAAATTTCACTCAAATAAGTGCTTTATATTAGTAACATTTGTAATTTCAAGGAATTTTGTAAAATAACAGTTTAATTGTTACTTAGGAATGGTGCTCTAAACTTGAACCCTAACGTTACCCCCTAACGTTACCCAATACTTCATAATACTACTTAAGTGAACTGTATGCATGCAGTACTCTTTCTGTACTTTAATGCCTTTGAAAACCGAGTAGTATTTTGTAAATGCATGCCAGGGACATTATAGATACAATTTAAATATCTTTTATTTATTTCAACCAAACCCTAGTGTCAAGAATCTGTACAAACTATATACAAAACACGAACTCTGTTTGAAAAACTCCAAAAGTATAAACAATACATTCCTTTTAAGGGAAAATAAATTCACTAAAATAAGGGTACTAGTGACGTTTGTAAATTCAAGCAATTATAATATTACAGGTACAAATGTCATTTACTTAATAAACAATAGTGCTCTACACTATAAAATATACATGTAGTAATTTGTTCAAACATAGTTGTGTACATGTATATCCCAATTTGAAATATTGGTGTTTTTTTAAAATATATTCATTAGAAAATGTATTGGTTAATTTGTTCTTGAATAATGAAATGAAAATAAATAAAAACATGGCAATGAATTTCAACTTGTGGTGACCATTTATGTACCGGTATATACTTTTTGTCATTTTAAGACATACATTTGTAATCCCCCCTCCAAAAATTACCCTTCCTTGACCTACCACCTGTCGAATATGATTAATTTTTACATCCGTGCACTTTCTCTTAACGAACAAAAACAATTGCCTCTACAAATATATCCACATTACATAACACTATGCACCAGAGAATTGAAGTCCTCTCATAGGACATTTTCAGCGAAAAAAATTATCCCTGAAATGTTACAAATCTTTCCTAAAACGATAATGATTTGACGTTATGTACATGTGCTGTAGGTGATGACTAATACCGGAGAGGGGGAGGGGAGGGAGAGGGGGAGGGGAGGTGGAGGAGGAGGAGGGTTGTCAGGGTGAAAAAGTGAATAATTATTACATCCTTGGTTTCTTCATCCACCTCTCGGCCGCTACTAGAAATACTGTAAACTAATAGAATACGAACAAAACTTGAATATTGCCCGCTTCTTTTTGTGTGTGCAGACTGTTTAATACTCGATCTTGAGTTTTGCCCTTCCCTATAAAGCTGCATATCCATCTGTCTTCCCTACCCCGAGGTACCCCCGCCATATCCTGGTGACGGTTATTAGTGCCCGAATAAATGTTGCCTGTAAACTTTATAACACGTTCCATCATTGTTTTAAATCACTTGCTACAGCACTAAAGAGCGGCAAACAACTTTAACGGTTGCACGATTCCGGCCTGGTCAAGAATAGAACAGGTATAACATACATTTCAGATTCCATGAAATACGGACTCATCCGTAGTATTGTGCATGCTTATTTAAGTGATGATCATGATAATTTAGAAAGTAAACAGTCACGTGAAAATTTTTATTAAATAATAGGCAAAAAGGAGTCTGATTTTTACAATAGTCTGATATCCAGGAATACTTGCATACCAAGTTTGACCGCAATCGGACCTGTACTTTCAGAGATAGAGGGTCTTAAAAACTACACATTTAATGTAATGTCACATGACCCACGATGACGTCATCAGGACGTCATCTTAATTTACGTCTGTAACAAACCCCCGAATACTTGTATACCAAGTTTGAGCCCAATCGGACGTGTACTTCTAGAGATAGAGGGTCTTAAAAACTGCACATTTAATGTATTGTGTCAAAGTCAATAGTCTGAGAATAAAATGTGTACAAAACCTATGGGAAAAACATTGACCTTTAAAGTGACGTCACGTGATCATGAATGACGAAATCGTGACGTTTTTTTTCAAGGACCATCTGTGGGTGGTGGTCTAAGTGTACACCAAGTCTCAAGTCGATCGGGTTTACCAAAGTGTCAAAGTGTATTGGCTGAAGAAAAAACGTGTACAAACCCTATGGAGAGGAGTCTGAAACAGAAGAAAAAAAAAAACAAAACTAGACATGTGTTTGTGGACAAACACAGAGCTGTTTCGAGTGTCTTACATTATTTTCAATATGTGTGTGTGGTGGTCTATGTGTGTGCAAAGTCTCAAGTCGATTAAATTTAAGAAAGTGTCAAAGTCAATAGTCTAAAGAAAAACGTGTACAAAACCTATGGGGGCCAAATTGAACCTTTAACGTGACGTCACATGACCTTGAATGACGCAATCGTGCCGAATTTCTTCCAGAACCATCTGTGAGTGATGTTCTAAAGGTATGCCAAGTTTCAAGTCGATCGGATTTACCAAAGTGCCAAAGTCAATAGTCTGAAGAAAAACGTGTACAAAACCTATGGGGAAAATTTCAACTTTGACGCGAAGTCACGTGACCTTGAATGACGTAATCGCGACGAATTTCTTCTAGGACCGTCTTTGGGTGGTTGTCTAAATGCATACCAAGTCTCAAGTCGATCGGATTTATAAAAGTGTCAAAGTGTATTGGATGAAAAAACGTGTACAAATCCTATGGGAAAAAGTCTGAAAGTGACAAAAATGACAAAAACATTCATCTAAAACTATAACAAATACACCTTTAATGTGACATCTCATTACACCCGATGACATAATCATGACGTGACCCCAATTAATACCTATAACACATCCCGAAATACTTGCGTATCAATGTTGACCCAAATCGGACTTGTACTTTCAGAGATAGATGGTCTTGAAAACTCACCTTTAATGTGACGTCACATGACACCCGATGTCGTTATCATTACGTCAGCTCAATGTATACCTATAACACATCCCGGAATACGTGCATACCAAGTTTGACCCCAATCGGACCTGTACTTCTAGAGATAGAGGGTCTTAACAACTACACCTTTAAGGTGACGCCACATTACACCCGATGACGTCATCATGCCATCACCTCCATTTATATTTATAGCACATCCCGGAATACCTGTAAACCAAGTTTGAGCACAATCGGACCTGTACTTCCAGAGATAGAGGGTCCAAAAAAATGCACCTTTAATGTGACGTCACATGACCCACGAAGACGTCATCATGACGATTTTTATCTTGGCCCTCCTGGGGATGGTGATCGAAGTGTGTGCTAAGTCGGAAGTCGATCGGATTTACCAAAGTGTCAAAGTCAATAGTCTGAAGAAAAACGTGTACAAAACCTATGGGGAAAAAACTGCACCTTTAACGTGTTGTCACGTGACCACGAATGACGTAATCGTGACGAATTTATTCTAGAATCATCCGTGGGTAGTATGCTAAGAGTAGCTAGCCAAGTCTGAAGTCGATCGGATTTACCAAAGTGCCAAATATATATCGGGTGAAAAAACGTGTACAAATCTTATGGGGAAAACTACACCTTTAATGTGACGTCACACGACGTCGTTATGACGTCACCTTAATTTTCGTATATAACACATCCCGGAATACCTGTATACCAAGTTTGACACTAATCGGACTTGTACTTCCAGAGATAGAGGGTCCTAAAAACTGACCTTTAATGTGACGTCACATGACACCCGATGACGTCATCATGGCGATTTTCATATTGGCCCTTCTGAGGATGGTGGTTGAGGTGTGCGCTAACTTTTAGGTCAATCGGATTTACTAAAGTGTCGAAGTCAATGACGTCATTATGACGTCACCTTAATTTTCGTATATAACACATCCCGGAATACCTGTATACCAAGTTTGACACTAATCGGACTTGTACTTCCAGAGATAGAGGGTCCTAAAAACTGACCTTTAATGTGACGTCACATGACACCCGATGACGTCATCATGGCGATTTTCATATTGGCCCTTCTGAGGATGGTGGTTGAGGTGTGCGCTAACTTTTAGGTCAATCGGATTTACTAAAGTGTCGAAGTCAATAGTCTTGATGAAAACGTGTACAAAACCTAAGGGGGAAAACTGGACCTTTAACGTGACGTCACGTGACCATGAATGACGTAATCGTGACGAATTTCTTCTAGAATCATCCGTGGCTAGTATGCTAAGAGTAGCTAGCCAAGTCTGAAGTCGATCGGATTTACCAAAGTGCCAAATATATATCGGGTGAAAAAACGTGTACAAATCGTATGGGGAAAACTACACCTTTAATGTGACGTCACATGACGTCGTTATGACGTCATTACGACGTCACCTTAATTTTCGTATATAACACATCCCGGAATACCTGTATACCAAGTTTGACACTAATCGGACTTGTACTTCCAGAGTTAGAGGCTCCTAAAAACTGAACCTTTAATGTGACGTCACATGACCCCCGATGACGATATCATGGCGATTTTCATATTGGCCCTTCTGAGGATGGTGGTTGAGGTGTGTGCTAACTTTTAGGTCAATCGGATTTACTAAAGTGTCAAAGTCAATAGTCTGGATGAAAACGTGTACAAAACCTATGGGGAAAAATTGCACCTTTAACGTGACGTCACGTGACCATGAATGACGTAATCGCGACGAATTTCTTCTAGGACCGTCCTTGCGTGGTTGTCTAAATGTATGCCAAGTCTAAAGTCGATCGGATCTACCAAAGTGTCAAAGTGTATTGGCTGAACGAAACGTGTACAAATCCTATGAGAAAAAGTCTGAAAGTGGAAAAAAAAAAAAAAAAAAAAAAAAAAAAAAAGAATAAAAAAAACTTTAACGAAAACAATAGCTGTTTCGGCTGAAATGCCGAAACAGCTAAAAAAAAAACTTTAACGAAAACAATAGCTGTTTCGGCTGAATTGCCGAAACAGCTAAAAAGAAAAAAAAAAACTTTAACGAAAACAAAAGCTGTTTCGGTGAAAAACCGAAACAGCTAAAAAAAAGAAAAAAAAAACTTTAACGATTACAATAGCTGTTTCGGCTGAATTGCCGAAACAGCTAAAAAAAAAAAAAAAAAAAAAAAAAAAAAAAAAAAACCAGAACGAAAACAATAGCTGTTTCGGTGAAAAACCGAAACAGCTAAAAAAAAAAACAAAAAAAAAACAAAAAAAAAAAAAAAAAAAAAAACCAGAACGAAAACAAAAGCTGTTTCGGTGAAAAACCGAAACAGCTAAAAAAACTAGAAATGTGTTTGTGGACAAACACAGAGCTGTTTCGGGTGTCTACAATTACTTTCAATATATGTGTGGTGGTCTCAGGCTAAGTGTGTGGCATGTCTGAGGTCCTTTATTGTGAGAAATGTCTAAAATGACTTTTAGTAAGTGTGTGTGGTGGTCTAAGTGTGTGCCAAATCTGAAGTCGATTGGATTTACCGAAGTGCCAAAGATATATGGTGTACAAATTCTATGGGGGAAACTATGACACCCGACGATGTCATCATGATAATCGATGTCATCGTAATTTTCGTCTTTAACAAATCCTGGAATACTTTCATATTAAGTTTAATTGACCCAAATCGGGCCTGTACTTCCAGAGATAGAGTGTCCTAAAAACTCACCTTTAATGTGACGTCACATGACCCGCGATGATGCAATCATGACATGGTAGTTTACATACATGTGGCACATTCCGAAATACTTGCAATGCATTATTGTAAATTTGAATTTAATTAGACTTGTGCTTCCTGAGATTCTTTACGTGACGTAACATGATACCCGATGACGTCATCATGACGTTCCCTTTATTTATTACTTCAATGTATCTACAAGAACACGCATACCTGCCGAGTCTCGTTTAAAATTAGAAGTCCCCGTTTTCTACCTTTATCCAAAACATGTGGTGTTTATTGGGCACCGTACTTTTAAATAATGTGTAGTGCAATATCGTTACCCTGGCTACGATTTTGCTGCGCCATGTTTTTTCATCATGCCTTGCGCGATCGATCCTAGTGAAGGATCGCGCGCACGCCCACGGAGTAGAGGCTGCGTAATGTGGTAGTCGTATGCTAGATTGCTGTGGACGTGAGCTGTGAGAGGAAGGTTGCGGTACCAGGGCCAAAAGGTAATGGTTGGTAAAGTGATTATCAAACGTTGTTTGTGGATTTTTTTTCTGCATAGCGGGATTTATTTTAGGTTTTATTGTAACGATTTAAAGGGGAAATGCTTACTGTACATTTTAATGTGGAATTCGTACTAATTATGTGGAAATTCATTAGGGAAAAGGGTGATGGAATGTAATGTGAATTGAAACCGCGTAGGAATAATCATTGTGGGTACACGTGACGTGTTACATAGGCTTCGACTTCGTGGACGGTTTCGATCCAACTCGGACCCAAGCCAACTCGGACCCACGACCAACTCGGACCCACGACCAACTCGGACCCACGACCAACTCGGACCCACGACCAACTCGGACCCACGACCAACTCGGACCCACGACCAACTCGGACCCATCATTCCATTTGGCAACGTTTAGCAAATTATTTATGTACCGAGCTTCATTTGTTCATTAAAAAGATATTTTTACACATTTGGAATTATTGTACCGAAAGGTCAGTGAATGCTTGTACTGTATAGTATTAACAATTGACCTTTTAAATTTTTTTATTTTTTTTAGTCCTTTTTTGTTTTTTTCTGTCGTTTTAACTTGCCTTCTTTATTTTTTGTTTGCCTCCACATACATGACATAAGCATTTTGTCTTGTTCTCTGTAGATAGCACTTTAAGTTTCTTAGTACATGTACTGGTAATATTTTTAAGTATTTTATTGCCCAGATTTAGATCTATTGAGGGGCACAATTTGAGTTATTTTACATAATGTGCAATACAATGCATTACAAAATATTAATTATTATTATAAAATAATTGCATCGGTCACACCATTGTTTTCTCAATATAACAACAATTTTGTGCATGATAATCCAAACTTTATACATAATGAAAACAAAACTATAACACGTATATTTTAATAGTAAAATAAAATCATAATTATGAACACTGAGATAAAAACACTTCACTTCTAATATTATCCAACAACATTTTCTCTTAAATTAATTAAATAGACAAATCAAAACTTATATTGAAACATGTATTGCACAAAACTAAAATTGTAAATAATGACATAAACTTAATCAGCACCTACTCCTACATAATAGAACAATTAGTAATTAAAACTGATTGCAGAATAATGTACTACACAAGCCAAAAGTCAAGGGAACCCCCTTTTTTGTAAGGGGCGGGGGGAATTGTTGGGTCCAAGTTGGTATTGGTTGGGTCCAAGTTAGTAGTGGGTCCGTGTTGGTTTTGGGTCCGAGTTGGTAGTGTGTCCGAGTTGGCATGGGTCCGAGTTGGCATGGGTCCGAGTTGGCATGGGTCCGAGTTGGCATGGGTCCGAGTTGGCATGGGTCCGAGTTGGCTTGGGTCCGAGTAGGTTTGGGTCCGAGTAGGTTTGGGTCCGAGTTGACCTGAACGTTTCTCGGTTTCGATCCAACTCGGACCCAAACCAACTCGGACCCAAACCAACTCGGACCCAAACCAACTCGGACCCAAACCAACTCGGACCCATGCTAACTCAGACCCACTACCAACTCGGAATTTTTGGGTCCGAGTTGGTATTGGTTGGGTCCGAGTTAGTAGTGGGTCCGTGTTGGTTTTGGGTCCGAGTTGGCATGGGTCGGAGTTGGCATGGGTCCGAGTTGGTTTGGGTCCGAGTTGGTTTGGGTCCGAGTTGACCTGAACGTGTCACTGTTTCGATCCAACTCGGACCCAAACCAACTCGGACCTAAGCCAACTCGGACCCATGCTAACTCGGACCCACTACCAACTCGGAATTGTTGGGTCCGAGTTGGTATTGGTTGAGTCCGAGTTGGTTTTGGGTCCGAGTTGGTTTTGGGTCCGAGTTGGCATGGGTCCAAGTTGGTTTGGGTCCGAGTTGACCTGAACGTGTCAAAGAAAGTGCATCATTTCAGGAGGGGGCGGAGGGGGGGCCCAACAAAGTGCGCCACCAACGTTGAAATGTATCTCATTCGTTCTACACGATCTACACGAATTTGTTTTGGGGCGATGTCATTTTCTGCCATTTTCGTTCGAAAACAACACGATAAAACGCAAGGGGTTCACAGGCAGATTTTTTTTTAAATTCAGTATATCACTGCTACATCCTTTTTTAACGTATCCATGGAAAAAAGTGAGTGGGTTCGAAGCACGATTTTTCACAATTTATCGATTATTATTGCCCTTTTTAGGGGAGGTATTTGTCAACGTCGTTTGAGTATTTGTGCACAATCTCCACGCGCATCAACGGTACGTCAACGCTTAATTTTTTCGACTGCTTTTTTTATTTTCAATACAATTTTTGTCATTGGATGATAAAAATTAAGGTAAATAACAACCTTTTACAACTACAAAAGACAAGATGTTAAGATTGGATGCCAAAAACTCTTTATTTTTCGCGTGAGAAAATTGTTCCCCCCTATTTTGAGAATGGACGGTACGTCAGCGTTGCGCAATCACAGTCTCGAAGGGCCCCCCCTCCGCCCCCCCCCCCCTGCATCATTTATAAGCTGTCTGTAGGTGCGGCGGGTACTTGACCGCGCAATCCGAAACCAGACGAAATCGGCCCTAGCACAAACCACCCACCTCCTTTTTGATAGATTTACACAGAATCATCCTGAAAGGCTGAATCCTTCATTTTCCATTCAATATGAAGGGAGTTAGTGTTAAAAGTTTAACTGTTTTTAAGCACTATTTTTTTTTGAAATTTTTTGAAATTTTGTTTGGGTATCATAAACTCAACTTGGTGATTGTGAGTTTCAAATCATTCATGTGTTGAAATTATGTATTAGATTTCTGGGGGTAGGGGGGGGGGGGGGGGGGTGCGACGGGTGCGTACGCGACGGGTGCGTACGCACCCCCCCTTTGTAAAATTACCAAAAGGTCCATATTTTTCGGGGTAAATGATGGTATTTCGATGTAGAAATAACGGTACTGGCACATGAAACATGTTGGTCCCATCAAGTACAAATTCGCACCCCCATACAAAATCCTGCATACGGGCCTGTTATGCCCTTGCATTGTTTTCTTGCTGGCGATAAGCGGTACCAGATCTTAGACTGAAATGATCATAGGCATACGTACGTGGAGTGACATACATGTACCGTATGAGTACTCAATACGTTTTCAGGGCATTTTTTTGACAATATTCAAACATGGTACACTGAATCAAGAGAAAAAAAAACATATAGCAAAAATCTGACTTCTTGATAATTCCATCTACTGTTAAGTATGACTTTGGGTTTTTTTTAACTTATGTTTTGTTTTACAAGTGGTTAAAAATGTAAAAGGGCCTGACCTCAAGAAAGCATGGTCCCAATTCCATTGAGTAACGGAGACCCTAAAAGTTATTTGACACTTTGATTTATTTTGGAAGTAGTCGTGACATGTGTACATTTATGGTGATTGTGTTGTATGGGTCTATAACTATGTATGTATAATATTTTTGGTTCAAGTTGAGTCATGGGTGTTTTTTTATTATTCCGATATGACTTGCTAGACTCTAAAATAAACTTTAAAAACGTGGGCTAAATAATTAAGGGGAACTAATTATGTACATAGACATTACTGACATTAACAATATGGTATTAAATTTGGAGGATTTATGACTGTTGGGGTTAAGGTTGATATTATAAAGTAAACAAATGTAATTACACTGTATTTGATAAAAACCAATTGTGTTAAAAAAAAACAATTGTCATGAGAGAAATTATGTGAAATTGCAGATTTCTTTTTACCTAGTTTGGTCTTGTCTTTTACAAATCAGTGATTATAGTTGGAAAACCTAAAAGGGCGGGGCATCAATTGACTATATATATAAAATGTACTGGAAATATCCCTTTTTTTATGAAGTTATAAAGGTAAATTGAAGTTAAATTAGGATGCTAGAAGCAAATTAAACCCTTGGTGAAGATAATGCAATAAATATGGATGATGTATGTGATCAGCAGTTCACTTAATTAACCCTACTATGGTTTTACCTTTCAACATTTGCTTACTAGGCAAAATGGCTATGAATAAGTATGAACTTTTCAAAACACTCTAGAATTTGTTGCTACTACCACACCTTTCACTACCTTTTGAAAGGTATTTTTATTTTCACACCAGTTTGTTCAGAGAGTTGTTTTACCTTTCAAAATCTTTCATAGGTCCCTTTTGTCAGACAGTTTTCTCACCTTTCAAAACCCTTCAGTCCAGGAAACTTGAAATGTTTTGAAAGGTCTGACAATTCTATGGCAACTGCACTATATTATAAAGGAGGGAACTACCAAGATTTTTTATATTTGGCTGGAACTGGCCTTAATATCAGTTTAGTGTCTGCGGTCTGCATTGTTATGGCAGAGGCTTTGAGAACGGTTATCAAAAGTTGAACACATGTTTATGTTGTGTGTGCGAATAAAAGGAATACAAGGGTGCATGCACATCTCAAGGATTGTTTTTTGTCTGTATCAACAGAAGATGAGGTACTACCAGCTGAATCAGAGAGTGAGAAGAGATGCGATGCGGCGGTTGGTGGTGAACGGCTCATCCCAACGATGTACGTTTCCATTGTCTGTCATTGTAATGTGTTCTGACTCATCATCCATTTCATCTCCCCATTCACACTTCTCTATATGTAACCGTTCCATACCCGGTTCATCTGCCATTTCATTTCTTCCTGGTGCTCCCTTACCGGGAGAGCCTTCACCACCTGGTGAAAAGTTCAATGCCTTGAGTTTTGCGCCTCCTCAAGGAAGTCTGTGTATCCCATGCTGGGGTATCTCACCGAAGTCTGACTCGAAAGAGTGTACTCTTAGAGTACCCTGGTCACAACAACGGCTGTGTGACCTTGCAGGACAGACGCCATCACCAGATGGGCTAGTTGACGTTACTTCGGTAACGGGGCATGCAGCCTGCCCTTCAACTAGTTCACTGGGAACAAGCAACAAAAAGGTAGCACAATTGATTGAGACAAAAAAACAAACAAATACAAAACAAAATGAGCAAACAAATAAACGACAGAATGGGGCAGTGATAATGAATCGGTGTATGGAATGTATAGTAAGACATGAGAGAGAAGAAATGTGTGCCCAAGGTAATGTTAAAAGGAAAGATCAATTGCAAAAGTTTGTATTTGTTGTATTACAATCTACAGGCAATGTCAGTGCTGAAGCAGAGATCCCCAATATTGTTGGAGTGAGTGGGAAGCAAAGAAAGGACAAAGATGAGGCTGAAGAGGTGCAACAAGGACAACAAAGGAAGTCTAAAAAGGTAAAGAAAATGAGAAATGTCAGTCACAAACTAAAAGAAATGAGAAGGAACAGGGTGTTGAAGATGACCAGTAAAAGACTTCATGACCAGAAAGCAATGAGAAAGTTGTATTATTTGTTGAAGGTCAAGCACTCTGTGATTAGAAAATGTGCAGAAGATGAGTATGAGAAAGGAGGAAAAGGAAAGCAGAAGAAAATCAGTCGCAAGAAGCGAAGACGAGAAGTATGCAGGGAATCCTATAATAGAAGAAAGAATGGGAAAGTAGTTGAATTGTGGTTGACCAAAGAGGAAAGAAGACTAAACGAGAAAGTCAGAAAGAATATCTATGGCCATACTAAAAGAAGTCTGAGCAGTGTGTTGAGTAAGATGGATGGCAGTTGTAGTCGAAAGAAAGAGACGAACAGACATCAAAAGAATACACGTAATGTTCATGTTGACAATTTCAAAAGAAAGCATGAGGATGCAGTCAGAAAAACCCATGGAATTGATCAAAGTAAGGGGAAAAAGGATCAGGTTGTGTCAGAAAAAAAAAGTAGCAGAAGTCGTACGATGAGTACAAACCGGCAACATATTGCTAATGATGTTCATACTAAACAATGTTGGTTGTGCGATGAACTTGTGTCATCAGAAAGGAGTGTGGAATGTGATTCATGTAATACATGGTATCATCTGAAATGTACAAATTTCTTGACAATAGAGCATATTTTGTTAAGCAAATCAGTAACATGGTTGTGTTGTAAATGTGGCAGGACTACTTATTGCAAGTCTCTTTTGTATGATCTTGGCATTCCTGTAGATAACAGTGTGTATGAGGTGATTGCCGAGGAGACATGCAGTGATGACAATGATGTGGTGATGCAGACATGTGTAGATGGAACATGCAGAGACTATAGCAGTCAAGCACATGTAACACACAAAGTAGGTGAACTGGGTATAAGTGAAAGTTGTATTAGGAATGAAGAAAAAGGAGTTTGTAGTATGTTGACAAGTGAAGGCAAAATAGAGATGTTGCATACGCAGACAGGAGGTTATTCCTTAAGGAGTAAAAAGAGCAAAAGTACTGATGAAAAGAATGAAAATAAAAATGACTCGGCAAGAGCTGTTGGAAAGGAAAATAAAAAAGATAGATCTAAGGCAAAAAAAAGTAATGATAGTCATGGTGTTGAGTCATCAAATAGACTTGGAAATAGAAAGAGAAAAGTGTCAGAGAGTACTGACAGTTGTGAAGTGAAATTAAAAGTGAATAAAAAAGTGATGGAAGATAAAATTCTGAAAAAAGAAGATAATGCCCAAAATAATAGAAAGAAAAACTTGCCACAAACAACTTGTGATTCGGTCAGTAGAAAACAAGAAAAGTTGACTGTGACTTTGCTAGAAGATAGTAATAAACATAATGAAACAAATCAGCGGAGTGTGACATTGCCAGAAAAGATTGTACAGGGTTGTTTTCATCAAGGCCATCATAAGTTTGGTTGTCACAGTGGTAAACAATGCGTAGCTAATGGATTGAGTTGTGTGTTAATGAGTAGGTTGAAGAAACTAAGACATTGGACTTATGCTGACATGGATAGAACATTGAATACTGGAAATGAGTTGTATGGCCATTTATCTCGGAGCTCTACAGTTAATCATGACTATTTGTTGGTTACAGAATTGCCAAATGAGTTGGATCTGCTGAATCATCATTTCAGTATGAAGTTTCATGGTTCTGTATGTGGTGCATTTGGAGAGGAATTTAATTTACCTGAATTTGATATGATACCAATGAATCGTGCCTTGGAACAGAATCTGCAGCAGAACTATGCATGTTTCATAACTTTCCATGGAAATACATTTGTTGTAATAACTCAAGATGACATGTATTATATCTTTGATTCTCACTCCAGGGATAAACGAGGTTATCAGGTTGCTGAAGGTCAGAGTCTACTCAAACGTGTGGCTACATGGCAAGATGTGCACAGGTACTGTACTGATTTGGCAAGATCTATGAATTTATCTAACAATGAGCAGTTTGAAATTACAGGTGCATCTGTGTGGATAGATGATGAGGTAAGGGAGGATGCTAATGGTACTACACAAAAGACTGGACATTTGTTATTAGGGAGCAATAATCATAGTGAAGACATAGGTAGAGTCAGTACTGGTTCTGGAGTTGTGCTTGGATCTCACAGTGGTTTGTCAAGTACACATAGTGATATGTCAAATAATATGAAGGAAGAGGACAACGGTAGTTTGCATGGAACGAGTTGCAATATCGAATCAGATGGAGGCAGTGATGTGGAAATCGACAGGGTGACACAAATGCAGGGTTTTAAGTTTGTTCCGTTGACATATGGTAATAAGGATGCACTGTGTAGACAACATAGAATGAGGCATGTGTCACTGGATTGCGATGAAATTTCAGATAAATGTGAAGAGATTGGAAGACCTAATTCAGTGAAGAGAATTAAAGGAGATGGTAATTGTTTTTTCAGGGCAATATCATATGCTTTGTCAGGAACTGAAGATAACCATATGCAATTAAGAATGGCTACTGTTAATCATCTGTTGAAGAATGGAAATAAATTTGATGGTTTTCTCCGACAAGGCTATGTAAATGTTGAAGAATATGTCACGAGGCAAAGAATGTTTGACTGTGGAATATGGGCTACTGAGGTTGAAATCATGGCAATGGCACACATGCTTTGTACTGACATATATACATATGAACATGAAAGCAAGTGGTATTTTTTTTTTTATGTACCTTTGACAAAGAGACTGTAACATCAGATGAGGCAGTTTATTTGTATCATAGGCAAAGGATTCACTATGATGTTGTGTTGTCAGTTCATGAAGCAAGAAGACAAGTTGATAATGGACAGCGTAAAGTATTTTCAAGCAACAAAGTCGGTGAATTAAAATATGGAGAAGATAGTAAATCCAAAAATAATTTGAAGTGTAAAAGGCGTAAACGAGCAAATACCAAATTACAACAAAAAAAGAAAAGGGAGAAAAATAAGGAAGTGTATGCACAGAAGGTGAACAAAGTAAAAAAAGATAGGAAAGAAATGCATCAATGTACAAACAAATCTGATGATCAAACGACATTCAGGTCGAGGGATTTAAATAATTTGGATGACAAGTTAAAAGGAAAAACTAATTGCTGTGATAAGGAAAAGCAGAAGAAAAGGATGTATAACCAAAAGAACTACAAAAAGAATGCAGATAAGAAGAAGGAATTGTTTAAAACAAAGTACAGTAGTGACACCGACTTTAAAACAGAGCGATTAAAGGCTTATAAAAGAAGCTATGGAATACACGGAAAAAGTATTTTAAATCGTCAAACAAAAAAGTATTGTGACAGTTTTGAATATAGAGAGAACAAAATAGAAAGTGGGAAAAGAAAGTATCGCGATAATCCTGAATACAGAGACGAGCTAATCACTAAGGGGAAAACAAAGTATCGGGATAATGCTGAATACAGAGAGAAAGTAATCACTAAGGGCAAAGCAAAGTATTGTGATAATGGTAAATACAGAGAGAAGAAAATCGCTAAGGGGAAAAAAAAGTATTGGGATAATGCTGAATACAGAGAGAAGGTAATCACTAAGGGCAAAGCAAAGTATTGTGATAATGCTAAATACAGAGAGAAGAAAATCGCTAAGGGGAAAACAAAGTATTGGGATAATGCTGAATACAGAGAGAAGGTAATCACTAAGGGCAAAGCAAAGTATTGTGATAATGCTAAATACAGAGAGAAGAAAATCGCTAAGGGGAAATCAAAGTATTGTGATAATCCTAAATATAGAGAGAAACTAATCTCGCGGGGGAAAACAAAGTACCATGATGACGTAGGATATAGGGAGAAGTTAATAAAGTATGAAATAATCAAGGTAAAAACAAAATATCGTGAAGATGCTGCTTACAGACAGAAGATGATAAACAGAGCTAAATGTAAATACCATGGCAATGCTTCATATAGAAATAATCTCATTGCAAAAATTAAAAAGAAATATCGATGTGTCAGTTCATACAGGGACAATTTAATAAAGTATGGAAAAAAGAAATATAAAACAAATTGTAAATACCGTAAAAACATGGCCGAGAGGAAAAACAGACGTACTGTGATTGATAAACAGAAAAGACTTAAAATTAGTTTTGTTGTCAAGACATTTAGAGAAAGCATATCTAAAGGACCTGAGTATGTGTGTGCTTGTTGTCATAAACTGTTGTTTCAAAGGCAAGTTGTGAAGTGTAATATGCATAAATACAAAGACCAGAGTGTTTTTAGTAATAGATATCTACATACTTGCAGTGACCATTGTGAATCCAGGTGTATGATTGCAGAATCAAGTAGATCACGTTTATGGATATGTTATACTTGTCACAGGAAATTACTTGTTAACAAAGTGCCCGCTGAAGCAAGTGTGAATAATTTAAATCTGACAGACATTCCTGAAGAACTAGCTTGTTTGAATACACTAGAAGAGCATCTAATAGCCATAAACGTTCCGTTCATGAAAATTGTTCCACTGCCTAAAGGAGGTCAATTTGGTTTACGAGGGCCGGTCGTTTGTGTACCGTCTAATATAACAGACACAGTGAAAGCACTACCAAGACCTGCAAGTGATGATCAGATGATTCGTGTAAAGTTAAAGAGGAAACTAACTTATAAAGGATATTATCAATATCAGTTTGTAAGTAAACAAAATGTTGAGAATGCTTTACGTTATCTTCAACATAACAATAAGTGGTTCCGTGATATTGAACTAAACCCTGATTGGGATACTCCATTGTGTGATGAAGATAATGATGAAATGGATAAGTCTGATGAAAAAGAAGTCAATGATGAAAGTGATACTGATGAGGAAACCGATGATGATCGTTTACGAGGCATGGCATTAGACAGTTGTCTGCAGCCAACTAATGTAGGACAGGAAATACTGGATCAATATTTTGATGATGTAACGAGTGTTGCTCCATGTGAAGGCAATAGTCCAATAAGAGTGTTAATGGAAAAGGGTAATGAGGCAAAATGCTTTCCAGCATTATTTCCATCAGGTCAGCCTATATTTGATGATGATCGTGAAGTGAAGGTGACACTTTGTAGATATTTGCATAATCGATTAATGAATGTTGATAATAGATTTGCAAAGAGTACACAATACATTTTTTATGCTCAGTATTTGGCAGAGATTCAGAAAGTTATGTCTAGTGTGTCTATTGCATTGCGAAAAGGATGTGATAAAAAGTATAATGGTGACAAAGTAAATGCCTCGATGATTAATGACAGGGACCAGTTAAAAGATATATTGAAATCAGACAGTGGATATAAATTTCTTAAACCTATCCGTGGTACACCCCCATATTGGCAAGCAGCACAGAAGGACGTTTTGGCTATGATCAGGCAGCTGGGAATACCAACATGGTTTTGTTCATTTTCTGCAGCAGATATGCGATGGCCAGAAGTAATCAATACTATTCTGAGACAGCAAGGTGATTCTAGAGATGTGAAAGATTTGGACTGGAATGAGAAATGTACAGTATTGAAAAGTAATCCTGTAACTGCTGCAAGAATGTTTGATCAGCGATTCCATACATTTTTGAGAGATGTTATACTGTCTAGAGCAAAACCGATTGGAAAAGTCAAAGACTATTTTTACAGAGTAGAATTTCAGCAAAGAGGGTCTCCACATACACATTGTCTTTTCTGGATTGAAAATGCACCAAAGTTAGAACATGACAGTAAAAAAAAGGTTGTAAAGTTTATTGACAAATATATAAGTTGTAGTTTGCCATCAGAGAAACAAGACAAAGAGTTAAATGAAATCATCAGTCATGTGCAGTTACATAGTAAAAAACATTCCAAATCGTGCAAGAAGAAGGGTACTGAGTGCAGGTTTAATTTCCCAAGACCTCCATCTGAACGAACGTTCATTACAGAGCCTACGCCAACAGGTGATGAGAATGAAACTACATGTAGTGATGAGAATGAAACTAATGATGGTGAAAGCAGTGAAAGAAATAAAGCCAAGGAATTACTACAATCAATATGGACTGCAATACAGAAACCTGAGAATGAACACATGACAACCAATGAATTATTTGCAAGTGTAAATATCACGCAAATCGATTTTGAAAAGGCTAACAATGTATTAAGTCGCAAAACAAGTTTAGTCCATAAGAGACAACCACAAGATGTGTGGGTTAATTTATACAATCCACATTTGATAAGATGTTGGAATGCAAACATGGATATTCAGTACATCTGTGATGCTTATGCTTGTGTTGCTTATGTGGTATCCTACATGTCAAAAGCCGAACGTGAAATGAGTATACTGTTGTCACATGCACAGGCTGAAGCACAGAAAGGAAACTTGGATGCTAGACAGAGTATGAAGAAAATTGGATCTGTGTATTTGCATAATCGTGAGGTCTCGGCACAAGAAGCAGTGTATCGTGTATGTAATCTGAGATTGAAAGAAGGATCAAGGAAAGTGGAATTTATACCGGTCGGTGAAAATACAATTAGAATGAGCAAGCCACTCAGTGTTATTCAAAGTACATGTGATGAAGATGATAGTATTTGGATGACTAGCAGAATTGATAGATACCTAGCAAGACCAAATACTGATACATTTGAAGCAATGTGCTTGGCAACATTTTGCTCAGATTATAGAGTCATATACGCTAACATAGCTAAAACAAGTCGTTCGCCAATATATGAATTGAAGAATGGTTTAGGACACATACAGAAACGTAGTCGAACTGATCCAGCAGTAATACGATTTCCTAGATTTTCAGTAGCAAAATGTCCTGAAAAGTACTATCAGAGTATCCTGCAATTGTATCTTCCATATCGTGTTGATGTTCAGTTGAAACCGCAGCAGTTTAAATCTTATGAAGAATTTTATAGCAATGGCATTATTAAGTTGAGTGGTGTATTAAAACTAGTCAAAACAATTGTGGAAAATAACCGATCATTGTATGAAGCTAGTGCTCAGGCTGTAGATGAAGCTGAGGAAATGTTGGAAAAGTATGGTCCACAAGAAGATGCTTGGGCATTGATAGCTCCAGAAGCTGAAATGGAAAGACTTGAATGTGCAGGACAGTGGGAAGAACAAGTGGAAGATGGTGACAGTGATTCTGATATTCCTGATTTGAAATCTAAAAAAGATGATAGTGTGAAATGTACTATTGAGCCACACAGACTAAATGTATCCAAACAAGAAGCAATGAATTTGCTGAGGTGTCTCAATGCTAAACAAAAAGAAGTGTTTTACAAAATAAGGCAATGGTGTTTAGACAAAGTCAATGGTAAAAATCCTGAACCATTTCGTGTATTTGTCACTGGTGGAGCTGGCACAGGGAAAAGTCATTTGATAAAGTGTATCTACTATGAAGCAACCAGACTTTTTGGAAGAATGGTAGAAAATCCTGATGATGTATCATTGTTACTTACAGCTCCTACAGGTGTTGCAGCATATAATATCCATGGTTCGACAATTCACAGTGCTTTGTCAATAACAACAAATGTGAAATTGCCATACCAACCACTCGGTGAAGAAAAGGTTAATACACTGCGACATAAACTAAGACAACTGCAAATTCTAATTGTTGATGAAATTTCAATGGTGAGCCATAAACTATTGTGCTACATTCATGGTCGTCTGCGACAAGTTAAACAATCACGAGATCATAGTCCCTTTGGAAATGTCAGTATATTGGCGGTTGGTGATTTTTATCAGTTGCCTCCAGTGAAAGGAAAATCTTTGTACCAGACTGGTGTTACAACTGATTTGTGGAATGACAACTTTGCAAAAGTAGAACTGACTGATATAATGAGACAGAAGGATGATGCAAAGTTTGCTGAAGTGCTAAATAGATTACGAATACGAAAGAAAAAGGAAAGTTTACAAACTGATGATAAGAGACTGCTACAGTCACGTGAGACTGGAGAAGATTGGACTGATGCTGTGCATATTTATCCATGCAACAAGGAGGTTGATGAGTACAACAGACAGACTCTTTTTGCTAAATGTTCAGACTGTGTATGTGTTCTTGCTAAAGATTTTCAGAGAGATGCCAAAAGTGGAAAAATGATACCAATAAAGAAAACAGTTAAGAAATCCTCAAACACGAATTTACCTGATTTTCTGTGGCTTGGTGTCGGTGCTAGAATCATGCTTACAAGGAATCTTGACGTTTCTGATGGACTTGTAAATGGTGTGTTTGGAACTGTAATTGACATTGTTATGTTACCTAATGATGTTCAGTCACCAAAGTGTATCAAAGTTAAATTTGATAATGAGAGAGTTGGTTTCAAAGTAAAACAGCAGTCCCCTGATAATAATAATACAGATACTGTCACTATTGAAAAGGTAGAAGAAAACGTGAATAAACAGTGTGTGAGACACCAGTTCCCTCTGAAGTTAGCTTGGGCATGTACAGCTCACAAGGTGCAAGGCATGAGTTTAGAAAAGGCAGTGGTGTGTCTGACCCGTACATTTTCAGCAGGACAAGCGTATGTTAGTTTGAGTAGAGTTGTTTCATTGAATGGTCTTGTGATAGAAGGTTTTGATGAGAAATATATTTATTGTAATGTGGCAGTAGCTGAGGCAATGAGTAAAATGGCATTGTATAGTAATACAAATGAAACCAAAGATGATAAATGTTATAGTACAAGCATTGCTATGCATAATATTCAAGGACTTCAGGCACAT
The DNA here is from genome assembly GCA_037893245.1 of Crossaster papposus. Classification (NCBI taxonomy): domain Eukaryota; kingdom Metazoa; phylum Echinodermata; class Asteroidea; order Velatida; family Solasteridae; genus Crossaster; species Crossaster papposus. The sequence goes on along the minus strand of JBAIAA010000824.1, from coordinate 152,713 downwards.
GTAATGGATTTGAAAGCTAATGATGAAATAATGTCATGTGATTTTATTTGCCTGACAGAAACATGGATTGACAAAGACTTTGATTGTAATATGGATATGAGTGATTACACATGGTATCATCAACCAAGACGTTTGTGTTATGATAACTCCAGTCATGTGTCATGCATGTTAAAAGAACAGAGTCATGGGGGTGTAGCTGTGTGTGGCAAAAAGGACATCTTGTTCAGTAGAATTAATTTGCCAATCAACAATCTTGAATATATTGCACTTCAGTTACATGCAATTCCAAACGAGTCATCAGTTGTTGTAATTGTTTATCGACCCCCATCATATACAATAAGGACATTTGTAAAGATTCTTGAAGAGTTGTTGAATGAGATACACAAGGTTTCAAACACGTGCATTGTTATGGGTGATTTTAACGAAGATATAATGAAAAAAGATTCACATGTAAAGAAATTGATGGATGATCATGGCTATAAACAGTGTTTAAGCCGTGCAACAACTGAAAAAGATACTTTACTTGACCATGTTTATGCAAGAAATATAGATGAAATTCATGTTCAAGTTATTCCAACCTACTATAGCTACCACGAAGCAGTTATCATTCGATTGTAGTTTTATAAATATAATACATGTATACTCTTTTGTTATATGTATACTTACATTTGTTTATATCTCTCTTATTTTAAGATCATTTAATAACATCCATTGTGAATTCGAATAGACACGACAAAAGAATAGACACATTTTAGTTATAAAATTACATCTGAAAAAGAACAATTATTTGCTCTCCTGGTCATCACTGGATGATGACCATCACTCACTATAACTATGGAGCATCGTCGTCACATCCACACCTGTGTGTGACATTTCATCTGTTCTCCTCGTCATCACTGGACATGACCATCACTCACTATAACTGTAGGGCATCGTCGTCACATCCACACCTGTGTGTGACATTTCTTCAGTCCTGGTCATCACTGAATGATGACCATTACTCACTATAACTGCAGAGCATCGTCGTCACACCCAAAGCTGTGTGTGACATTTCATCTGTTCTTCTGGTCATCACTGGATGATGACCGTCACTCACTATAACTGTAGGGCATCGTCGTCACATCCACACCTGTGTGTGACATTTCTTCAGTCCTGGTCATCACTGGATGATGACCGTCACTTACTATAACTGTGGACAATCGTCGTCACACCCACAAGCTGTGTGTGACATTTCATCTGTTCTTCTGGTCATCACTGGATAATGACCATCACTCACTATAACTGTAGACCAACGTTGTCACATCAACAGGTGTGTGTTATATTTTACCAGTCCTCCTGGTCGTCACTGGATTATTATTATCTTTATTGTAGTCACTAAAGGAAAAAATCAGATGATGAATCCTGATTTGCAGAATTGTATATTTGCAATGTGACAATTAAAACACAATATATAACACTGTTTTTATGACATTGAACACATTTCTGATGATGACTGATGCAGAGAATATGACTTTCTATTGGTGTTCTGAGACAATTTGGTTTACATGTATGAAAGCAGACTATCAGTGTATAAGCAAAAACATACTTTTAAACATGTCTTTTTTATGTGAATATGCACAAACCGAAAACACTTGTGTAACTCTTTGTGAAAAGAATGTTTGCTATTAAAAAAACGTATTGATATATTTATTTATTTTCATTTGGTTAATATTCAGAACAATTTTTTCCAAGAAAACTAAAGTCACAATACTGATGTTATTGTTTGTTTTCATGTTTTTGTGTGTGTGCAGAATCTATGCATGCAGGTTGTAGACAGATTTGTAGAGATGACTACTTCATTGTTAGAAGCTGACTATTTTAAATATTTGAACAGTTCTACAGTTAAAGGTAAGATTCAATTAACTGTAGCTGTAAATTAATCCTAATCATCCAAAATGTATTTTCAGAGTACATGTGCATGTATTTAAGAGGATGAGCCAAAGCATGCACTGTTTTTCAAATAGGATTGAGTTTGTATGTTGTACCCAGCATAGTTTAAGTGGAGCTATGGATAATATATAACCCTACCTTATGCGCATCATGTGCATTGCATCGATACTCATTATGGTTAAAAGTAGTTGAGCTGAGTAATAGATGTTGATGGCCCTAGATGTTCGTAATCGATATGTGATTAACCGATATGTGATTACGTTTGCCAAGACAATAAATAGTATAAGTGGGGGAGTTGGACTAATTCGTCGTTAGTGGGCGCACTAAATGGACATATTTTATGAGACATGCACAATAAAATATTGAATACAAAACAAGGTCGTTGATAATGACCAGAGCAGAAAGTGAGGGCAGTTAGTATCAGCCACGAGCTTAATGCTTAATCATCGCATTTATAACTGTTTGTTATGCTACATGTACATGTAATTCTATACATACAGGAAAACGTTTGTAATCAAAATCCATAAAAAGAGTTCAAATCTTCAGTGATATCTTCAGTGCATCTTTAAATCATCAAATTCTTTACAATTGCGTCACCTTATATTCAAGTTCTGAACATATGTCTTGTTGCGGTTCAGACCACCCACATATCAGTATTGGCCTCTCAATTATGTCTAAGACATGAATAGGGACAAATATGTCAAGGTTTCTTTTGAACTAGTAACACTTCGAAATATTTACATATACACACTTTGTTTCATATTTGTGTTTTTTTGTGCTACCTAAAGTATCACCATGATGTCAGGGTTGACTAACACGTCATCCAATACCGAGTACTGTAAGCCGCATCTCTACCACTGCAATGGCAGAGGCTACTAATCACCTGTCATCCAAGCCCTACTACTCGCCTGTCATCCAAGCCTGACTACTAATTTGAGCCATAGGATATGGAGACAAGAGAGGGATACCCCATGACACATACAGTCCCGAGTATAACATTGAGGGCAGTGTTTTTGAAAAAAGTCAGGTTTTTCCAACGATTACCAACCGCCAAATAAGGTATTGCATACTATTGTAATAGTTTTGTTTTTTAAAGTTTGCAAATGATGTATACTACCGTACATTTCAAGACTATACTTATCATTGTCGTCGGCCACTCTTCTATCACTACTATACTAAAGGCTAATTTATAATCCATAGTAGAATACTCGCCGTACTTCCTTAACCTAACCTTCGTAAATCCTTCTAAATCTTCCAGGCAGGTTTTTTAAGGATTTTGGAGGGCTGGCAAAAACTTGTTGATTGACTTTACAAGATGCCTTGTGTTGAGTTTAATAGTAAGATGTACCGAGCATTGTTTATATTCAGCTATGCACAAATTACCGCTGCGTTCTGCTCAGATCAATACCTCCCGTATTGTTATTTAATGTCATCAGCACTGACTAAACCCATTGCAGTGATGGACGATTGAAGCATTGGGGACCGTCAGTGTCACTAGAAACACATTTAAAAAACCAAATGAATGATTTTGTTAGAGGATTTAGGATGAATGCAATTTGTGTTGGATATTCCAAGTTTGTGGGACAATATCAGTCCTAAATACTCTGTATACAAGGTTAATTTTATTTAGGTTAAGTTTCAAGATAATTTGTTGGGTAAATTGTCAAAATTATACACGCTCTGATGAATTTTGATAACACTTTGATGCATTGACCTTTGAGTGGAAAGACACAAGTCATTTCATGTCAAGTCGTCCTTTAAACATGCACAAAATTTGACGGTTTAAGAACACAATACATGTATAGGGATCGACTGCGGAAAAGGCAACACTCTCAATCCAATTATCGTTTGTGACATAGTGGCAACAAGGAAGACTTTGTGAAATTGACAATGGTTCCTTGCCACAAAAGCTTAGGGGTTTGAAGCTCAAACTCGCTATTGGCATTACATTGTACTTTGTACTGTGTTTATTAATCATCATACAGGTACATGTACAGTTTTATAAAACCTTAACGCTAATACGAAAAGGGATGTTAACTCCAAAGAGTATACTTTTTATTGTCTTTACGCGAAAACAGAATTCACTCAAATAATTACTTCATATTAGTAACATTTGTAATTTAAAGCAATTTTGTAAACAAACACAGTTTAAATGTTACTTAGAATAGTGCTCTAGCTACAGTCTACACCTGAACCCTAACGTTACCCAATACTTTAAAATACTACCTCAGTGAACTGTAATATTGGGGGTGCCGTAGTCTTGTGGTTTGGAGCATTGAATTTGTAATCTGTAGGTAAAGCTACAGGTTGTGGGTTCAAGTCCGGCCTGGGACTATATGGTGCCGTGGCCTCGTGGTCTGGAGCATTGAATTTGCAATCTGTAGGTAAAGCTACAGGTTGTGGGTTCACGTCCGGCCTGGGACTATATGGTGCGTGTGCCCTTGTGCCCTTGTGCCGTGGCCTCGTGGTCTGGAGCATTGAATTTGTAATCTGTAGGTAAAGCCACAGGTTGGGGGTTCACGTCCGGCCTGGGACTATGGTACTTGTGCCTTTGGGCACTCATTGTTTTTCTCCACCCAGGAGTAAATGGGTACCTGTGAGGACAGAGATGTTTATTGTGGTTGAATTTAGCTGCTTTGCGCCGAAATGGCAGCATTGAGCTGTAATCTCCCCAGGAAGCTGAGATCGTATTTTGAATGTTTCATGGGACCAATGACCGGGGTAATAAAGTAAAACGCTTTGATACACCCACAATGTGGGAGTCTAATGCGCTATATAAGAACTAACATTATTGTTATTAGCTGTTTCGGCAATTCAGCCGAAACAGCTATTGTATTCCTTCTGATTTTTTTTTTTCTTTTTTTTTTTTTTTCAGACTATTCTCCATAGAGTTCGTGCACGTTTTTCTTCTGGCATGGCACTTTGGCACTTTGGTAAATCCGATCGACTTGAGACTTGGCACACAGTTGACCCATCACCCAAGGATGGTCCTAGAAGAAATTCGTCGCGATTACGTCATTCGTGGTCACGTGACGTCACGTTAAAGGTGCAATTTTTCCCCATAGGATTTGTACACGTTTTTCTTTAAAATATTGAATTTGACACTTCTGTAAATTCGATCGACTTGAGACTTAGCACAGACCTCGACCACCATCCTTAGGAGGGCCAAGAAAAAAATAATCAAGATGACGTCATCGCGGGTCATGTGACGTCGCATTAAAGGTGTAGTTTTTAAGACCCTCTAACTCTGAAAGTACAAGTCCGGTTGGGGTCAAACTTGGTTTGCAAGTATTCGAGGGTGTGTTATAGACGAAAATTAAGATGACGTAATTATGACATCATCGGGTGTCATGTGACGCCACATTAAAGGTTCAGATTTCTCCATAGGTTTTGTACACGTTTTTCTTCAAAATATTGAATTTGACACTTCTGTAAATTCGATCGACTTGAGACTTAGCACAGACCTCGACCACCATCCTTAGGAGGGCCAAGAAAAAAATATTAAGGATGACGTCATCGCGGGTCATGTGACGTCACATTAAAGGTGTAGTTTTTAAGACCATCTAACTCTGAAAGTACAAGTCCGGTTGGGTTCAAACTTGGTTTGCAAGTATTCGAGGATGTGTTATAGACGAAAATTAAGATGACGTAATTATGACATCATCGGGTGTCATGTGACGTCACATTAAAGGTTCAATTTTCTCCATAGGTTTTGTACACGTTTTTCGTCAGACTATTGAATTTGACACTTTGGTAAATCCAATCGACTCGAGACTTAGTACACACCTCGACCACCATCTCTAGGAGGGCCACAAGGATAATCGTCATGATGACGTCATCGCGGGTCATGTGACGTCACATTAAAGGTGTAGTTTTTAAGACCCTCTAACTCTGAAAGTACATGTCTGATTGGGGCCAAACTTGGTACTCAAGTTTTCCAGGGTGTGTTATAGACGAAAATTAAGATGACGTCATGACGACGTCATCGTGGGCCATGTGACGTCACAATAAAGGTGCAGTTTTTCCCATAGGATTTGAACACGTTTTTTTCAACTAATATATCTTTGACACTTCGGTACATCCGATCGACTTCAGACTTAGCACACACCTCGACCACCATACCCATGAGGGCCAAGGGGAAATCGTCATGATGACGTCACCGTGGGTCATGTGACGTCACATTAAAGGGGCAGATTTTAGGACCCTCTATCTCTGAAAGTACATGTCTGATTGGGGTCAAACTTGGTATGCAAGTATTCCAGAATGTGTTATAGACGAACATTAAGATGACATCATGATGACATTACCAGGTGTCATGTGACGTCACATTAAAGGTGTAGCTTTCCCAATAGGATTTGTACACGTATTTTTCAACCAATTAACTTGGGTAAATCCGATCGATTTCATACTTGGCACACACATAATAAAGGTCATCTTAGACGCCCGAAACAGCTCTGTGTTTGTCCACAAACACATTTCTAGTTATTATTATTATTATTATTATTATTAATATGCAGTAATATTTCTGCCTTTGAAAATTGAGTAGTATTTTGTAGTCCCAAATGCATACCTGGGACATTATAGATTAAATTTTAATATCTTGCATTTCAATTCAGCTTATTTCTTTCAACCAAACACTAGTGTCAGAAATCTGTACAAACTACAAAACACAAACTCCAAAAGTATAAAGAATACATTTCTTTCAAGGGAAAACAAAATTCACTAAAATAAGTGTACTACATGTAGTAACGTTTGCAAAGTCAATGAATTGTAATATTACGGGTACAAATATCAATTGCCTAATACAAAATAGTGCTCTACACTATAAATGAAATGTATTAATTTCTTCAAGCAAAAACTTGTCAGTAATTTGCAATATTCTTTTCTTTGTTCAATATATTTATTACAAAAATTATACAAGATAATTTGTTATTGAATATTAAAAAAAAAATGGAAATGAATTCAAATTGTGGTGACCATTTTTGGTACATGTGATGTAGGTAATCACTAAGATCGACCGGAGAAGGGAGGGGGGGGGGGGGGGGGGGGTGTACATGTCAGGGTGATAAGAGAGTATTATAGCCTTGGTTTCTTCACTACCTCTCAGCCGCTACTACATCCTGACCTTTAACACCACCTTTAATATGAAGTCACGTGCCACCCGGTGATGCCATCGTCTATAACACGATTTACCCAAGTGCCAAAAATATTCGTTGACAAATCTATGGGGAAAACTGAACCTTTAACATACACCTTTAATCAGACGCCATGTGCCACCCGGTGATGCCATCGTCTATAACACATCCTGGAATACTTGCATACCAAGTTTGACCCCAATCGGGCCTGCACGTCCAGAGATAGAGGGTCTTTCAAACTGCACCTTTAATGTGACGTCACGTGACCCCAATGTGACGATTTTCCTTTTGGTCCTTTTGAGGATGGTGGTTGAGGTGTGTACTAAGTCTCGAGTCAATCGGAGTTAACAAAGTGTCAAAGTCAATAGTTTGAAGGAAAACGTGTACAAAACCTATGGGGAAAAATTGAACCTTTAACGTGACGTCACGTGACCATGAATGACGTAATCGTTACGAATTTCTTCTAGGATCATCTGTGGGTAGTGGTCTAAGTGTATGCCAAGTCTCAAGACGATCGGATTTACAAAAGTGTCAAAGTGTATTGGCTGAAGAAAACTGTGTACAAACTATATGGAGAAAAGTCTGAAACTGAGGAGGAAAAGGAAAAGGAAAAAGAAAAAAAACAAAAAACTAGTGTGTATCAAGTCTGAAATCGATCGGATTTACCAAAATGCGAAATATATTGCTTGAAAAAAATGTGTACAAATGCTATTAAAAAAACTAAACCTTTAATGTGACGTCACATGACCCACGATGACGTCATCATCACGAGTTTTCTCTTGGCCCTCCTGGGGATGGTGGTCGAAGTGTGTGCTAGGTCTCAAGTCGATCAAATTTACGAAAGTGTCAAAGTCAATAGTCTAAAGAAGAACGTGTACAAAACCTATGGGGGAAAAATTGAACGTCATGTCACATGACCTTGAATTACGCAATCGTGCCAAATTTCCTCCAGAACCATCTGTGGGTAGTGTTCTAAGTGTATGCTAAGTCTGGAGTCGAGTGAAGGAAAACGTGTACAAAACCTATGGGGAAAACTACACCTTTAATGTGACGTCACATGACACCTGATGACGTCATCATGACGTCAACTTAATTTTCGTCTATAACACATCCTGGAATACCTGAATACCAAGTTTGACCCCAATCGGACATGTACTTTCAGAGATAGAGGGTCCTAAAACTGCACCTTTAATGTGACGTCACATGACACCCGATGACGTCATCATAATGTTATCTTAATTTTCGTCTATAACTCATACTGGAATACATTAATACCAAGTTTGACCCCAATCGGACGTGTACTTCCAGAGATAGAGGGTCCTAAAAACTGCACCTTTAACGTGACGTCACATGACCCCCGATGACGTAATCATAACGTAATTCTTCTTGGCCCTCCTGGGGATGGTGGTTGAGGTTTGTATCAAGTCTAAAGTAAATCGGATTTACCAAAGTGTCAAAGTCAATAGTCAGAAGGAAAACGTGTACAAAACCTATGGGAAAAAATTGCACCTTTAACGTGACGTCACGTGACCATGAATGACGTAATCGTTACGAATTTGTTCTAGGATCATCTGTGGGTGGTGGTCTAAGTGTATGCCAAGTCTCAAGACGATCGGATTTACAAAAGTGTCAAAGTGTATTGGCTGAAGAAAACTGTGTACAAACTATATGGAGAAAAGTCTGAAACTGAGGAAAAAAAGGAAAAGGAAAAAGAAAAAAAAAAAAAGAAAAAAACTTTAACGAAAACAATAGCTGTTTCGGCTGAATTGCCGAAACAGCTAAAAAAAAAAAAAAAAAAACTTTAACGAAAACAATAGCTGTTTCGGTGAAAAACCGAAACAGCTAAAAAAAAAAACCAGAACGAAAACAAAAGCTGTTTCGGTGAAAAACCGAAACAGCAAAAAAAAAAAAGAATAAACTAGACATGTGTTTGTGGACAAACACAGAGCTGTTTCGAATGTCTAAAATTACTTTCAATATGTGTGTGGTGGTCTTTTGTGTGTGCCAAGTCTCAAGTCGATCAGATTTACTAAAGTGTCAAAGGCATTAGTCTAAATAAAAACGTGTACAAAACCTATGGAAAAAAATGAAACTTTAACGTGACGCCCCGTGACCTTGAATGACGTAATCGTGCCGAATTTCTTCTAGGGCCGTGTGTGGATGGTGGTCTAAGTGTGTGTCAAGTCTCAAGTCGATCGGATTTACTAAAGTGTCAAAGTCAATAGTCTAAAGAAAAACGTGTACAAAACCAATGGGAGAAAAATGTGAACATTTAATGTGACGTCACGTGACCTTAAATGACGCAATCGTGCCAATTTTCTTTCAGAAACATCTGGGGGTGGTGTTCTAAGTGTATGCCAAGTTTCAAGTCAGTCGGATTTACTGAAGTGCCAAAGTCAATAGTCTGAAGAAAAACGTGTACAAAACCTATGGGTAAATTTTCACGTTTAACGTGAGGTCACGTGACCTTGAATGACGTAATCGCAACGAATTTCTTCTAGGACCGTCTTTGGGTGGTTGTCTAAATGTATGCCAAGTCTCAAGTCGATCGGATTTATCAAAGTGTCAAAGTACCCTGTCTGAACAAACGTGTGCAAATCCTATGAAGAAAAGTCTGAAAAAGGAGAAGAAAAAAAACTAGACATGCGTTTGTGGACAAACACAGAGCTGTTTCGAGTGTCTAAAATTACTTTCAATATGTGTGCGGTGGTCTTCTGTGTGTGGCAAGTCTCAAGCCGATCGGATTTACTAAAGTGTCAAAGTCAATAGCCTAAAGAAAAACATGTACAAAACCTATGGGGGAAATTGAGGCTTTAACGTGACGCCCCGTGACCTTGAATGACGTAATCGTGCCGAATGTCTTCTAGGACCGTCTGTGGATGGTGGTCTAAGTGTGTGCCAAGTCTCAAGTCCATCAAATTTACGAAAGTGTCTAAGTCATAGACTAAAGAAAAACGTGTACAAAACCTATGGGGGAAACAATTGAAACTTTAACGTGACGTTACGTGACCTTGAATGACGCAATCGTGCCGAATTTCTTCCAGGACCATCTGTGGGTGATGTTCTAGGTGTATGCCAAGTTTCAAGTCGGTCGGATGTACCAAAGTGTCAAAGTCAATAGTGTGAAGAAAAACGTGTACAAAACCTATGGGGAAAATTTAACCTTTAACGCAAAGTCACGTGACCTTGAGTGACGTAATCGCGACGAATTTCTTCTAGGACCGTCCTTGGGTGGTTGTCTAAATGTATGCCAAGTCTCAAATCAATCGGATTTACCAAAGTGTCAAAGTGTATTGTCTGAACAAACGTGTACAAATCCTATGGAGAACAAAAGGCAAAAAAAAAAAAACTAGACATGTGTTTGTGGACAAACACAGAGCTGTTTCGAGTGTCTAAAATTACTTTCAATATGTATGGATGGTCTTTTGTGTGTGCCAAGTCTCCAGTGATCAGATTTACTAAAGTGTCAAAGTCAATAGTCTAAAGAAAAACGTGTACAAAACCTATGGGGGAAAATTGAACCTTTAACGTGACGCCCCGTGACCTTGAATGACGTAATCGTGCCAAATTTCTCCTAGGACCGTCTGTGGATGGTGGTCTAAGTGTGTGCCAAGTCTGAAGTCGATCGGATTCACTAAAGTGTCAAAGTCAATAGTCTAAAGAAAAACGTGTACAAAACCTATGGGGGACAAATTGAACCTTTAACGTGACGTCACGTGACCTTGAATGACGCAATCGTGCCAAATTTCTTTCAGGAACATCTGAGTGTGGTGTTCTAAGTGTATGGCAAGTTTCAAGTCGGTCGGATTGACCAAAGTGTCAAATTTAATAGTCTGAAGAAAAACGTGTACAAAACCTATGGGAAAAATTTCACCTTTAACGCGAAGTCACGTGACCTTGAATGACGTAATCGCGACGAATTTCTTCTAGGACCGTCCTTGGGTGGTTGTCTAAGTGTATGCCAAGTCTCAAGTCCATCGGATTTACCAAAGTGTCAAAGTGTATTGTCTGAACAAACGTGTACAAATCCTATGGAGAACAAAAGGCAAAAAAAAAAAAAAAAAAAAAAAAAAAAAAAAAAAAACCAGAACGAAAACAATAGCTGTTTCGGTGAAAAACCGAAACAGCTAAAAAAACCAGAACGAAAACTAGACATGTGTTTGTGGACAAACACAGAGCTGTTTCGGATGTCTCAGATGACTTTCATTATGTGGGTGCCAAGTCTGAAATCGATTGGATTTGCCAATTTTCCAAAGATATACAAGTTGAAAAATACGTGTACAAATCCTATGGGAAAAACTGCACCTTTAAATTGACGTCACATGACACCCGATGATGTCATCATGGTGTCATCTTAATTTACGTCTATAACACATTCTGGAATACTTGCATACCAAGTTTGGCCCCAATCAGACATGTACTTCCAGAGATAGAGGGTCCTAAAATATGCCCCTTTAATGTGACGTCACATGACCCACGATGGCGTCATCCTGACGATTTTCCCCTTGGCCCTCCTGGGTTTGATGGTCGAGGTGTGTGCTAAGTCTGAAGTCGATCGGATTCACCAAATTGTCAAATTCAATAGTCTGAAGAAAAACGTGTACAAAACCTATGGAGAAAATTGAACATTTAATGTGACGTCACATGACACCCGATGAAGTCATAATTACGTCATCTTAATGTTCGTCTATAACACATCCTCGAATACTTGCAAACCAAGTTTGACCCCAACCGGACTTGTACTTTCAGAGTTAGAGGGTCTTAAAAACTACACCTTTAATGTGACGTCACATGATCCGCGATGACGTCATCTTGAATATTTTTTTCTTGGCCCTCCTAAGGATGGTGGTCGAGGTCTGTGCTAAGTCTCAAGTCGATCGAATTTACAGAAGTGTCAAATTCAATATTTTGAAGAAAAACGTGTACAAAACCTATGGAGAAAATTGAACCTTTAATGTGACGTCACATGACACCCGATGATGTCATAATTACGTCATCTTAATTTTCGTCTATAACACATCCTCGAATACTTGCAAACCAAGTTTGACCCCAATCGGACTTGTACTTCCAGAGATAGAGGGTCTTAACAACTACACCTTAAATGTGACGTCACATGGCCCACAATGACGTCATTGTGATGATTTTTCTCTTGGCCCTCCTGGGGATGGTGGTCGAGGTGTGTGCTAATTAGTCTCAAGTCGATCGGATTTACAGAAGTGTCAAATTCAATATTCTGAAGAAAAACGTGTACAAACCTTATGGGAAAAAAAATTGCACCTTTAACGTCACGTCACGTGACCTTGAAAGACGCAATCGTGCCGAATTTCTTTCAGGGACATCTGGGAGTGGGGTTCTAAGTGTATGCCAAGTTTCAAGTCGATCGGATTTACAGAAGTGTCAAATTCAATATTCTGAAGAAAAACGTGTACAAACCCTATGGGACAAAATTGCACCTTTAACGTGACGTCACGTGACCATGAATGACGGAATCGCGACGAATTTCTTCTAGGACCGTCCTTGGGTGGTTGTCTAAATGTATGCCAAGTCTCAGGTCGATCGGATTTACCAAAGTGTCAAAGTGTATTGGCAGAAAAAACGTGTACAAATCCTATGGGAAAAAGTGACAAAAAAAAAAAAAAAGAAAAAAAAAAAAAAAAAAGAAAAAAAAAAACTTTAACGAAAACAAAAGCTGTTTCGGCTGAATTGCCGAAACAGCTAACAAAAGCTGTTTCGGTGAAAAACCGAAACAGCTAAATAGACATGTGTTTGTGGACAAACACAGAGCTGTTTCGAGTATCTAACGTTACTGTCAATATGTGTGTGCCAAGTCTGAAGTCGATTGGATTTGCACAAGTGCCAAAGATATATTAGTTGAAAAAAACGTGTACAAATCCTATGGGGAAAACCTGCACCTTTATTGTGACGTCACGTGAATTGCATACCAAGTTTAATGGAGTGTACCAAAGGGTGCACCACTCTAATTGAAAGGAGAATTTCTACGCGAACTCATTAGCATGAAATGTGCCCCCACAGTTTCTTTTGAAAAAGGAGACCGTTTGGTATAAACAAAATGTTGGATTGTGTAAAAATAGCATTGGGATCAACTCCCTGGTTTTTGAGCTTCAATCTGAGGGCAGACTTGATAAAATCACGGTTAAAAAATGGGTCCTAATTGCCCTAAAACGTGGAGGGATGCCATTTGTAAAATGGCTGTTTTCAGTCTCGGGAAGTATCACTTTTCGGGAGGTGAGTTTCTTTTGGTGTGAATATTAAAAAATGTAATTGGCTAACCCACTAAAAATTGAAAAGAAATGGAAAGATAAAGACCAAGACAATAATCTAATTGTTGTTTGAGAAACCCCAGTGATGTCGGTGTGCATGAAACTTGGTACTGAACATTGTTGATTTTACACTGTTTTCAACGGGACTTGAATTAGGCTAGCTAATAGTGCATCCATAAATCGATGCGGCGCGTACGATGCGCCCGACATGTGTAACCACAACAAACATGGCGGATTCATCGGTCCTGCGACCCCGTAGAATGTCATCGCAGCAAGCCATGAATCTGCTTTCCCACTGCATTTCTAACGTGGAAAGCGACAAAGAAAGTAGCGAAGAATCAGACTACAATGAAGAAGAGAGCCAGTCAAGCAAGCCAGTGAAGATTCGTAGGATTCCGCGCTTGATTCCGATGACTATGTGGGCCTTCCACCGGCACCGCCTAGGCAACGACAACAAAACGTTCGGCCACACAAGCGTCCACGAGATCAGGGCATTGCTACGGCGGCCAACACTGCGGCACAAATCAAATGGCAAGATGTCTCCAAATCGAAAAAAGATGAACCCGGACATTCATTTCGATTCATGCCAAACAAAACTTCATCCATTTACATTGTACATTTACATGCACTGCGATAAGAAAGCCTGTGATTTGTGCTGAATCTCGTTTTCTAGTAGTTTTAGGGAAAATATCATAGCTCGCCCAAACTTATTCATATTGGGGATTTATTTTGACATATTGTTTCCAGGATCACCAGCAAAATTTTCTGCATTGGAAAAGAATTTTTGAACTACAATAAACACGTTTTACTAATAAATATGAGCAGTATTTTATTCATATTTCATATTTTCATTATTAATTTTCATATTTGACATGCCAGTAAATGTGAATATTAAATTAAACAGTTCCTTTGATTTCACAATCACATTTTTCGTATTGTTAGCTTCATTTTGATACCTAACTTTGCCCCATAGACCCCAGGATTAGGGAGTTTAGGCAGTTTTATTACTAGTGGTGACACGATTCTTTCATTGTGTAAAACAATTCCCCCCAACAAAGATCAATTTCATATGGGGGGAAGTTGAACTACATGTTTGAAAAATTATCACTATACGGGGGGGGGGGGGGGGGGGGGGGGGAGTTAAACTACATGTTGGAAAAATATCACTTTGTTTCATCTCAGGTAAAATCGATAACTTAAACAAATGAGGGCGGCAAACAACTTTAACAGTTACACGAAGTCGATCGGATTAACCAAAGTGTCAAATTCAATAGTCTGAACAAAACAAACAATGAGGGCAGCAAACAACTTTAAAAGTTACACGAAGTCGATCGGATTTACCAGTGTCAAATACACAAAGTCGATCGGATTTACCAATGTGTCAAATTCAATAGTCTGAACAAATCAAACAATCAGGGCAGCAAACCACTTTAACAGTTACACGAATTCGATCGGATTTACCAAAGTGTCAAAGTCAATAGTCTGAATAAAAACGTGTACAAACCCTATGGGGAAATAATTTGCACCTTTAACGTCACGTCACGTGACCTTGAATGACGCAATCGTACCGAATTTCTTCAAGAGCCATCTATGGGTGGTGTTCTAAGTGTATGCCAAGTTTCAAGCCCGTCGGATATACCAAAGTGTCAAAGTCAATAGTCTGAAGAAAAACGTGTACAAAACCTATGGGGAAAATTTTACCTTTAACATGACGTCACGTGACCTTGAATGACGGAATCGCGACAAATTTCTTCTAGGACCGTCCTTGGGTGGTTGTCTAAATGTATGCCAAGTCTCAGGTCGATCGGATTTACCAAAGTGTCAAAGTGTATTGTCTGAACAAACGTGTACAAATCCTATGGAGAACAAAAGGCAAAAAAAAAAAAAAAAAACTAGACATGTGTTTGTGGACAAACACGGAGCTGTTTCGAGTGTCTAAAATTACTTTCAATATGTGTGTAGTGGTCTTTTGTGTGTGCCAAGTCTTAAGTCGATCAGATTTACTAAAGTGTCAAAGGCAATATTCTGAAGAAAAACGTGTACAAAACCTATGGGGGAAAGATTGAATCTTTTAACGTGACGCCCCGTGACCTTGAATGACCTAATCGTGCCGAATTTCTTCTAGGACCGTCTGGGGGTGGTGTTCTAAGTGTATGCTAAGTTTCAAGTCGGTCGGATTTACCAAAGTGTCAAAGACAATAGTCGTAAGAAAAACGTGTACAAAACCTATGGGAAAAATTTCACCTTTAACGCGAAGTCACGTGACCTTGAGTGACGTAATCGCGGCGAATTTCTTCTAGGACCGTCCTTGTGTGGTTGTATAAATGTATGCCAAGTTTCAAGTCGATCGGATTGACCAAAGTACCTAAGTGACCTGTCTGAACAAACGTGTACAAATCCTATGGAGAAAAGTCTGAAAAAGAAAAAAAAAAAAAAGAAAAAAAAAAACTTTAACGATTACAAAAGCTGTTTCGGTGAAAAACCGAAACAGCTAAAAAAACTAGACATGTGTTTGTGGACAAACACGGAGCTGTTTCGAGTGTCTAAAATTACTTTCAATATGTGTGTGGTGGTCTTTAGTGTGTGCCAAGTCTCAAGTCGATCAGACTTACTAAAGTGTCAAAGTCAATATCCTAAAGAAAAACGTGTACAAAACCTATGGGGGAAAAATTGAACCTTTAACGTGACGTCACGTGACCTTGAATGACGCAATCGTGCCGAATTTCTTTCAGGAACCTTTGGGGGTGGTGTTCTAAGTGTATGCCAAGTTTCAAGTCGGTCGGATTCACCAAAGTGTCAAAGACAAAAGTCTTAAGAAAAACGTGTACAAAACCTATGGGACAAATTTCACCTTTAACGCGAAGTCACGTGACCTTGAGTGACGTAATCGCAGCGAATTTCTTCTAGGACCGTCCTTGTGTGGTTGTCTAAATGTATGCCAAGTCTCAAGTCGATCGGATTTACCAAAGTACCTAAGTGACCTGTCTGAACAAACGTGTACAAATCCTATGGAGAAAATTCTGAAAAAGAAAAAAAAAAAAAAGACTAGACATGTGTTTGTGGACAAACACAGAGCTGTTTCGAGTGTCTAAAATTACTTTCAATATGTATGTGGTAATCTTTTGTGTGTGCCAAGTCTCAAGTCGATCGGATTTACTAAGTGTCAAAGTCAAGAGTCTAAAGAAAAACGTGTACAAAACCTATGGGGGACAAATTAAACCTTTAACTTGACGTCACGTGACCTTGAATGACGGAATCGTGCTGAATTTCTTTCAGAAACATCTGGTGGTGGTGTTCTAAGTGTATGCCAAGTTTCAAGTCGGTCGGATTGACCAAAGTGTCAAATTCAATAGTCTGAAGAAAAACGTGTACAAAACCTATGGGGAAAATTTCACCTTTAACGCGAAGTCACGTGACCTTGAATGACGTAATCGCGACGAATTTCTTTTAGGACCGTCCTTGGGTGGTTGTCTAAGTGTATGCCAAGTCTCAAGTCCATCTGATTTACCAAAGTGTCAAAGTGTATTGTCTGAACAAACGTGTACAAATCCTATGGAGAACAAAAGGCAAAAAAAAAAAAAAAAAAAAAAAAAAAAAAAAAAAAAAAAAAAAAAAAAAAAAAAAACCAGAACGAAAACAAAAGCTGTTTCGGTGAAAAACCGAAACAGCTAAAAAAAAAAAACTTTAACGATTACAAAAGCTGTTTCGGTGAAAAACCGAAACAGCTAAAAAAAAAAAAACTTTAACGAAAACAATAGCTGTTTCGGTGAAAAACCGAAACAGCTAAAAAAAAACTAGACATGTGTTTGTGGACAAACACAGAGCTGTTTCGAGTGTCTTACATTATTTTCAATATGTGTTAGTAGTGGTCTATGTGTGTGCCAAGTCTCAAGTCGATCAAATTTAAGAAAGTGTCAAAGTCAATAGTCTAAAGAAAAACGTGTACAAAACCTATGGGGGACAAATTAAACCTTTAACTTGACGTCACGTGACCTTGAATGACGCAATCGTGCTGAATTTCTTTCAGAAACATCTGGTGGTGGTGTTCTGAGTATATGGCAAGTTTCAAGTCGGTTGGATTTACCAAAGTGTCAAATTCAATAGTCTGAGGAAAAACGTGTACAAAACCTATGGGGAAAATTTTACCTTTAACATGACGTCACGTGACCTTGAATGACGGAATCGCGACAAATTTCTTCTAGGACCGTCCTTGGGTGGTTGTCTAAATGTATGCCAAGTCTCAGGTCGATCGGATTTACCAAAGTGTCAAAGTGTATTGTCTGAACAAACGTGTACAAATCCTATGGAGAACAAAAGGCAAAAAAAAAAAAAAAAAACTAGACATGTGTTTGTGGACAAACACGGAGCTGTTTCGAGTGTCTAAAATTACTTTCAATATGTGTGTAGTGGTCTTTTGTGTGTGCCAAGTCTTAAGTCGATCAGATTTACTAAAGTGTCAAAGGCAATATTCTGAAGAAAAACGTGTACAAAACCTATGGGGGAAAGATTGAATCTTTTAACGTGACGCCCCGTGACCTTGAATGACCTAATCGTGCCGAATTTCTTCTAGGACCGTCTGGGGGTGGTGTTCTAAGTGTATGCTAAGTTTCAAGTCGGTCGGATTTACCAAAGTGTCAAAGACAATAGTCGTAAGAAAAACGTGTACAAAACCTATGGGAAAAATTTCACCTTTAACGCGAAGTCACGTGACCTTGAGTGACGTAATCGCGGCGAATTTCTTCTAGGACCGTCCTTGTGTGGTTGTATAAATGTATGCCAAGTTTCAAGTCGATCGGATTGACCAAAGTACCTAAGTGACCTGTCTGAACAAACGTGTACAAATCCTATGGAGAAAAGTCTGAAAAAGAAAAAAAAAAAAAAGAAAAAAAAAAACTTTAACGATTACAAAAGCTGTTTCGGTGAAAAACCGAAACAGCTAAAAAAACTAGACATGTGTTTGTGGACAAACACGGAGCTGTTTCGAGTGTCTAAAATTACTTTCAATATGTGTGTGGTGGTCTTTAGTGTGTGCCAAGTCTCAAGTCGATCAGACTTACTAAAGTGTCAAAGTCAATATCCTAAAGAAAAACGTGTACAAAACCTATGGGGGAAAAATTGAACCTTTAACGTGACGTCACGTGACCTTGAATGACGCAATCGTGCCGAATTTCTTTCAGGAACCTTTGGGGGTGGTGTTCTAAGTGTATGCCAAGTTTCAAGTCGGTCGGATTCACCAAAGTGTCAAAGACAAAAGTCTTAAGAAAAACGTGTACAAAACCTATGGGACAAATTTCACCTTTAACGCGAAGTCACGTGACCTTGAGTGACGTAATCGCAGCGAATTTCTTCTAGGACCGTCCTTGTGTGGTTGTCTAAATGTATGCCAAGTCTCAAGTCGATCGGATTTACCAAAGTACCTAAGTGACCTGTCTGAACAAACGTGTACAAATCCTATGGAGAAAATTCTGAAAAAGAAAAAAAAAAAAAAGACTAGACATGTGTTTGTGGACAAACACAGAGCTGTTTCGAGTGTCTAAAATTACTTTCAATATGTATGTGGTAATCTTTTGTGTGTGCCAAGTCTCAAGTCGATCGGATTTACTAAGTGTCAAAGTCAAGAGTCTAAAGAAAAACGTGTACAAAACCTATGGGGGACAAATTAAACCTTTAACTTGACGTCACGTGACCTTGAATGACGGAATCGTGCTGAATTTCTTTCAGAAACATCTGGTGGTGGTGTTCTAAGTGTATGCCAAGTTTCAAGTCGGTCGGATTGACCAAAGTGTCAAATTCAATAGTCTGAAGAAAAACGTGTACAAAACCTATGGGGAAAATTTCACCTTTAACGCGAAGTCACGTGACCTTGAATGACGTAATCGCGACGAATTTCTTTTAGGACCGTCCTTGGGTGGTTGTCTAAGTGTATGCCAAGTCTCAAGTCCATCTGATTTACCAAAGTGTCAAAGTGTATTGTCTGAACAAACGTGTACAAATCCTATGGAGAACAAAAGGCAAAAAAAAAAAAAAAAAAAAAAAAAAAAAAAAAAAAAAAAAAAAAAAAAAAAAACCAGAACGAAAACAAAAGCTGTTTCGGTGAAAAACCGAAACAGCTAAAAAAAAAAAACTTTAACGATTACAAAAGCTGTTTCGGTGAAAAACCGAAACAGCTAAAAAAAAAAAAACTTTAACGAAAACAATAGCTGTTTCGGTGAAAAACCGAAACAGCTAAAAAAAAACTAGACATGTGTTTGTGGACAAACACAGAGCTGTTTCGAGTGTCTTACATTATTTTCAATATGTGTTAGTAGTGGTCTATGTGTGTGCCAAGTCTCAAGTCGATCAAATTTAAGAAAGTGTCAAAGTCAATAGTCTAAAGAAAAACGTGTACAAAACCTATGGGGGACAAATTAAACCTTTAACTTGACGTCACGTGACCTTGAATGACGCAATCGTGCTGAATTTCTTTCAGAAACATCTGGTGGTGGTGTTCTGAGTATATGGCAAGTTTCAAGTCGGTTGGATTTACCAAAGTGTCAAATTCAATAGTCTGAGGAAAAACGTGTACAAAACCTATGGGGAAAATTTCACCTTTAACGCTAAGTCACGTGACCTTGAGTGACGTAATCACGACGAATTTCTTCTAGGACCGTCCTTGGGTGGTTGTCTAAATATATGCCAAGTCTCAAGTCGATCGGAATTACCAAAGTGTCAAAGTGTATTGTCTGAATAAACGTGTGCAAATCCTATGGAGAAAAGTCTGAAAAAAAAAAAAAAAAAAAGACTAGACATGTGTTTGTGGACAAACACAGAGCTGTTTCGAGTGTCTTTCAATATGTGTGTGATGGTCTTTTGTGTGTCGATCAGATTTACAAAAGTCTCAAGTCGATCAGATTTACTAAAGTGTCAAAGTCAATAGTCTAAAGAAAAAGGTGTACAAAACCTATGGGGGAAAATTTAACCTTTAACGTGACACCCCGTGACCATGAATGACGTAATCGTGCCAAATTTCTCCTACGACCGTCTGTGGGTGGTGGTCTATGTGTGTGCCAAGTCTCAAGTCGATCGGATTTACTAAGTGTCAAAGTCAAGAGTCTAAAGAAAAACGTGTACAAAACCTATGGGGGACAAATTAAACCTTTAACTTGACGTCACGTGACCTTGAATGACGCAACCGTACTGAATTTCTTTCAGAAACATCTGGTGGTGGTGTTCTGAGTGTATGGCAAGTTTCAAGTCGGTCGGATTGACCAAAGTGTCAAATTTAATAGTCTGAAGAAAAACGTGTACAAAACCTATGGGAAAAATTTCACCTTTAACGCGAAGTCACGTGACCTTGAATGACGTAATCGCGACGAATTTCTTCTAGGACCGTCCTTGGGTGGTTGTCTAAGTGTATGCCAAGTCTCAAGTCCATCGGATTTACCAAAGTGTCAAAGTGTATTGTCTGAACAAACGTGTACAAATCCTATGGAGAACAAAAGGCAAAAAAAAAAAAAAAAAAAAAAAAAAAAATAGACATGTGTTTGTGGACAAACACAGAGCTGTTTCGGGTGTCTAACATTACTTTCTATATGTGTATCTGATGATGGTCTTTGTGTGTGCCCAGTCTGAAGAGAATTGGATTTACACAATTGCCAAAGATATATTAGTTGAAAAAACGTGTACAAATCCTATGGGGAAAATTGAACCTTTAATGTGACGTCACATGACACCCGATGATGTCATCATGATGTCATCTAAATTTACGTCTATGACACATTCTGGAATACTTGCATACCAAGTTTGGCCCCAATCAGACATGTACTTTCAGAGTTAGAGGGTCTTAAAAAACTACACATTTAATGTGACGTCACATGACCCGCGATGACGTCATCTTGATTATTTTTTTCTTGGCCCTCCTAAGGATGGTGGTCGAGGTCTGTGCTAAGTCTCAATTCGATCGAATTGACAGAAGTGTCAAATTCAATATTTTGAAGAAAAACGTGTACAAAACCTATGGAGAAAACTGTACCTTTAATGTGACGTCACATGACACCCGATGATGTCATAATTACGTCATCTTAATTTTCGTCTATAACACATCCTCGAATACTTGCAAACCAAGCTTGACCCCAACCGGACTTGTACTTTCAGAGTTAGAGGGTCTTAAAAACTACACCTTTAATGTGACGTCACATGATCCGCGATGACGTCATCTTGAATATTTTTTTCTTGGCCCTCCTAAGGATGGTGGTCGAGGTCTGTGCTAAGTCTCAAGTCGATCGAATTTACAGAAGTGTAAAATTCAATATTTTGAAGAAAAACGTGTACAAAACCTATGGAGAAAATTGAACCTTTAATGTGACGTCACATGACACCCGATGATGTCATAATTACGCCATCTTAATTTTCGTCTATAACACATCCTGGAATACTTGCAAACCAAGTTTGACCCCAACCGGACTTGTACTTTCAGAGTTAGAGGATCTTAAAAACTACACCTTTAATGTGACGTCACATGACCCCCGATGACGTAATCATGACGATTTTCCTCTTGGCCCTCCTGAGGATGGTGGTTGAGGTTTATATTAACTCTAAAGTCAATCGGATTGACCAAAGTGTCAAATTCAATAGTCTGAAGAAAAACGTGTACAAAACCTATGGGGAAAAATTGCACCTTTAACGTGACGTCACGTGACCATGAATGACGTAATCGCAACGAATTTCTTCTAGGACCGTCCTTGGGTGGTTGTCTAAGTGTATGCCAAGTCTCAAGTCCATCGGATTTACCAAAGTGTCAAAGTGTATTGTCTGAACAAACGTGTACAAATCCTATGGAGAACAAAAGGCAAAAAAAAAAAAAAAAAAAAAAAAAACTAGACATGTGTTTGTGGACAAACACAGAGCTGTTTCGATTGTCTAACGTTACTTTCAATATATGTGTGTGTGGTGGTCTATGTGTGTGCCAAGTCTGAAGTCGATTGGATTTACACAAGTGCCAAATATATATTAGTTGAAAAAACGTGTACAAATCCTATGGGGAAATTTGAACCTTTAATGTGACGTCACATGATACCCGATGATGTCATCATGATGTCATCTTAATTTTCGTCTGTAACACATCCTGGAATACTTGCATACCAAGTTTGACCCCAATCGGACATGTACTTCTAGAGATAGAGGTTCCTAAAAACTGGACTTTTAATGTGACGTCACATGACCCACGATGACGTCATCATGATGTCATTTTATTTTTCGTCTATAACACACCCTGGAATACTTGCATACCAAGTTTGACCCCAATCAGACCTGTACTTCCAGAGATAGCGGGTCCTAAAAACTGAACCTTTAATGTGACGTGCCGTGACCCCCCGATGACGTCATCATGAAGATTTTACCCTTGGCCCTCCTGGAGATGGTGGTCGAGGTGTGTGCTAAGTCTCAAGTCGATCAAGTATACGAAAGTGTCAAAGTCAATAGTCTGAAGAAAAACGTGTACAAACCCAATGGGGAAAAAATTTGCACCTTTAACGTCACGTCACGTGACCTTGAATGATGCAATCGTACCGAATTTCTTCAAGAGCCATCTGTGGGTGGTGTTCTAAGTATATACCAAGTTTCAAGTCGGTCGGATATACCAAAGTGTCAAAGTCAAGAGTCTGAAGAAAAACGTGTACAAAACCTATGGGGAAAATTTTACCTTTAACATGACGTCACGTGACCTTGAATGACGTAATCGCGACGAATTTCTTCTAGGACCGTCCTTGGGTGGTTGTCTAAGTGTATGCCAAGTCTCAAGTCTATCGGATTTACCAAAGTGTCAAAGTGTATTGTCTGAACAAACGTGTGCAAATCCTATGGAGAAAATGCTGAAAAAGGAGAAAAAAAACAACTAGACATGTGTTTGTGGACAAACACGGAGCTGTTTCGAGTGTCTAAAATTACTTTCAATATGTGTGTGGTGGTCTTTTGTGTGTGCCAATTAAGTCTCAAGTCGATCAGATTTACTAAAGTGTCAAAGTCAATAGTCTAAAGAAAAACGTGTACAAAACCTATAGGGGGAAACAATTTTCCCTTTAACGTGACGTCACGTGACCTTGAATGACGCAATCGTGCCAATTTTTTTTTAGGAACATCTGGGGGTGGTGTTCTAAGAGTATGCTAAGTTTCCAGTCGGTCGAATTCACCAAAGTGTCAAAGACAATAGTCTTAAGAAAAACGTGTACAAAACCTATGGGAAAAATTTCACCTTTAACGCGAAGTCACGTGACCTTGAGTGACGTAATCGCGGTGAATTTCTTCTAGGACCGTCCTTGTGTGGTTGTCTAAATGTATGCCAAGTCTCATGTCGATCGGATTTACCAAAGTACCTAAGTGACCTGTCTGAACAAACGTGTACAAATCCTATGGAGAAAAATCTGAAAAAGAAAAAAAAAAAAAAGAAAAAAAAAAACTTTAACGATTACAAAAGCTGTTTCGGTGAAAAACCGAAACAGCTAAAAACTAGACATGTGTTTGTGGACAAACACAGAGCTGTTTCGAGTGTCTTACATTACTTTCAATATGTGTGTGTGGTGGTCTATGTGTGTGCCAAGTCTCAAGTCGATCAAATTTACGAAAGTGTCAAAGTCAACAGTCTAAAGAAAAACGTGTACAAAACCTATGGGGAAAAATTGAACCTTTAACGTGACGCCCCGTGACCTTGAATGACGTAATCGTGCCGATTTTTTTCTAGGATTGTCTGTGGATGGTGGTCTAAGTGTGTGCCAAGTCTTAAGTCGATCGGATTTACTAAAGTGTCAAAGTCAATAGTCTAAAGAAAAACGTGTACAAAACCGTGACCTTGAATGACGTAATCGTGCCGATTTTTTTCTAGGATTGTCTGTGGATGGTGGTCTAAGTGTGTGCCAAGTCTTAAGTCGATCGGATTTACTAAAGTGTCAAAGTCAATAGTCTAAAGAAAAACGTGTACAAAACCGTGACCTTGAATGACGTAATCGTGCCGATTTTTTTCTAGGACTGTCTGTGGATGGTGGTCTAAGTGTGTGCCAAGTCTTAAGTCGATCGGATTTACTAAAGTGTCAAAGTCAATAGTCTAAAGAAAAACGTGTACAAAACCAATGGGAGAAAAATGTGCACCTTTAACGTGACGCCACGTGACGTTCAATGAAGCAATCGTGCCTAATTTCTTTCAGGAACATCTGGGGGTGTTGTTCTAAAGGCATGCCAAGTTTCAAGTCGGTCGAATTTACCGAAGTGTCAAATTCAATAGTCTGAAGAAAAACGTGTACAAAACCTATGGGAAAAATTTCACCTTTAACGCAAAGTCACGTGACCTTGAATGACGTAATCGCAACGAATTTCTTCTAGGACCGTCCTTGGGTAGTTGTCTAAGTGTATGCCAAGTCTCAAGTCCATCGGATTTACCAAAGTGTCAAAGTGTATTGTCTGAATAAACGTGTGCAAATCCTATGGAGAAAAGTCTGAAAAAGGAGAAAAAAAAAAAAAAAAAAAAAAAAAAGAAAAAAAAAAACTTTAACGATTACAAAAGCTGTTTCGGTGAAAAACCGAAACAGCTAAAAAAAAAAAAAAAAAAAAAAAAAAAAAAAAAAAAAAAACCAGAACGAAAACAAAAGCTGTTTCGGTGAAAAACCGAAACAGCTAAAAAACCAGAACGAAAACAAAAGCTGTTTCGGTGAAAAACCGAAACAGCTAAAAAAAAAAAAAAACTTTAACGAAAACAATAGCTGTTTCGGTGAAAAACCGAAACAGCTAAAAAACTAGAACTACGTCTGTTCGAGGAACAGAACATAGGGCTTTTTCGCATTCGCAATTTTTTAGATTAATTTTTTTTTAGCTGTTTCGGTTTTCCACCGAAACAGCTTTTGTTTTCGTTAAAGTTTTTTTTTTTCTTTTTTTTTTTTTTTTAGCTGTTTCGGTTTTTCACCGAAACAGCTATTGTTTTCGTTAAAGTTTTTTTTTTTTTTTTTTTTTTTTTTTTGCCTTTTGTTCTCCATAGGATTTGTACACGTTTGTTCAGACAATACACTTTGACACTTTGGTAAATCCGATGGACTTGAGACTTGGCATACACTTAGACAACCACCCAAGGACGGTCCTAGAAGAAATTCGTCGCGATTACGTCATTCAAGGTCACGTGACTTCGCGTTAAAGGTGAAATTTTTCCCATAGGTTTTGTACACGTTTTTCTTCAGACTGTTGAATTTGACACTTTGGTAAATCCGACCGACTTGAAACTTGCCATACACTCAGAACACCACCACCAGATGTTTCTGAAAGAAATTCAGCACGATTGCGTCATTCAAGGTCACGTGACGTCAAGTTAAAGGTTTAATTCGTCCCCCATAGGTTTTGTACACGTTTTCTTTAGACTATTGACTTTGACACTAAGTAAATCCGATCGACTTGAGACTTGGCACACACATAGACCACAATCCACAGACGGTCGTAGGAGAAATTTGGCACGATTACGTCATTCAAGGTCACGGGGCGTCACGTTAAAGGTTCAATTTTCCCCTATAGGTTTTGTACACGTTTTACTTCAGAATATTGACTTTGACACTTTATTAAATCTGATCGACTTGAGACTTGGCACACACAAAAGACCACCACACACATATTGAAAGTAATTTGAGACACTCGAAACAGCTCCGTGTTTGTCCACAAACACATGTCTAGTTTTTTTTTTTTTTTTTTTTGCCTTTTGTTCTCCATAGGATTTGTACACGTTTGTTCAGACAATACACTTTGACACTTTGGTAAATCCGATGGACTTGAGACTTGGCATACACTTAGACAACCACCCAAGGACGGTCCTAGAAGAAATTCGTCGCGATTACGTCATTCATGGTCACGTGACGTCACGTTAAAGGTGCAATTTTTCCCCATAGGTTTTGTACACGTTTTTCTTCAGACTATTGAATTTGACACTTTGGTCAATCCGATTGACTTTAGAGTTAATATAAACCTCAAACACCATCCTCAGGAGGGCCAAGAGGAAAATCGTCATGATTACGTCATCGGGGGTCATGTGACGTCACATTAAAGGTGTAGTTTTTAAGATCCTCTAACTCTGAAAGTACAAGTCCGGTTGGGGTCAAACTTGGTTTGCAAGTATTCCAGGATGTGTTATAGACGAAAATTAAGATGGCGTAATTATGACATCATCGGGTGTCATGTGACGTCACATTAAAGGTTCAATTTTCTCCATAGGTTTTGTACACGTTTTTCTTCAAAATATTGAATTTTACACTTCTGTAAATTCGATCGACTTGAGACTTAGCACAGACCTCGACCACCATCCTTAGGAGGGCCAAGAAAAAAATATTCAAGATGACGTCATCGCGGATCATGTGACGTCACATTAAAGGTGTAGTTTTTAAGACCCTCTAACTCTGAAAGTACAAGTCCGGTTGAGGTCAAGCTTGGTTTGCAAGTATTCGAGGATGTGTTATAGACGAAAATTAAGATGACGTAATTATGACATCATCGGGTGTCATGTGACGTCACATTAAAGGTAAAGTTTTCTCCATAGGTTTTGTACACGTTTTTCTTCAAAATATTGAATTTGACACTTCTCTCAATTCGATCGAATTGAGACTTAGCACAGACCTCGACCACCATCCTTAGGAGGGCCAAGAAAAAAATAATCAAGATGACGTCATCGCGGGTCATGTGACGTCACATTAAATGTGTAGTTTTTTAAGACCCTCTAACTCTGAAAGTACATGTCTGATTGGGGCCAAACTTGGTATGCAAGTATTCCAGAATGTGTCATAGACGTAAATTTAGATGACATCATGATGACATCATCGGTTGTCATGTGACGTCACATTAAAGGTTCAATTTTCCCCATAGGATTTGTACACGTTTTTTTCAACTAATATATCTTTGGCAATTGTGTAAATCCGATGGACTTGAGACTTGGCATACACTTAGACAACCACCCAAGGACGGTCCTAGAAGAAATTCGTCGCGATTACGTCATTCAAGGTCACGTGACTTCGTGTTAAAGGTGAAATTTTTCCCATAGGTTTTGTACACGTTTTTCTTCAGACTATTGAATTTGACACTTCGGTAAATTCGACCGACTTGAAACTTGCCATACACTCAGAACACCACCACCAGATGTTCCTGAAAGAAATTCAGCACGATTGCGTCATTGAAGGTCACGTGACGTCACATTAAAGGTGCACATTTTTCTCCCATTGGTTTTGTACACGTTTTTGTTTAGACTGTTGACTTTGACACTTTAGTGAATCCGATCGACTTGAGACTTGGCACACACTTAGACCACCATCCACAGACGGCCCTAAAAGAAATTTGGCACGATTACGTCATTCAAGGTCACGGGGCGTCACGTTAAAGTTTCATTTTTCCCCATAGAGTTTGTACACGTTTATCTTTAGACTATTGCCGTTGACACTTTAGTAAATCTGATCGACTTGAGACTTGGTACACACAAAAGACCACCACACACATATTAAAAGTAATTTTAGACACTCGAAACAGCTCTGTGTTTGTCCACAAACACATGTCTAGTTTTTTTTTTTGTTTTTTTTCCTCAGTTTCAGACTTTTCTCCATATAGTTTGTACACAGTTTTCTTCAGCCAATACACTTTGACACTTTGGTAAATCCGATCGACTTTAGACTTGGCATACATTTAGACAACCACCCAAGGACGGTCCTAGAAGAAATTCGTCGCGATTACGTCATTCATGGTCACGTGACGTCACGTTAAAGGTTCAATTTTTCCCCATAGGTTTAGTACACGTTTTTCTTCAGACTATTGACTTTGACACTTTAGTAAATCCGACCGACTTGAAACTTGGCATACACTTAGAACACCACACCCAGATGTTCCTGAAAGAAATTCGGCGCGATTGCGTCATTTAAGGTCACGTGACGTCACGTTAAAGGTTCAATTTTTCCCCCATAGGTTTTGTACACGTTTTTCTTTAGACTATTGACTTTGACACTTTCGTAAATTTGATCGACTTGCGACTTGGCACACATCTCGACCACAATCCCCAGGAGGGCCAAGGGAAATTCGTCATGATGACGTCATCGTGGGTCATGTGACTTAACATTAAAGGTGCAGTTTTTATTTTATTTTTTTCAGACTTTTTCCCATAGGGTTTGTACACGTTTTTTGTTCGGACAATACACTTTGACACTTTGGTAAATCCGATCGACTTGAGCCTTGGCATACACTTAAACCACCACCCACAGATGATCCTAGAAGACATTCGTCACGATTACGTCATTCGTGGTCATGTGACGTCACGTTAAAGGTGCAATTTTTTCCCATAGGATTTGTACACGTTTTTCTTCAAAATATTGAATTTGACACTTCTGTAAATTCGATCGACTTGAGACTTAGCACAGACCTCGACCGCTATCCTTAGGAGGGCCAAGAGAAAAATAATCAATATGACGTCATCGCGGGTCATGTGACGTCACATTAAAGGTTCAATTTTCTCCATAGGTTTTGTACACGTTTTTCTTTAGACTATTGAATTTGACAATTTGGTAAATCCGATCGACTTCAAACTTAGCACACACCTCGACCACCATACCCAGGAGGGCCAAGAGAAAAATCGTCATGATGACGTCATTGGGGGGTCATGTGACGTCACATTAAAGGTGCAGTTGTTAAGACCCTCTATCTCTGGAAGTACAAGTCCGATTGGGGTCAAACTTGGTATTCATGTATTCCAGGATGACTTATAGACGAAAATTAAAATGACATCATGATGACGTCATTGGGTGTCAGGTGACGTCAAATTAAAGGTCAAATTCTTTCCATACGATTTGTACACGTTTTTTTTTCAACCAATATATCTTTGGCACTTTGGTTTATTCGATCGACTTTAGACTTGGAACACACTTAGACCACCCCAATATTGAAAGGAGGGTCAAGAGGAAAATCGTCATGATGACATCATCGGGGGTCATGTGACGTCACATTAAAGGTCCAGTTTTTAAGACCCTCTATCTCTGGAAGTACAGGTCCGATTGGGGTCAAACTTGGTATTCATGTATTCCAGGATGACTTATAGACGAAAATTAAAATGACATGATGACGTCATCGGGTGTCATGTGACGTCACATTAAAGGTCAAATTCTTCCCATACGATTTGTACACGGGTTTTTTTCAACCAATATATCTTTGGCACTTTGGTTTATTCGATCGACTTTAGACTTGGAACACACTTAGACCACCTCAATATTGAAAGTCATTTTAGACATGCGAAACAGCTCTGTGTTTGTCCACAAACACATTTCTAGTTTTTTTTTTCCTTTTTTTTTTTTCCACTTTCAGTGTTTTTACCCATAGGATTTACACACGTTTGTTCTGCCAATACACTTTGGCACTTTGGTGATTCCAATCGACTTGAGACTTGGTGTACACTTAGACCTCCACCCACAGATGGTCCTAGAAGAAATTTGGCTCGATTGTGTCATTCAAGGTCACGTGACGTCACTTTAAAGGTTTAATTTTCCCCATAGGTTTTGTACACGTTTTTCTTCAGACTATTGACTTTGGCACTTCGGTAAATCCGACCGACTTAAAACTTAGCATACACTTAGAACACCACCCCCAGATGTTTTTGAAAGAACTTCGGCACGATTGTGTCATTCAAGGTCACGTGACGTCACATTAAAGGTTCACATTTTTCTCCCATTGGTTTTGTATACGTTTTTCTTTAGACTATTGACTTTAACACTTTAGTACATCCGATCGACTTGAGACTTGGCACACACTTAGACCACCATCCACAGACGGCCCTAGAAAAAATTCGGCACGATTACGTCATTCAAGGTCACGGGGCGTCACGTTAAAGTTTCAATTGTTTCCCATAGGTTTTGTACACGTTTTTCTTCAGACTATTGACTTTGGCACTTTCGTACATCCGATCGACTTGAGACTTGGCATACCTTTAGAACATCACTCATATATGGTTCTGGAAGAAATTCGGCACGATTGCGTCATTCAAGGTCACGTGACGTCACGTTAAAGGTTCAATTTGTCCCCCATAGGTTTTGTACACGTTTTTCTTTAGACTATTGACTTTGACACTTTCGTAAATTTGATCGACTTGAGACTTGGCACACACATAGACCACCACACACACATATTGAAAATAATGTAAGACACTCGAAACAGCTCTGTGTTTGTCCACAAACACATGTCTAGTTTAATTTAAATTTTATACCATCAAAATAATTTAAAATCATCGAAAACGAATTTAAGTTAATTTAAACAGATTAAAATGAATCCAAACTGATTAAAACGATGACGTCAAACGTTTGTGAACATTTTGTGCAACTATCTATCACCTAACAATACAAACGTATGTTATGTTAGCACGTTCCGTTGCTGAGATATGACTTAAAGGTCGAAAAACGTAATAATTCAAATATAATCGTAATATGATGTAACATTTGTCAACATGCCGCTAGATGGCGCTATAACATTTTAAGAAGTCGACGTTAACTTGTTTGTTACTTACAACCTAGCCAGCGCCTAACATCGTTGAAAGTAAGTTCACATCGTTTTCCACTTTTAAATTATTATGCACTTCCGGTTTGGACCGGAAGAAAGGGTCATTTTTGTGTGCATGTAATACAAATTATGAAGACCATGGATTAATCTATCAATTTCCTTATAAAATTTAAATCAGATCTTTTACAGTTGATTTTATATTGATTTTCAAAGATTAAATCTAGAAATATTTGGTTGCTTGTAATCTGACATTTGATGACGTCATCGTGACGTAATTAACAGAAAGCTCGAGAGCTGTCTTTACTTTGCTATCTGATGCAAAAATCTGGATTATATCTATAGCGGTTGATTTTTAAGCGATTGTTTAAGGTTTAAAGGATTTTTCATTGTAACTTCCGGTTTGGTGACGTCATAAATATTTCTCCTTCCCAATATGGTCTAAGCACGAAGCTGATTATATACACCGGTTATAAAGTGGTTTCAGCAAACTTCGCCACACACATCAACAGATTATTCATTTTAACAATTTTTCAACCTGCCGCTAGAGGGCGCTATAACATATTATGACGTCGCCTGATTTTTTTTGGGAAAAGTTTATTCTAGCCTGACACTAACATCGTTGAAAGTAAGTTCATATCATTTTTCACTTTCAAATTATGAGGCACTTCCGGTTTGGACCGGAAGGAAGGGTCACGTGATTTTAAGCACACGAGATAAAATGAAGATTCTGGATTATTCTATCTGTTGCCACAAAAATCAAGTTTCGGTCTTTTGTGGTTGATCTGTTATTGATTTTTTTAAAGATTAAATCTATTACACCTTTAAGATAACGTCACGTGACCCTGATGACGTCTTCATCATGGCGTCTGTCGGCGAGACTGGAGTTCACTATAGGGTCTTCACCTGGGTCAAGTTTTATGGCAATGCGACTTTGTTTTTCCGTTAAAAGTGCTTGGAATTGAGCAAACAACGTTTACACAGTCTATGGGGTTGGATTGTGCGTAACCGAAAGCGTGTTTACCTACCTGTCGTACGCGGCGCCCTTCCCCTTGGGCAATTTGATGACGTCATCCTGTTTCACAGGTTGGCGGCGAGTGTCCTCTCTAGTGAGCTTACATGTGCATGTACATGTACGTACAATGTCAGTAGTGATACATGCGCTCAATACATAATACACTATCCCTGTATACGTACATGTACAAACATGTACATGTACATGTATATTATACGTGTGCCATGCACACATAAGGGGGCAATGCTTTTTGCACCTAGGCCAAAACGATTCAATTTCAAGGGTGCCGCAGGGTATGTCCAAGTTCGTCTTTTGCCAAAAAACACAGGGAAGTTCGAGAACTACCTTTACACTAACCTTTAGAGCAAAAATCAAGATTATATCTGTCAGGTTTATTTTTTTAGGAATTTTCATATGAAAAGAAGTTTTTTCATTGTAACTTCCGGTCTGGTGACGTCATCATTTTTTCTTCTCGTCGACTTGTTCCTAGCCTGAAGCTGATTAAATACACCGGTTATAAAGTGATTTCAGCAAACTTCGCCACACACATCAACAGATTATTCATTTTAACAATTTTTCAACCTGCCGCTAGAGGGCGCTATAACATGTTATGACGTCACCAGTATTTTTTTTGAAAAATACAATCTAGCCAGACACTAACAACGTTGAAAGTAAGTTCATATCATTTTTCAGTTTTAAATTATAAGGCACTTCCGGTTTAGACCGGAAGGAAGGGTCACGTGACTTCACGCACACGAGATAAATTTAAGATCTTGGGTCATTCTATCTATTGCCACAAAAATCAAGTTTCGGTCTTTTGCGGTTGATTTGTTATTGATTTTCAAAGATTAAATTAATTGCACCTTTAAGATGACGTCACGTGACCCCTGATGACGTCACCATGACGTATGTCTGTTAGGACCGAGCTCACCATAGGGTCTTCACTTGGGTAAAGTTTTGTTTGGATACGAATTTGTTGTCTATGAGAAGTGCTTGTGCAAAAAAACGTGTACAAAGTCTATGGGGTTTAGGTTACTAAAAGAAAAAAAAAAAAGAAAAAAAAAAATCAGAACAAAAACAAAGGCTTTTTCGCAAAATTTGCGAAAAAGCCAAAAAAAAAAAGAAAAAAAAAAACTTTAACGATTACAAAAGCTGTTTCGGTGAAAAACCGAAACAGCTAAAAAAACTTTAACGAAAACAATAGCTGTTTCGGCTGAAATGCCGAAACAGCTAATAAAGATGTAGATATTAAGATAAAATATATATAATATAAAATGTAGATATATCAATCTATACAGTAGGTATACTTAATAAATAACTCGGAATAATAAGCTCCTTGCGCCAACAAAGGAGAGCGCCCTTTTTCATGTAGCAACGACGCATGTCCCATGCATGGGGGAGAGTGCAATCACTGACCTCTACACATGGACAGATCATCATTGTTTCACGCTTGAAGTCGGCGCGAACTGGAAGTGCAACATTACGGACCCACGACGCCACTCTGTGAGCCAATGAAATGTCCAGGTGTAGAGTTCAGCGGGTACGGTACATATGACATAATGTTTATAAATACAAAATATACAGAGTAAATCCACTGATCTCAACACCTGGACATTTCATTGGCTCACAGAAGTGTTGTCTTAGGTCTGCCATGTTGCACTTCAGCGCAATTGGCATAATATCTAACGGATGACATGTCGGAGCTCCGATTTAAATGTGCTTAATGAGTCCAATGTTCGCAATTGTTATGGCAGATTATTCCAAATATTTGCACCACTCACAGCGAAACTTGTGGCGTAGCATTCGTTTTTGGCAAAAGGAACTTGCAGTGCCGTGTGGGTTGATTGCCTTGTTTCGCGAATAACTGTAAGTGGTGTGAAAATATTTGTCATGTACAAAGGAGTCATTTTGTTGAGACTTTTGAAGACAAGAATAGCCTTTTTTGACTCGACTCTTTTCGAAAAAGGAGCCCAATTAAGACGAGCAAACATATCATCTGAAGGGGTAAGGAAGGTACATTTGAGGATTATCCGCGCAGCTCTTTTGAGACATCTGTTTAACATATTATCGTGAGATATGTACCTTCCTCCCCACACCGTACAACAATACTCTAATGTTGGCATAACTAAACTTACAAATAGTGTGTGTAGGCTGTGTTGGGGAACACAATCACGGATTCTTCTTAGTATACCTAATTTAGATACAACAGTTTTTCTTACGTATTCGACATGTGGGCCCCAACTTAATGCTTCATCAATAACTACACCCAGACATTTATAAGACTTCACATTTCCAATACGACTAAGAGCAATGCATACATTTAAATCAACATTACATATTTTCTGCCTTGTACCAATAAGCATGCATTTGGTTTTGGTGGCATTTAATGCTAGCTTGTTTCTTACGCACCAGTTGTGAAAACTAGTAAGAGCTGTATTTAAGCTACTTTCTATTATATTAATGTTGGAGGAGCTACACGTTAATGTGGAGTCATCAGCGTACATAAATAAGTTGCAGTTTGGGGCAATACAAAATGGAAGATCGCTAGTATAAACAATGAATAAAAGTGGACCAAGTATCGACCCCTGCGGAACACCAGTGTTTACGGACAGGACTTTTGATATGGTGCCGCCAATATTCACAGACTGACTACGATCACTTAGGTACGACTTAAACCAATTAATCACAGAAGATGACATGTTCATCCTTTCTAGTTTCTTTAGTAAGATTTCATGATCAACACAATCAAATGCTTTACTGAGATCTATAAACACACTGCCTGTAACTTATTCTCCATGGCCGCAAAACACTTGTTTGTTAAGTCGTGTAGGGTGCTTTCAGTTGAGTGCAGGGGTCTAAATCCCGACTGGCAACTAGGAATCAGATTGTTTTCATCAAGGTATCTGTTTCGTCGAGTTTTGTTTCACTGACAAATTATTCTTGAGGGCGCTATCACATTTCATCTCGAAAATCGACGCATTAGAAACTGAACTTCACGAGGGTTTTACTGGGCTAAAAAGTTAGCTAAATCACTGTTTCCTTAACTGATACTGGGTTAAGTTACTGAATAGCGTTGAGGGTGAGTGTTCTAGAATTGTGTTATCATGTTAAATATGTTATATTCACAGTAAGTTTTGCATAATGAAGGATAATTCATTGTACTTTGCTAACATTTTGAGATGCGTTGTTCAGGTGTTGTTGTAGGACTTGTAGCGCGCTACGGTCAAAGGTCAAATATTGGAGTTAGATTAAAATAAGTGTTTCGAAGTTTTCAAGTAGCGAATTTAAGCTTTATTGATGGAATTATTCAATGTTCCTGAACTAATGTCAACATGTCCTAGAGTTTATCAGTTTTTGCTTGAATACTGATCAGGTTCTTGGTATGTATTGAATTTTAGGGTGTTTATTGTAGTTTTAGGTGAATTTAGTATATTCATGTACTGTATTGGAATGTTATTCATCATTATTTTCAGAATCACCTACGTACTGAACAGAACTGCACTGAATGTTAAATGAACCACTGTAGTTGTATCCGGTCACAGTAGTAAGTTTGATTTTACATGAAAAATGTGTGCTTTATAAAAGATTCATGAAACTACATGGTTTTAGTTTTCTAAATCATTAGTTTTCTACTTTTAGTTTTCTGAATGGCATTTGACAGATGTTTGCACTGTAACAATATTATTAGTAATTTCATGTGTTAAAACTGTTAATTGAGAAGCAAGTTTAAGATCTGGATTTTACACTCAAAACTGCTTTTATTCATTCTTTACAGAATTGAATGCTGATTTTTACAATTAAAATCTTCATACATTAAACGCCGGCTACCACTTCATTTTTGAATCCTCTTGGGCCTTCCACAATTCAATTTACTCTGATCCAGTCGAGGCCAAGATGGATGAAAGGAAGAAAAAACGACGAACTAGCAAGACGAGGTTTACTCGCCAGAAAAGGGTGTTGGAGCAACACATGAAGCAAGAAGATTCCATAGAAGAACTGACTGTGGAGTTCCGAAAACTGGAAGTTACCTTTACAGAACTTCAAGACCGACACGATGAGTATTGTGAGACAATACTAGACTGTGATGAATGCGAGCAGGAAGAGGGATACATTCAGACCTGCATGGATGACTTCATGGCAATGAAGCTCAAGCTGACTCAATTAAGAAAATCTCAACTTGACAAACCTGCTGGAGCTAAACCGGCAGGAGATGTTATTGCTCCACTTGATGATGGTGCCTCCCAAGGTTCCTCAGATTGCAACGCTCAACCAGAAAGCAGTGTTGCTCAACCGCAAGTTGACCTGTCACCTCTCTCACAAACACCAGCAAGTTCTGAAGTAATGCAGCCATCAAAAACCAGTACTTCTGCTCCGTACAAATTGAAACCGAGGATAGAGAAACCCAAGTTGCCGTCATTCAGTGGGGACGTCAGAGACTATCATACCTTTAAAGATGACTTCAAACACATGATTGACCCAATCTATGATGAAAAAGATGCTGTATCCATTCTGCGGAATAGTTTAACTGGCAAGCCACTTGAGTTACTAAAAGGTATTGGAACTGATTATGCTGCATGCTGGGATTACTTGGACATGTACTACGGTGATCCGAGGGTCATCTATGACATAGTAGCCCAGGACCTGACCAAATTCAGAGCGCTTAGTGATGGAGAAGATGGGCGCTTTTGTGAGTTTGCTCAGCTTGTACGGCTCTCCTTCAATATCCTAAGGCAAGTCGGGAAAGAGTCGGACATGAACAACAACCACATTCTGGCTCTCATCGAGAAGAAACTGACTCCAGATGATAGAAAGGTGTATGCCCGCATATTACAGCAGAACAGGGAGGAGGCCTCTCTTGAAGGCCTGCTCGAATTTCTCCAGGATGAGACAAAGACCAGAAGGAGGGCAGCTGCTCCCATCAGAAACACGAGTACGATAACAACTCAGCAAGCCAGAGTACATCTGACCGAAGGACGACCAGCCACAACAGAAAAATGGAAAAAGTGCTGGGGGTGTGAAACCGATAGTCATTGGCCTGATCAGTGTCCTTTCATATTAAAACTGACTCCTGAAGAACGCTATCGAAAGGTAAAGGATAAGCATGCCTGTTTCGCTTGTATGAAACGCGCCGGCAAAGGGCACAACATAAGTACGTGCAACAGAAAGAGAAAGTGCTCCCGGTGTGATTCCTATCACCATCACCTCCTACATGTAGTGAAACATGTGGCCCCGGCACCAACAGCTAAGGTTATGGCGTGCAACACCAACACAGATTACACCAATGTTGCACTACCCTTGCTGACGACTGAAATCGGGGCACTTGACAAGAAAATGACTGGAAACATTGTGTTTGACTGTTGTGCGAGTGTAACCCTAGTCCGAAAGGTAGCGGTGCAAAGACTTGGACTACATGGCAAAGGCAAACCAATCAGCATCGACATCACAACATTGGGCGGAATGACTGAGACTCACGTCACCAAGCTTCATGAGATCAAGGTGTATCACGGAGAGAAAGTTTATAAGGTTTCAGCGGTAGAGGTTCCTGAGATAACCACAGTACCGCCACTACCAGGGCAGCGCAGAGAAAAGATCGAGAATCATTTGGGATTAAAGATTAGACGTGGGTATGGAGAGGTTGACATACTACTAGGTGTTGATCATCCTGCTATGCATGGCGGTGAAACAGAGCAAATAGAGGGCTATGTCCTAAGAAATTCTCCACTGGGCTGGGTGATTCTTGGATCATCTAGTGAGGCAACTGCAAGAACATCCACTGTACTACACATACAGGTCACTGGCAAGACTGACCTCAGCGAGTTTTGGTCTACTGAGGCGATGGGGGTGAGGCTTCAAAACTGCAACTGTAAGTCTTCAAAGGACATGCAGTTGACTCCTAATGACCAACACCAATTTGAAAAGATGTGGGAGTCATGTGAGAAAGTAGGCAACAGATGGCTGGTTCCCTACCCATGGAAGAGAGACCCAAAAGATCTGCCAGACAACAGAAAACAGGCTCTGGCAAAGCTGCTGTCCATAGAAAAGAGGCTCCAAAAAGAAGGGAACAATGCTCAACTCTATGATGATCAAATGAAAGAAATGGAACAAAAGGGGTTTTCGAGAAAGTTGAGCGACGAAGAGATAAAGAATTATGATGGTCCGGTCCACTACGTTTCCCACCACCCAGTCATACGTCCTGATAAGAAGAGTACGCCAGTTCGTATCGTCTTCAATGCATCCGCTAGCTTCAACGGCCATCGACTAAATGAGTACTGGGAGAAAGGCCCGGATCTCCTCAACGATCTATTTGGAGTTCTGTTCCGGTTCAGACAATTTCCGATCGCTGTGTCAGGCGACATAGCCAAGATGTACCACCAAATCAGAATCCCCGAAAGAGACAAGCATGTCCATAGGTTCCTTTGGAGAAGCTATAAAGCGCGAGAACCAGATGTAAATGTTAAAGAGGTGGTGACCTTTGGCGACATGCCAGCACCAGCTATGGCATTGACTGCACTGAAGAGAACAGCCGCCGAAGGAGCCAAAGACTACCCAGAGGCATCCAGAGCATTGGACCGTGACACATACATGGATGACATATGTACCTCTACAGATTCAGTTGAGAAGGCAACACGTCTGACTGGCTCAATTGACGTGGTCCTAAATGCAGGTGGCTTTAAGGTAAAGGAGTGGGTGTCAAACGCAAAGTTAACAGAAGGAAAGACTGGAGATAAACCAATCGTCGGAGGTATGCCTACAGAAGAGCAGAAGGTATTAGGCGTGGTATGGAACCCCGAGACAGACAGACTGAAGTACCAAGTTAAACCAGTGGCCTTGAAGGAAAGAGATGTCATAACTAGACGGATGGTACTAAGTGAGCTGGCCAAAATATTTGATCCCATTGGCTTTACCGGTGCTTTTCTGATAAGAGGAAAGATCCTGATGCAGAAGCTGTGGCAACTAGGTGTTGACTGGGATGACGAATTACCACCAGAAGCGAAGGCTGAATGGAGAAAGTTCTTTACAGAACTGGAGACCTTAGATGGAGTATCCTTTGAGCAATGCCTGATGCCAAAGCCAGACCGTCCTGTTGAACTAATAGTGTTCTGTGATGCATCCGAAGAGGCATTTGGTACAGTGGCCTACACCAGATGGGAGAACGAGTTCGGATCTTTTGATGTGAGATTTGTCGCCGCAAAATCGAGGGTAGCTCCACTGAAGTGCCTGACGATCCCGAGGTTGGAGCTACAAGCAGCAGTATTGGCGACTAGACTCTATGCATCGGTGGTCAAGGAGACATCAGCTGAGTTTGAGAGAGCCATATTCCTGTCAGACAGCATAATTGTCCTTTCCTGGATACGTGGCCAATCACGACAATTTAAGCCGTTCGTATCAAACAGAGTGGCTGAAATTCAGAGCCAAACCGATCCTTCCGACTGGAGGCACGTCCCAGGTGAGCACAACATTGCCGACAAGATCTCAAGAGGTGTCAGAGTCCAAGACTTACAGGGCATCTGGAGAGATGGACCAGAATTCTTGAAAGAGCCTGAGGAAAAGTGGCCCAAGTTCATGCCAAAAGCTGAAGAGAGTGAAGTAAACGGAGAAAAGAGGAAGGAGAAGACCGTACTACTGATTAAAGAAGCGGATGAGGCGATAGACTGCCACAAATTCTCCAGCTGGAGAAAGTTGATTCGTGTGACGGCGTACGTCTTGCGTTTCATCTCAAACCTAAAAGCCAAGTCCAGAATCCACGACGGTCCGTTATCCGTTGAAGAATTGACCATTGCTGAAAACCACTGGCTGTTTGAATCACAGAAACCACTTCATGAACGACTAAAAAAAGGAGAGTTAAAATCACTTAGTCCATTTGTGAAGGACAAAATGATCTTTGTTGGAGGAAGAGGTCATCATGGAAAGCTCTCTTATTTAAGACAACACCCGGTGCTAATCCCCGGAAGTCATCATGTATCGTACTTGATCACAAAGAATGTTCATGAGCGTGGACATTACGGAGTCGCTACTACGGCAACCAAGGTCGGAAGCAAATACTGGGTGACTGGCGGAACAAGACTAGCTAAGACTGTGAAATACAAATGCGTTATGTGCAGGGTTTTTGAACGCAAAACAGAGACACAGTACATGGCCAGTCTGCCTACTGAGAGGATGGCGCCATTTACACCGCCATTCTACTACACAGCCTGTGACTATTTCGGACCGTATGTTGTCAAAATTGGAAGAAACAAGACCACTAAGCACTATGGTGTAATTTTCACATGCCCCAATACAAGGGCCGTGCATCTAGAAGTAGCAGTTGATTGTTCGACGATGGAATTTCTCCAAGTCCTAAGGCGATTTATGGCTGTACGAGGTCATCCTAAGCTAATACAGAGTGACAATGGTACTCAGTTCGTTGGGGCTGAACGGCAGCTGCGAGAGATGGTGAAGGGATGGGACTTGACTGAGTTGAAAGACTTTTGTGCTGAGAGACAAGTATGTTGGAAGTTCACTACACCTCTTGCCCCACATCAAAATGGGTGTGCTGAGGCGCTGGTCAAAAGTTGTAAACAAGCCCTCAAGAAGGCGATTGGAGAGCAACGATTGACCCCATTTGAGCTGCAGACATGTCTACAAGAAGTCGCAAATCTGGTCAATGAAAGGCCTATTGACAGGCACCCAAACGATCCAGATGATGGCAGCTACATCTGTCCGAATGATATTCTGCTTGGTAGGGCATCGAACCGAGTACCCCAGGGGCCGTTTCGCACAAGCAAGAATCCTAGAGATAGATTGGAGTTTGTTCAACGAATTGTGACATCCTTCTGGAAGACATGGATAAGGGATGTTCACCCAGCTCTAGTTCCAAGAAAGAAATGGAGTGTCCACAGGCGAAATGTGAGAGTCGGCGACGTGGTTATTCTGGCAGAGCCGAATCTCACCCGAGGAAAATGGAACCTTGGTAGGATAACAGAGGTTTACCCAGGAGAAGACGAGCATGTAGGCTACGCAATGTTAAGGTCACAACTGCTCACGGAAACTACAGCCGACCAATAACGAAGATAGCGGTTATTTATCTTGTTGAAGGATACGAGTAATAATGGACTGGATTGGGACCTGTATTGGTATGCGACATTCTCGCATAGGTGGGGAGAATGTTTCGTCGAGTTTTGTTTCACTGACAAATTATTCTTGAGGGCGCTATCACATTTCATCTCGAAAATCGACGCATTAGAAACTGAACTTCACGAGGGTTTTACTGGGCTAAAAAGTTAGCTAAATCACTGTTTCCTTAACTGATATTGGGTTAAGTTACTGAATAGCGTTGAGGGTGAGTGTTCTAGAATTGTGTTATCATGTTAAATATGTTATATTCACAGTAAGTTTTGCATAATGAAGGATAATTCATTGTACTTTGCTAACATTTTGAGATGCGTTGTTCAGGTGTTGTTGTAGGACTTGTAGCGCGCTACGGTCAAAGGTCAAATATTGGAGTTAGATTAAAATAAGTGTTTCGAAGTTTTCAAGTAGCGAATTTAAGCTTTATTGATGGAATTATTCAATGTTCCTGAACTAATGTCAACATGTCCTAGAGTTTATCAGTTTTTGCTTGAATACTGATCAGGTTCTTGGTATGTATTGAATTTTAGGGTGTTTATTGTAGTTTTAGGTGAATTTAGTATATTCATGTACTGTATTGGAATGTTATTCATCATTATTTTCAGAATCACCTACGTACTGAACAGAACTGCACTGAATGTTAAATGAACCACTGTAGTTGTATCCGGTCACAGTAGTAAGTTTGATTTTACATGAAAAATGTGTGCTTTATAAAAGATTCATGAAACTACATGGTTTTAGTTTTCTAAATCATTAGTTTTCTACTTTTAGTTTTCTGAATGGCATTTGACAGATGTTTGCACTGTAACAATATTATTAGTAATTTCATGTGTTAAAACTGTTAATTGAGAAGCAAGTTTAAGATCTGGATTTTACACTCAAAACTGCTTTTATTCATTCTTTACAGAATTGAATGCTGATTTTTACAATTAAAATCTTCATACATTAAACGCCGGCTACCACTTCATTCTTGAATCCTCTTGGGCCTTCCAGTATCTATATACCGATGAGTGCACCCATCTTTCTAAAATCTTAGAGATAATTGGCAGTATAGAAATAGGCCGATAGTTACCTGTACTACATTTATCTCCTCCCTTGTGAATTGGTGTTACTAAAGCATGTTTCCAATCTTTAGGGTATCGCTCACATCTTATAGACAGGTTACAAATAATCAGTTAAAGATTTAATGGTATAAGGTGAAGCAATTTTAATCATTTTAACACTAATTCCATCCGGACCTGTTGATTTCCCAACCGACATGGATGATATTTGCTTTTGAACAAACTCTTCTGTAATATTAGGTAGGGCCTACTACGCAATCTTCGTCAAAAGAATCAAAAATAGAGGCGTCAGTATTGTCATCTATTTCAAGTTCACGCAAAGGGTAGTTTCCAGCAGTACGCTTGCCAATTGTTGAAAAGTGTTCATTTAATGTATCAGCAATGTCGGCAATATCGTCAATATTTTTCCCATTTGGGGAATTTTGTACAGTTTTTTGTTTCTTAGGGAGTACCTCCTTTAGAGTTTTCCACAGCATAGATGAATTGCTTTTATTTTCTTCTATGGCGGATGTGTAGTAATTACTCTTTTTACTGCGGATTTTATTAGTTACATTGTTCCGAAGGTTTTTGTATGAATCCCAATGGATTTGTAAGCATGTGTGCTTTGCAATTTTATGTACACGATCGCGTTGCCGCATAAGTTTAAGAATGTCGCTATCCGAATTCGGACAAGTAAACCGTCCTTCGATGATCCTTTGTTCCCTTTGTTCTCTTTTGTGTTTCGATCCTCGATCGTAATACGATACAAGAACACCACCTATCGGGGTTTTGCAAGCGTCGGGTGCCCGGCAGAAGGGCATATGAGCGTTCTGACGCGAAAATCACTTTCATAAAAATTGCGTTAAAAGGCTCCAATGTTTCCCCACACGTATTATGAATCCAATGTTCTCTCACACGTGTCGTAAACCGTATGAATGTTATATTTGTCACACATCTGAATCACACTTTTTAAGAGCAATTTGTGTTAAAGGGATCGTATACGTTTGGTAATTACTCCAAAAATTAATGGCAATAAAAGCTTACTTGGTAAGAAGTACAGCAGCTTTGAAGAGAATAATGCATTTTTTGAAACTTTTCCCTTCGAAGTACTGCGATTATGGAAAAAGATATCACTTTTTATCCCCAAAAATTTGAATCTGAGAAGCGTTACTGCAGTGACGTTTCCCAGAGTGTGTATTCCAATGAAAATTATTCTTCCTGCGTGGACAAAACCGCTCCAGAATTTCGGCAATATCTCAAAATCGCTACCAATGATTTGTTTACAGATTGGTTTTATGGTATATATATATAACTATATAGGATTGATACAAACAGTGGGTTCCAATTACCAAACATATATGATCCCTTTAATATATATGATCCCCGGCACACAAGTGGCGTGTGTCATGCATGACACATGAACATTGATCGCCTGAGCCCAGCCTAATATTAATAGCGTTTTGGTTCTTCTGTAATGTATTGTAACGAAACGCGTTGTCTGGGGTCGACACACACACAGGAAGGAAACTGACACAAGTATTCTGTCGTTTTAATGCACTCCTTCTCTGGTCACAAACACTGACATGACGCTTACCGCTATCGCGCGGCCCTGGAACTGGTCTAAACCAGTTCGGCGTATGCGCTATCCAGAACGGGTCTCCCTGGCGTACCGTCAGGGGATTACACCATGGAATCGCTCTAGTGCCCTCTATC
Organism: Crossaster papposus; assembly: GCA_037893245.1. Lineage (NCBI taxonomy): Eukaryota > Metazoa > Echinodermata > Asteroidea > Velatida > Solasteridae > Crossaster > Crossaster papposus. Next base: position 108,984 of record JBAIAA010000824.1, on the reverse strand, counting down.
GGCCAACCGGCACAAACGTTACACAGCCCCCCACGAAGACCTTGTTTGCTCCCAAACAAGACGGTGGGCTCTGCCCCCGCACACCCGGAAGACCCGCACCGGAAAGCGCACAACGCCAACATTTATACAACAATTTACATTACAACAATTTACATTACAACAATTTACATTACAACAATTTTTGGGGTAAGCCCCTGGCCCCGGCACACCCCTGGCCCCGGCACACCCCTGGCCCCGGCACACCCCTGGCCCCGGCACACCCCTGGCCCCGGCACACCCCTGGCCCCGGCACACCCCTGGCCCCGGCACACCCCTGGCCCCGGCACACCCCTGGCCCCGGCACACCCCTGGCCCCGGCACACCCCTCTAATGTTAAGACTTGACTGCGACTGTGACTGCGACTGGCTCCTCTGACTGCGACTGGTGCCTTCGACTGCGGCTGGCTCTTGCGACTGCGACTGTGGTTCCTGCGACTGCGACTGCGGCTGGCTCCCGCGACAGCGACTGGCTCCTGCGACTGCGACTGGCTCCTGTATCTGGTGCCTGCGACTGCGACTGGCTCTTGCGACTGCGACTGTGGTTCCTCCGACTGCGACTGCGCCTGGCTCCTGCGACTGCGACTTGCTCCTGCGACTGCGACTGGCTCCTGTGGCCCCGACTGTGACTGCGTCTTGCGACTACGACTGGCTCAGAGAGCGTGGGCGTCCCGGCGAGGCCCCGCCCCCGCTGCGCCGACGGACCCGGCTCGGAATCGTTCCGAGTGGAACAAAACGTCTGCCGCGCCGCCGTTCACAGCATGGGCCGGCCCCCCCCCCCCGGACTCGGTTTAATTCCTGCAGAAGATCCAGAGAATGTCTAGAGACGAGGCCCCGCCCCCCACTGCATCCACGGGCACAGCTCGGAATCGCCCCGTGTGGAGCAAGACGTCTGCTGCGCCACCGTCTACAGCATGGGGCGGCCCCCCGACACAAACCTGGTAGCGGACCCGGACAAATATGGGGAAGGGCGCCCTCTCTCCAAATCGGAGTGGACGCACTGAAGCCCCCAGTCATAGGCGCATGTCCCGAAATTCCCCGCCATCCTTCTCTAACTCCTCCCCCAGGAAACATCCAGACTCCCAGGTCCCCATAACCTCCCTAGAGAGGGCCTCTAACTCCGCCAGCGTGATGTACGAAATGCACCGGCTCCTGGGCCCCGCTCCCCGGGCCCGCACTCCAGCTCGCCTCCCTGCCGCAGGGCGAGTCGGCCGCCACACCATCATGGTTTCGTGAAAACATGAAACAACTTCACCTGGTTTTCTTAGTCCTCCTGCATGCCAACCGCTGCCACCAATGTAACGAAACGCGTTGTCTGGGGTCGACACACACACAGGAAGGAAACTGACACAAGTATTCTGTGGTTTCGTTTTAATGCACTCCTTCTCTGGTCACAAACACTGACATGACGCTTACCGCTATCGCGCGGCCCTGGAACTGGTCTAAACCAGTTCGGCGTATGCGCTATCCAGAACGGGTCTCCCTGGCGTACCGTCAGGGGATTACACCATGGAATCGCTCTAGTGCCCTCTATCGGCCAACCGGCACAAACGTTACAGTATTATAGGTTTTCCCGGACGATATCGGAAAATGTGCACATTCATTTGTAAAAAATGCATTCAATTTCGCGCTGATTTTCAGAACGACGTATGTCCGAGTTTCAATTTTATTTTGTTTAATTCAAATAAATTAAATCCATTTCGCAGCAAATCTATTTATCATTGTGTCACGGCCTGAATTGAATATTCTTGTTCATTTGTTATAATTTAAATTCGCATATTCTGTGTTCAATTTTAATAAAGTATATATGGCTATACCATTCACGATACAACTTAGATTAAATCATCAATAAATCAATGTATTGTGGGACTAATTGATCATTAATGTGTTGGCTCTTTATCTTAAATACATTTTAACCCTAACCCTCCCAAATCCTCCCAAATCTTCTTTGCAAATTGCAGGGTTTTGCAGGAATGAGGTTATGTTATTTTTGTTAATGACTTCTCTATCATTCATCAGTTCAATTGTCTATCCGTCAATGACCTGTCCACCAAGACATCTGGGGAGATGTGTCTGAGAGTGGTTGTACCATGCAGTGCATTTTGCAGGTGTCACCTGTCCAAGGTTGAGTACAGCCACCTCCTGGAGACGGAGGGATCTCCAGACTTGCAGGTTCACACCAGCTTGGCCTGCTGCGTCTTGGTGTCCAAATCTGTCTTGCCATTTAGGTAACCCCAGTGTGCGCTTCGACTCCCGCCTTGAAGGCTGCGTGCGCCATTTCTGTTTGATTTAAGAATGGCGAGTAGGGGGAAGCAGTTTGATGGTAAAATTGTCAGCATCAGGGGGTAGTTGGGCTCGGACATGAGGACGAGCGTTGTCATATATCAGATATATGCGTTCACCTGCGGGGAAGAGCATACGACATTCTTGTACAGTTGTCGCTAAGAACTCCACAAAAAGTCGCTCTCGTCACGGTCTTTGATGCTATTCTGTGAGCCACAAGTCCAACCTCACCAGAAATTGCAAACGTCATAATGACTCGCCTGCCTCTCTGGCCATGAACGACACGTCTCGCTGGTACTCCCCGAGCAGCGCGACCATAAGACCGACGGGTCCAAATGTTGTAGCCAGTCTCATCAACACAGTCTGTCCAAGGACACCATACCGGAGAAACCAGTTTGCAAAGACAACTCGTGCATCTAATACTCGTGGCGAATTCCTCTGTTTTGGAACATCTTCAGCTATTAGTTCAGAGTTATAAGCATGCCATACAGAGTTCTAGCTACGGTGCTAGTTGTCACAAAAGGCTTATTAGGAAGATCAGCTCGCAGTTTAGCATTGAGTTGAACCAAAGTCATCCGGGAGTTATCGTCTAGATATCGTTGAAGGGCATCTCCCATGTCGTCGTCATCCTTCCGGTTATTGGTCCTCCTTTTGTCAGCCTGTTACGACGACTATCTCAGAGATATATGCCAACGATTGATCTGGCCGTAGAGTGGTTGATGTCCAGTCTATTTGCTACATCTAAGTAGTCGGCGTCGTCAGCATCAAAGGCATCGATAAGACGAGTTCGATCAACGTCCGAGACTCGTCTGTATCTCTCTCTTGCAGCCATTATTGGATAATTTTAGGGGGCATAAAGTAAAATCTAGCTTTTGATGCGGTCGTGGCAAATGCTGATCAAATAAAGAATGATTTTCTTCAACTTAGGGGTTTATATAACATTTATTTGGTATGTTTCAAAGACGACACCATCTGGTTTAACTCCCCATGTGTTACTTTTAATAACACATAAATGAATTCCAATGCTTGACCAGACATACAAATGCGTAGAAAATCGACTGCACATTTAGCGAAATTGATTGTTGATAAATTAAAAGGAAAACATGTTTGCAGGTGTGCATTCAAATTCGGGCGAAAATGAATTATAAATATACTAAATTCAGTGCACATCCGGGATATCGTGCGCTGATTTCTTACGACTGGATGCACCATTTTGCAAAAAAGAATTATCAATTGTTAAATAGAAAACAGGATTGTCTAATTTAAATGTGCCACATATTGGCACATTTAAATTAGGGCTGCAGTCGATGCGTTTAACGCGCGACGCAATATTTTTGGGTTTTTCGCTTAAAAGCGAAAAACCCTTTCTTTTCGTTCTGTTTGTTTTATTAGCTGTTTCGGTTTTTCACCGAAACAGCTTTTGTTTTCGTTAAAGTTTTTTTTTTTTTTTTTTTTTTTTTTTTGGCTTTTTCGCAATTTTGCGAAAAAGCCTTTGTTTTTGTTCTGATTTTTTTTGTTCTTTTTTTTTTTTTTTTTTTGGCTTTTTCGCAATTTTGCGAAAAAGCCTTTGTTTTTGTTCTGATTTTTTTTTTCTTTTTTTTTTTTTTTTTTTTTTTTTTTCTTTTAGTAACCTAAACTCCATAGACTTTGTACACGTTTTTTTGCACAAGTACTTTTGCCAGAAAACAAAGTCATATTTCCATAAAACTTAACCCAAGTGAAGACCCCATAGTAAGCTCGTGCCTAGCAAACATACGTCATGGTGACGTCATCAGGGATCACGTGACGTCATCTTAAAGGTGCAATTGATTTAATCTTTGAAAATCAATAACAAATCAACCGCAAAAGACCTAAACTTGATTTTTGTGGCAATAGATAGAATAATTAAGGATCTTCATTTCATCTCATGTGCGTGAAATCACGTGACCCTTCCTTCCGGTCCAAACCGGAAGTGCCTTATAATTTAAAACTGGAAAATGATATGAACTTAATTTCAACGATGTTAGTGTCTGGCTAGAATAAACTTTTCAAAAAATTACCGGCGACGTCATAACACGTTATAGCGCCCTCTAGCGGCAGGTTGACAAATGGTTAAAATGAATAATCTGTTGATGTGTGTGGCGAAGTTTGCTGAAATTACTTTATAACCGGTGTATATATAATCAGCTTCGTGCTAAGAACATATTGAGAAAGAGATTTATTGATGACGTCACCAAACCGGAAGTTACAATGAAAAGACCTTAAAACCTTTTCTGTTAATTACGTCACGATGACGTCATCAAGTGTCAGATTACAAGCAACCAAATATTTATAAATTTAATCTTTGAAAATCAATATAAAATCAACTGTAAGAGATCTGATTTAGATTTTTAGGAGAATTGATAGATTAATCCATGGTCTTCATAATTTGTATTACATGCAAAAAGACCTGACCCTTCCTTCCGGTCCAAACCAGAAGTGCATTATAATTTAAAAGTGGAAAACGATGTAAACTTATTTAAAACGATGTTAGGCGCTGGCTAGGTTATAAGTAAAAACAAAGTTAACGTTGACTTCATAAAATGTTATAGCGCCCTCTAGCGGCATGTTGACAAATGTTACGTCATATTACGATTATATTTGAATTATTACGTTTTTCGACCTTTAAGTCATATCTCAGCAACGGAACGTGCTAACATAACATACGTTTGTATTGTTAGGTGATAGATAGTTGCACAAAAAGTTCAGAAACGTGTGACGTCATCGTTTTAATCAGTTTGAGTTTATTTTAATCTGTTTAAATTAACTTAAATTCGGTTTTTTTTAAAACAAATACTCTAAAAAAATGGGAATACGAAAAAGCCCTATGTTCTGTTCCTTGAACAGACGTAGTTCTAGTTTTTTTTTTTTTTCTTTTAGTAACCTAAACTCCATAGACTTTGTACACGTTTTTTTGCACAAGTACTTTTACCAGAAAACAAAGTCATATTTCCATAAAACTTAACCCAAGTGAAGACCCCATAGTAAGCTCGTGCCTAGCAAACATACGTCATGGTGACGTCATCAGGGATCACGTGACGTCATCTTAAAGGTGCAATTGATTTAATCTTTGAAAATCAATAACAAATCAACCGCAAAAGACCTAAACTTGATTTTTGTGGCAATAGATAGAATAATTAAGGATCTTCATTTCATCTCATGTGCGTGAAATCACGTGACCCTTCCTTCCGGTCCAAACCGGAAGTGCCTTATAATTTAAAACTGAAAAATGATATGAACTTAATTTCAACGATGTTAGTGTCTGGCTAGAATAAACTTTTCAAAAAATTACCGGCGACGTCATAACACGTTATAGCGCCCTCTAGCGGCAGGTTGAAAAATGGTTAAAATGCATAATTTGTTGGTGTGTGTGGCGAAGTTTGCTGAAATCACTTCATAACTGGTGTATATAATCAGCTTCGTGCTAAGAACATATTGAGAAAGAGATTTATTGATGACGTCACCAAACCGGAAGTTACAATAAAAAGACCTTAAAACCTTAAAACGTCGCTTAAAAATCAACCGCGATAGATATAATCCAGATTTTTGCTTTAAATAGCACAGTTAAGACAGCTCTCGAGCTTTCTGTTAATTACGTCACGATGACGTCATCAAGTGTCAGATTACAAGCAACCAAATATTTCGAAATTTAATCTTTGAAAATCAATATAAAATCAACTGTAAGAGATCTGATTTAGATTTTTAGGAGAATTGATAGATTAATCCATGGTCTTCATAATTTGTATTACATGCAAAAAGACCTGACACTTCCTTCCGGTCCAAACCGGAATTTCCTTATAATTTAAAAGTAAAAAACGATGTGAACTTACTTTCAACGATGTTAGGAGCTGGCTAGGTTGTAAGTAACAAAAATGTTAACCGTGACTTCATAAAATGTTAAAGCGCCCTCTAGCGTCATGTTGACAAATGTTACGTCATATTACGATTATGTTTGAATTATTACGTTTTTAGACGTTGAAGGCATATCTCAGCAAAGGATCGTGTTAACATAACACCTCATTTTGTGTTGTTAGGTGATAGATAGTTGCACAAAAAGTTCAGAAACGTGTGACGTCATCGTTTTAATCAGTTTGAATTTATTTTAATCTGTTTAAATTAACTTAAAATCGTTTTGTTTTTTTTGTAATACTCAAAAAAAATGCGAAAGCGAAAAAGCCCTATGTTCTGTTCCTTGAACAGACGTAGTTCTAGTTTTTTCTTTTTTTTCTTCAGACTTTTTCCCATAGGATTTGTACACGTTTTTTCTGCCATGGCAATTTGACACTTTGGTAAATTCGATCGACTTGAAACTTGGCATATACGTAGAACACCACCCACAGATGGTCCTAGAAGAAATTCGTCGCGATTACGTCATTCAAGGTCTCGTGACTTTGCGTTAAAGGTGATATTTTCCCCATAGGTTTTGTACACGTTTTTCTTCAGACTATCGACTTTGACACTTTAGTAAATCCGATAGACTTGAGACTTGGCATACACTTAGAATACCACCCCCAGATGTTTTTGAAATAAATTTGGCACGATTGCGTCATTCAAGGTCACGTGACGTCACATTAAAGGTTCACATTTTTCTCCCTTTGGTTTTGTACACGTTTTTCTTAAGACTATTGTCTTTGACACTTTGGTAAATCCGACCGACTTTAAACTTGGCATACACTTAGAACACCACCCCCAGATGTTCCTGAAAGAAATTCGGCACGATTGCGTCATTCAAGGTCACGTGACGTCACCTTAAATATTCAATTTTTTCCCCATAGGTTTTGTACACGTTTTTCTTCAGACTATTGACTTTGACACTTTCGTAAATTTGATCGACTTGAGACTTGGCACACACATAGACCACCACACACACATATTGAAAATAATGTAAGACACTCGAAACAGCTCTGTGTTTGTCCACAAACACATGTCTAGTTTCTTCTTCTTCTTCTTGTTCTTCCGTCAATAAATCGCATAGACTTTGTACACGTTTCATTCTGCCAGTCACTTTTGTCATTAAACAGACTTCAATGTCATTGAAACCTTGCACACACTCGGAACTCATACTGAGCTAGTGCCTAAAACTCGGATGTCATCATGACGTCACCACGTGACATGTGACGTCATCTTAAAGTTTTAATAATTTAATCTTTGAAAATCAATACAAAATCAACCGCGAAAGACCGAAACTAGATGTTTGTGGGAATCGATAGAATAATTAAGGGTCTTCATTTTATCTTGTGTGCGTAAAATCACGTGACCCTTCCTTCCGGTCCAAACCGGAAGTGGCTTATAATTTAAAAGTGGAAAATGATTTGAACTTACTTTCAACGATGTTAGTCTCTAGCTAGGCTGCGCTCTACAAAAAAGTGATCGGTGACATCATAAATTGTTTTAGCGCCCTCTAGCGGCAGGTTGAAAAATGTTTGAAATGAACAATCTGTTGATGTGTGTGGCGAAGTTTGTTCAAATCACTTTATAACTGATGTATATAATCAGCTTCATGATAGGAACAGGTTGACAGAAAGAAAAAAATATGACGTCACCAGACCGGAAGTTATAATGAAATTACCTCTTTTCCTTTAAAAATTCCTAAAAAATTAACCCAGACAGATATAATCTTGTTTTTTGCTCTAAAGGTTAATGTAAAAGTACTTCTCAAACTTCCCTGTGTTTTGTAGCAAAAGGCGAACTTGGACATACCCTGAGACACCCTTGAAATTTCATGTTTTATGTCCTTGATTGCACGGCGCCAGTATACGTGTACATAGTATTGAGCGTACTTGCACGTACGATGTCAGTACGCTCCCCACATTGTACAATAGAGAAGGGAAGGCGGGACACTGGTATCCATTTGTACGGTGACATGTGAAACACGAGAGTCATCAACATAGGCCACGAGGAAGGGCGCCGCTTATGGCAGGTAGGTAATGTCATTGAAACTTTGCACACACTCGGAACTCATACTGAGCTAGTGCCTAAAACTCGGATGTCATCATGACGTCACCACGTGACATGTGACGTCATCTTAAAGTTTTAATAATTTAATCTTTGAAAATCAATACAAAATCAACCGCGAAAGACCGAAACTAGATGTTTGTGGGAATCGATAGAATAATTAAGGGTCTTCATTTTATCTTGTGTGCGTAAAATCACGTGACCCTTCCTTCCGGTCCAAACCGGAAGTTGCTTATAATTTAAAAGTGGAAAATGATTTGAACTTACTTTCAACGATGTTAGTCTCTAGCTAGGCTGCGCTCTACAAAAAAGTGATCGGTGACATCATAAATTGTTTTAGCGCCCTCTAGCGGCAGGTTGAAAAATGTTTGAAATGAACAATCTGTTGATGTGTGTGGCGAAGTTTGTTCAAATCACTTTATAACTGATGTATATAATCAGCTTCATGATAGGAACAGGTTGACGGAAAGAAAAAAATATGACGTCACCAGACCGGAAGTTATAATGAAATTACCTCTTTTCCTTTAAAAATTCCTAAAAAATTAACCCAGACAGATATAATCTTGTTTTTTGCTCTAAAGGTTAATGTAAAAGTACTTCTCAAACTTCCCTGTGTTTTGTAGCAAAAGGCGAACTTGGACATACCCTGAGACACCCTTGAAATTTCAGGTTTTATGTCCTTGATTGCACGGCGCCTGTATACGTGTACATAGTATTGAGCGTACTTGCACGTACGATGTCAGTACGCTCCCCACATTGTACAATAGAGAAGGGAAGGCGGGACACTGGTATCCATTTGTACGGTGACATGTGAAACACGAGAGTCATCAACATAGGCCACGAGGAAGGGCGCCGCTTATGGCAGGTAGGTAAACGTGCCTTCGGCAACGCAGAACTACGCGTGAATTATACACGTACCACAGTCAGTCCGCAGCGCACGCGTTAATAAGGTCATATCCCGAACTTTATTTGCAGGGCCGGCGTCGCAAATCGGCCACGAGATTTACGCGAGTAATTGCAGGAGTTCGACCGCTTTGTTTTCACGAGCTACACGTTGCAAACGAAGCAGTGATTTTCCAAGATGGCGTGGTAAGTGGAAAGCGAACGATTTTCTGAATCGAATGATATAAAATATGACGAGATTCAGTGTGTTTTTGGCAGAATTTTGTTCACTCGAAGTTAGAGTATAATTTCAAGAAATGTTTTTGTCGTGTGTTTAGTTTCTGCGCCCTGACTGGACTAACAAATATTACCAAAAATGATCACTACACATTGATAAAAGAAGCAATGATCTTTCGTTTGATATACAATTTAGCCTGTGGCGACATTTTTTTCATGTATTTTGCGACGATTTTCGTGCGCGCGATTTCAACTTTTTTGGCCATGTCTTTCGGCTTTACATACATGTACGCAGAACATGTATTTCATTATGCACACAAGCACATGTGTACATGTACATGTGCTGGATATGCACTAGATGCGATGGTGATTGCACAGTAGCCTTATTTATATGCTAAAGTTAGGTTTCTTTCATGTATAAAAACGACTTAGGCCTTTGTTTTTGTTCAAAATGATAACAAATTGTTTAATAATAATACATTTAGTTACTACTATTATTGTGCTAAACTTCATAGTTCCTATTTCTGTCTTCCAATATGTTTCTTATACTAGGTAGCACTCGTCCACCACCATGGCCATGCCCACCACCATGGCCATGCCCACCACCATGCCCACCGCAGCTATCGCAGCCATTGCCAGCATGTCAGGAGCCTCTACAGAAGGCCAAAGGCAACTCTTGTCCTTCGATATTCTCTCACAAAGTATCTCAAAGAGAACATCACTACTAAAGTTGGTTGATTTGCAGGTAGTGACTCATCGCGGTACTACAATTTCTGACCTTAGAAAGTATCTGCTTCATCAGCATGACATCTGCTCTTATTCCTCCATGGCCTGACATTGTATTTGTAATGATTCATGTTGGGACAAATGATCTAGAGTTGGGTTTCCAAAGAAGTGTTGAAAATAGTTGAAGATTTAAATGTACTGGTGGATATGCAGCACGTGCTTTGTACATGTAGATTTAAAGGTTTTGTATTTTAGTTTTAAATAATATACATGACTTTGTGTCAGTGTTGTGCAAACGCAATGCAGCTAAAACAGATCAAAACCGAGTCTGGCCGAGTCGGGTCAGTTTGTCAAAATAATAATGCCCCAAACTATGCCAACAAAGTTTTGAGCTACAATGTAAATTTGACACAAACGGCATATAACTTTATTAATGCAGATTGTATTATTTCTATTATCAGTGATATAATTTATGTGCATTAACATTTATATTAGCAAAATTTATGTCTTATTTAAAATATTTTGTTTTTGCAATGTTAGAAGCGGGCATACATTGTAATTTAATATTTACAATAATTTAATGCCAAAGAAACTATGCCAAAAACATCAAGCAAAGATAAAACAAGCTTTATTTACTTTTATAATAAATCTCAATGGTTTGCACATTGAACATTATGCCAAAGATGAATAAGTTTTAACAATTTCAGGGTTTAATTTAACAATTTTATTCAAGCCATATAACATCAACAGGGTATGTTAATGTAAGCGATAAAATTCAAGTTTCAGATAAAAAGTGCAGTTTCTTTTATAAACCAACCTCACAATACAGATATAAATTGTTGTAAACATTTGTATTTATCAATGTTATTGTTATCAATACATTTTAAACAACGACTTCATTTGTCGCTTGTTTTTTGTTTATTTGGCTGTATACATTGTATTATGCAGGCAATAATATTATTTTTTAATCAGTCCACTGTTAAAAAGAAAAAAACCCTGAATAGCAGATAAATCCTTTTCGCTCGAGCTTACAATTAAAAAAATACACAAAAAACAACTGCGTATTGAAATGTGCATGAACTACACGTTACACGAAGCCTTTTTCAATGACGTCATTTTCGACCAATGAGGGCGCAGGAAGACTATGGACTGTCATGGCGGGATGTTCCGTTTGTTAATTTATTGAGGTTAAAATTTTCTGCGCCCTGACTGGACTAAGTTAAATCAACCCCAAAACTACAGTTTTGTGATAGAATATGAAATTATCTTTAACATCAGTGTAAAATTGGGTTGTGGCCGCTGCCAGAAGATGGACAAAATTCGTCTTTTTTTAAAGGTCAATTTGTTGGTTCGGGATCTTTTTTTACGTTATAAATTTCACCCTCTAAATGTCATATAATTTCCAATCTGATTTGATAATATAACAAAATGTTTCCTTATCCAAAAGAAAATATACATAATATTGACAGCCAGTGAATAAAACGGATGTTTCGGACCAAATTCCAGGCGTTGTCGCCAGCTCATTAAGTATTCAAAAACGAGGTCACGCACAAAGTGCCATGCATAAATCGCACATAAAAGAAACGGCTTTTCAGTGCCCTGCGGACTGACTGTACCATATAATAGATGTACGCGAACTTTTGCACAAGTACTTTTAACAGAAAACAAATTGGTATTCCCATCAAACTTGACGTTTGTGGGAATTGATATAATATTAAATCCATGATCTTCATTTTATCTCGTGTGCGTGAAATCCCGTGACCCTTCTTTCCGGTCGAAACCGGAAGTGGCTTATAATTTAAAAGTGGACCATAATGTGAACTTAGTTTCAACGATGTTAGTCTCTGGCTAGTAGTGCTTTTCACACAAAAATACCGGTAACGCCATAACATGTTACAGCGCCCTCTAGCGGCAGTTTGAAAACTGTTAACAATAAATAACCAGTTGATTTGTTTTGCGAAGTTTGCTCAAATCACTGTATAACTGTTTTATATAATCAACATCTTGTTAGGAACAAGTTGGCGAAGACAAACAAATATGACGTCACTAGACCGAAAGTTACAATGAAAAGACCTTTAAACCTTAAATAATTGCTGAAAAATCAACCGCGATAGATATAATTCTTTTTTTTTGCTTTAAATAGACAAGTTCAGACAGCTCTCGAGCTGTATGTTAATGACGTCACGATGACGTCATCAAGTATCAGATTGCAAGCAACTAATGATTTGTAGATTTAATCTTTGAAAATCAATATCAAATCAAATGTAACAGATCTGATTTAGATTTTAACGGGAATTGATAGAATAATCCAGGGTCTTCATATTCGTATTACATGCAAAATGACTTGACCCTTCCTTCCGGTCCAAACCGGAAGTGCCTTATAATTTGAAAGTTGAAAATGATATGAATTTACTTTCAACGATGATAGTCTCTAGGTAGCCTGCACTCTACAAACAAAGTTACCGGTGACGTCATAAATTGTTATAACGCCCTCTAGTGGCAGGTTGAAAAAAGTTCATTTTCGTGGCGAAGTTTGCTCAAATCGCTTTACAATTGGTATTTATAATCAGCATCTTGTTAGGAACAAGTTGGCGGATAAAAACAAAATAATATGACGTCACTAGACCGGAAATTACAATTAAAAGACCTTTAAACATTTCTGAAAATTAACCGCGAGAGATATAATCCAATTAATAATTAAAAATTTGCAGTTTTGAAAAAATTAAATAAAGAAATGTATTAAATGAAATCATAAATGTAATGAACAATACAACAAAAAAATGCGAAAAAGCCATATGCTCTGTTCCTTGAACAGACATATCTCTAGTTAAAACTTTGTAATTGTTATTTTGCAGAATCATCCTTTCAAACATGAGTGAAGTCGCGTTAATAAGCAAGGATTTATATTAAATGTACGCACCTCTGTCGTTCAGCATTATAACAGGTTTGTCATAATTATTATTGGTGGTTTAGATTTAGCCGCTCAATTATGACAGTTACACCACCATATAGGTGGCAGTTACACCACCAGGGTGGCATGGGTGGCTTGTGTGTAAAGCGCTTGCCTCTCACCAATGTGGCCCGGGTTCGATTCCCGGCCCGGACCATGTGAGTAGAGTTGTGCAATGGTTCTCTCCTGTGCCACGAGGGTTTTTTCCAGGTCATCCGGTTTTCCTCCCTCCTGAAAAAATCAAACACTTTCGATCTCAGGCTGTGCTCCGTAGTCATATATGGGTCGATGTGGCCGGCTGCCGTAGGCGCCTTTACGTGCCAGCGACTCGACCACGTTGTAGCCGCGTCCTTCGCAATTCAGCACACCAGCTGCGAGTAAGGATGATTAGCCTCCCAAATTATTATTATTATTATTATATTATATTATATTATAATATATCTGTAAACTGGTGGAAACGAGTTTTCTTGAACATTATTTTGTTTGGTAAACGCTACCATCGTATACAACCGCATCCCTACAAAAATAACTAGCTTGGAGTTCCAGGTGAAGGTCATCGAGGGACTTCTTCGATCCATTCCAGCACACGTTGCCAATGAAGTGTCACGTCTTTCGAGTCAACCTTATCCTGGGAGAAGTGTAACCAGCAAAAAGCGCAACTGTTAGTCCTGCAGATTACTACAATAATATTGCATTTAGTGATACAAGCACCAAAATTGGCACACATGCTCATTTTGGGTCACTTTACACAAAAAAACCGTTAGCCAAATTAAAATCCAAGATGGCCGCCATTTTTGAAGATGACCGCCACTGAAGGCCAAAGTTCACCGAAATATTGATGTACGGAAGGATAGAATGGCAATACAAGCAAAAAACCTTGGCATTTAACATCTGTTTTGTCTCTCTGTTGTTGGCATATCCAAAACAGTATATTAGGCACTTGCAAATTCAAGATGGCCGCCATCTTCCAAAATGGTCGCCACTCAATGGCTAGTAGTAGTGTTACCAAGGATCAAACAGTAATACAAGGACCAAAATGGGCATTTAATCTCCATTTGAATCTAATATTATGCTAAAATTGTCAACCAGTTGGTAATTCAAGATGGCTACCATTTTTAAAGATGGCCGCCACAAGATGACTCAGCCTATATGTTACAAAAAGTGACACATAAATCGTAACATATCTGGTACAAAGACATACAACACACTCTAAAAACAGATTGGTTGAAAATAACCAATATATTAGTCGATTTCAGCCAATCCTGTTGGTAGATATAGTCAAGTTCACTGTGTAATTTCGTTAACTTTTGGGGGGGATTTGCGTTTCTACGGTCATCGATCGACTGTCAACACCAATAAACTGGATACCCCTGTAGGACATCACTTTAACCAGCCTAACCATTGCATTTCTGATATGATTCTTCAGGGCATAGAATCACTTGGCCATCGGAAAGACTCAGTCCGCCTCAGCCGGGAGAAAGTCTGGATGAATCGTCTTCGGACTATTCAACCACATGGGCTTAACATCCAACTAGGAAATGATTAACTTCTATCTTTTCTCCATTTGTCATCTGTTTCAGATTCATTCCTTGCCAGAATTTTGTTTTTGTTTGTTCTCACTTCTCTGGTTTTCCTCAAACACCCCCCCTCCTCATTACTCCTATTCATACTTCTTTGTCAGTTCTTCCCTTTGATCTCCACCCTGGACCCCTTTCCTTGTGGCTTTACCCCTTCTGTTTTTGTTCCTACCCCGCCTTTGATCCTACCCACACTGACCTCACCCTTTAATCCCTCAGCATAATCCTCCTTTTGTTGTTTGTTCCATTGAACTCTGTGCTTTTTTCTTTTGTGTTTTTTCAGCGTCCATGATGTGCATGATGCTGTGTATTGCCCTATATATGTTTGTTTCGTGTACACAGTCATTTAGTCTCTGAAGAAGATCTTGTTAAGATCGAAATATTAGGTCCTCTTAACTTATTTGATTTCATTTTTGGAAACGTTAGGATATACTTAACATGAAAACCAATGTTTACATTTGCTCTTAGGTTCTTTATGGCGGCCATCTTGGATTTTTTAAATGGCATTTTATGACGTCATGATGACGTCACACATTTTTTTCACAATTATGTGCATATGTCTATGACCCAATAAACCTATTACAAAAAGAATTATGAATTTATTATGTTCTGTTGATGAGATATGGCTTAAAGGTTAAAAATTGAAACAAAATCATAACAAATCACACGATGACGTCATCATGATGTCACTTCAATTTATATCTATAACACATCCCTCCATACCTGCATACCAAGTTTGAACCCAATCGGACCTACACTTCCAGAGATATAGGGCATTGAAAAAAATAGACCGTTAATGTGACACCCAATGACTTTTCATGTGTCACGTCACATTAAACAACAATTTTTTTCAAAAGAACCTAAAAACAAATGTAAACATTGGTTTTCATGTTAAGTATATCCTAACGTTTCCAAAAATGTATAGTTTAGCAAATCCCCCCCAAAAGTTAATGAAACTTTCAATATGTACATTATGAACCTGACTGATATGTGGATAACCAAAATATTGGTTAAAATAACCAATCTGATATTGGTTACCTAGTCAATCCATATTGGTTATAACACCAACCAATGCAATGTTGGTTGATTTAACCAATCCACAATGGACTCAAACCAATTTGTATTGGTAATTTGTATGGGTTATAGCACTAACCAATACATAATATTAGGGCTGCATATTCATATTGGTTAACACGCAACCAATTTGCATAACATCAACCAAACAATTTGCATAACACCAACCAATACAATATTTACTTCAAAGGTTCCAACGCAACCAATTACATAACGTGGACAAATTACGTAATTAAATAATACCAATGGAATTAACTTATTACACATTGAATTACGCATGAGGCCGTAACGAGGGCGCTATACACTTCAGTTCAGTTCAGTTCAGTTTATTTTCCACAGTACCAATAACATAGAAAAACATTTAGATTAAAGGTACAGATAAGGCAAAACATAAGTACATTGTTAAAAAGATGGATGATACTGCGGAGGAGCCCATAAAGAAGCAAAGCTTGTAAGGAATGGGTACCTGAAAGCATGCATGTACATTGAGCCGAGTAGATGTGGGTTTGTTGACTACCAAACAAGTGTACAAAAAATCGCATACTCGTAATTGATCCCCAGAATATGGGCTCAATGTACATGCTGCTAACAATGGACATATTAACACAAAAAGTGACAAATAACAACAGACATAAACAGTATACTACGACAGGTCAGCAATGGAGGTACAATGTGCATGATAAATTAATTAAATCATCAAATTAATAATAGGATTTCAACAAAGTAGACTTATGTACATGTTTAAAAACGGGAAGATTTTTCGAAGTTTTAAGACTAGGTTGCTGTAAAAATCAAAGATATTTTTAAAAAGGTGGCAGACTTCAAAAAATGGATTTTGGCAATACTCCATGTATGAGTAGGTATGGGTACAGGAAACACAAAAATAGAAAAAAAAATGATATTGGATGTTTGTTGCCATGGTAACGGCCAAAATAAGATTTCCAACAAATTTTTCAATTTTTTACACTATTTAAGTAATGAAATATAGGTAAATTGGAAGTACAGGTACATCTAAAGGGGAAAGAGTAGAAGTTTTTCTTTTACACATATTGCACAACCATGTTTACTCTTTCAGAAAATGATTTTAAAATGTAATGTGTGTGTTCCACTTTGGATCAAACCATTATTTCAAATAGGGGTGTTGTCATCATTTTTTCTCATAGCGAAAAATGGGGTATTGAATTGGGCCATAAAGCCGAAAGTAGCACTTTGTGGATAATGCCACTTTCATAGTTGGTAGATAAGATACCAACCTACATAAACATGGAATAAAATGTTTTGGTATTTCAAGTACGCGAAAACTGTGTTGCCGGAAAGTTAGCACTTTGGCTGGAAACAAACGCAACAAATGGCCAAATAGTATACATTAAAGAAAGTCCTAATTGCCAAATTATATAGCAATTTGGTCATATTTATAATAGAATACATAAAATGAATGTTGATATGAAGAGAACAAATACTTAAATGGCATTAAAGGCAGTCAGTGTTGCCAGAGACATGATTTTATGTGATTTTATGTAATAGTTAAGATACCGGTACATGGAATTGGTAAGTTACTTTTTATATCAAACATTTTCTTTTGGACCTGGACTACAGTATTTAAAATATAACAGTATAAATGGATACAAAATAAAACAAAGTTGCAACACTGTTGCCTGTTACCCATCTATATTTCATCAACAAGTTGGCATTATATCAAGCATGTATAGTGAAACATTAAAATTTCAGGAATAAAACCAACATATTTTTGAAAATTAATTTTTTTATTTGGCATTTTTTTACAAAATTATTGTCATATCTTATTGTTTTCATTGTTTAGCATTCCTTACACACGGCACCTATAGAGGAGTTAAAATGTAGTAGTTTATGTTCTTTGAACTAAATACAATTGCTCAATGAATTGATCATCTGCTCAAAAAAGCTGACCACTGACTCAGAGAGTTTATGTTTACATTATATATACCCAGCACGATATGTGGCAGAGGGGTACCCCCTCTTATCCCTATACCTTATACACACTCAACACTATTGTAACCTAACCCGGCCATCCCCCCTTGAAACCTAAAAGGAATTCCTGAGATTCCGGGAACACAATAGTCAACACAAAAAAGGGGGGGTTTTCTCTGCCACATATCGTGCTTCATATGACATTATATCCCCTGGCCCAGACATCTGTTTATATTAGATCCCCACTATACATGCTTGCACCTTGGGCTATAGTGATCACTCCTCCCTGTCCTCAACACATGCAGACTGGTAAATACTTGCTACTACATGTACATTGGGTCGTATGAATAAAAATTAGCAAATGCTATGAAGTACAAGCAAAAAGTAAAAACATTTACTTCGAAGTAAAAGCATTAAGGAAAAGCAAATGCTTTAATTCGTATGAATAAAATAAAGTTTTACTGTTTAGCATTTACTGGCTGAAATAGCAGTAGGCCCTAAATGCTTTTTACTTCCAATTGATTTTACAGCCGAATGGTTTATAACAATAGAGTCTGTCTTGTGTATACGATACACACCCACACAGAATAAAATCGGAACCTCAAGTTGCTGCTTTGCAGCCATGATGCCCTTTTCTGTCTCAGCAATATTGCAAGAAATTATCGGCCATCTACGTCTCATTCCCTTCCCCAAAATCAGTACAACTGCTTGTATTTTATTCCTAGACAATCCATCTTCCATGTTCATACCTTTTCCTGCCTAACCATATACAAAAGCTCATATTTTTCATATTAGTATTTGCTTCTCTTTTTTCAAGGTAGCCCCGACCCAACCTTGAACAATTACGAGTTAATACTGCAAATCTGAAGCATTTACTCATTTTTATTCATACCAAATGGAGCAAATACTAATATTCTAGCAAATGCTGGAAATTGAACAGTAAATAATTTTAGTCTTTAGCAAATAGTTTCCAGTAAAATCTTTTGCTTTATTTTTATTCATACAGATTCCACTGAGTAAATGCTTGAAAATTGGTAGTAAAAGCAAATGCTAGGTTATATGCATACGGCCCAATATACTACAAGAACTTGGAAGTGGTACCAGCAGATAATCCTGTAGCTTTACTGCTTTACATGTAGATCAAGTTCAACTGCTATGAACAGGCAACATATTGGAACAGTTGTATTTTATCTCAAAATATTCATAATTCTTTTTTAATGTTTGAGAATGCTAAAAAAAGTGTAACTAAGGTTTATTACCTTCAACTTTATAGAAGTCTGCTGTGTGATCTTATATACAGAGACGATACTCTGAAATCCAAATGATCCACTGTTCAAATCATATAATTTATAAGTACTATCTGAGATACTGATATGGAAATTATCTCTATGTACTATTTCGGATATGGAAGTATCTTTATGTATAGACTTTGTGCATACTCTACTCTGTGCCAAGGCAAGTAACAGATGTCCACAACATGGGGGTAAACTTTACATATAGTGTTTTGAGCTGTTTTATGGGGGAAATGAGGCCATTTTATTTTAAACACTTTATCTGTGAATGAAATTTCAAATATGTTTTGGCATTGTTGCATCTTCCTGCGAGTCTTCAATTGAGATGCTTTTCCAGCATGTCCAAATGTTATCATGCGATGTATACTTGTTATGCAAAATCTAGTGTATAAACTGCATATTAACAGACGCTCTATTGAATTTGAAGGCCTTTGCAAATGTATGGCTAATGCCTTTTTGAAAGACTGGTTTTACATTTGTTGCTGCCAATTATGTGATTGCTAATTATGCAATCGCCAATTATGTCATCGCCAACTATGTCGTCGCCAACTTTGTTATTACCAACTGCGTCATTGCCAATTGTGTCACTATACAATGTCACTGCCAACTTTGTCACACAACTATGTAAATTGAGTTGTTTTTACGAGTTTCGGTCTTTTAATGCTACTTTTCTGGCAACACTGGCTTGTGATGCATGTTTATACAATTGAGAGTTATGTTTTTATACTTGTAAGTTGCTTTATTATATTTTGTCCTGATATTTTGTCAATCAGCATCATTGTTCAGCATGTAGAAAGTCATCAACCAGCATTATTTTCCATATATAAGATCTAAAAATATACATTAAAACCACCAAAAAGCATAAAGTTTCTGGCAGCACTGCTCCCCTGTACAAAAAATACCAAACATTTTGTTTCTTTATTCTTACAGACCAGCATCTTATCTTTCAATCTTGGAAGCAAAACATTCCTAAATATGCCACTTTCAGACTTCTGACATTTTCAGCAACCACCTCTATTTCCCAAATTGACTTTTTCTCAAAACACCCCTATATGAAATAATGGAATCTTCCATTCACAATTAACTGTACTTGTATCAAGTGCATTTTTGGAAAGATTAAGGATGTATCTTTACCATGTTGAGCTGAGAGGTAGGTAAACTGTTACAGTGAAGCTCACAACCTTCGGTCATTTTTACTTTTGAAAAGAGCTAAATTAGGTGAAATATGGTAACTTTCTATTTTCACCTGTTGCCATGGCAACCAAAGTGTGGATGCAATAAATATGCTTTCTTTTTACACTTTGGATGAAGGCCTTCACATGTGCAAAGAATAAACAAAATCCATTAAAAAAAATCTGCCACCACTTCTTTGATTTTTAGAGCAACTCAGTCTTAAGTTGTTCATTTAACGAATTCCAAAGCTTGGGTCCCTCATATTTGACTGTTTTGTGCGTAAAAGAAGTACGAGCATATGACACGTGAAAATTGGCGGCTTGGCGAGTAATATGAGAATGAATGTCACGGTTGTGGGTAAATATATTTGTGATTGAAGATGGTAAAGTATTATGGGTAGATTGATACATGAGAGACCCAAGCTGATAGTAATACATATCTTTAACTTTAAGTGTTTTATGTTTACAAAAGAAGGGATTTGTATGTGAATTAAAGTCAGCAAAATTAATAGTGCGTAATGCCCGCTTTTGTAGAAGTAACAGCCTGTTCAATTTAGTAGTTGAACTGTTTCCCCTGAAAGTTAGCTAAAATGTGCCTGGTAATTAACTGAACATGCTAGGCCCAAAACTGTGGAAACCAAAGCCCGTGTGATGAAATATGTCTTGGGGTTGATAAGGGATAAGAATGTTGTTATTAATTATTTACGACTAGCCTTTGTAAGTTAATTAAGCCAAACACTTATGCTGCGTTCCAATCGCGTCGTGTTTATTCGTGTTCACCGTGAATTTGTCCATGTTCACGAGTAGGTTGCATTTCAAACGCTACCCGCCAAAACGCACGCGCACAGTCGAGTTAGTCGTGCGGTACCGGACGTAAGGACATTTTTTTCGCGCAAGAACTCGCACATGAACCAACACGCATGCGCGATTATTTTATTCGTTATGAAGTCATGAACATGGAGAAAAAAATCCACCTCGAGTTCACCACTGGTGAACACGAGTTACCAGGCGATTAGAACGCCATACGACTCGTGAACTCGTGAACACGATAAACACGACGCGATTGGAACGCAGCAATATTCAACTGAGAACCGTTTGCTATGTATGTTTGAAATTCGCTTCATTATTTAGGCACAATGAGATTGGTGAAATCAAGGCATCTCATCTTACCCGTTTAGCAGATAGCCAAATCTTTAGTATCTTCATCTCCAAATCCGAAACTGACATTTTTAGAGAGGGAATTTGGAGGCGAAGCCGAACACGAGCAAAGGTTTCGAAAAAAACAAAAACCATTAGGCCTATTATCTGTGTTTTGTTTGGTAAACGCTACCATCGTATACAACCGCATCCCTACAAAAATAACTAGCTTGAAGTTCCAGGTGAAGGTCATCGAGGGACTTCTTCGATCCAGCCCAGCACACCTTGCCAATGAAGCGTCACGTCTTTCGAGTCAACATTATCCTGGGAGAAGTGTAACCAGCAAAAATCGCAACTGTTAGTCCTCCAGATTACTACAATAAAATTGCATTTAGTGATACAAGCACCAAAATTGGCACACATGCTCATTTTGGGTCACTTTACACAAAAAAACCGTTAGCCAAATTAAAATCCAAGATGGCCGCCATTTTTGAAGATGACCGCCACTGAAGGCCAAATATCACCGAAATATTGATGTACGGATGGATAGAATGGCACTACAAGCAAAAAACTTGGCATTTAACATCTGTTTTGTCTCTCTGTTGTTGGCATATCCAAAACAGTATATTAGGCACTTGCAAATTCAAGATGGCCGCCATCTTCCAAAATGGTTGCCACTCAATGGCTAGTAGTAGTGTTACCAAGGTTCAAACAGTAATACAAGGACCAAAATGGGCATTTAATCTCCAATTGAATCTAAATTACGTAATTAAATAATACCAATGGAATTAACTTATTACACATTGAATTACGCATAAGGGCGTAATGAGGGCGCTATACACTTCAGTTCAGTTCAGTTCAGTTCAGTTTATTTTCCACAGTACCAATAACATAGAAAAACATTTAGATTAAAGGTACAGATAAGGCAAAACATAAGTACATTGTTAAAAAGATGGATGATACTGCGGAGGAGCCCATAAAGAAGCAAAGCTTGTAAGGAATGGGCTCCTGAAAGCATGCATGTACATTGAGCCGAGTAGATATGGGTTTGTTGACTAGGAAACAAGTGTACAAAAAATCGCATACTCGTAATTGATCCCCAGAATATGGGCTCAATGTACATGCTGCTAACAATGGACATATTAACACAAAAAGTGACAAATAACAACGGACATAAACAGTATACTACGACAGGTCAGCAATAGAGGTACAATGTGCATGATACATTGATTAAATCATCAAATTAATAATAGGATTTCAACAAAGTAGACTTATACATGTTTAAAAACGGGAAGACTTTTCGAAGTTTTAAGTTGTTCATTTAACGAATTCCAAAGCTTGAGTCCCTCATATTTTGACTGTTTTGTGCGTAAGAGAAGTACGAGCATATGACACGTGAAAATTTGCGGTTTGGCGAGTAAAATGAGAATGAATGTCACGGTTGTGGGTAAATATATTTGTGATTGAAGATGGTAAAGTATTATGGGTAGATTGATACATGAGAGACCCAAGCTGATAGTAATACATATCTTTAACTTTAAGTGTTTTATGTTTACAAAAGAAGGGATTTGTATGTGAATTAAAGTCAGCAAAATTAATAGTGCGTAATGCCCGCTTTTGTAGAAGTAACAGCCTGTTCAATTTAGTAGTTGAACTGTTTCCCCTGAAAGTTAGCTAAAATGTGCCTGGTAATTAACTGAACATGCTATAGGCCCAAAACTGTGGAAACCAAAGCCCGTGTGATGAAATATGTCTTGGGGTTGATAAGGGATAAGAATGTTGTTATTAATTATTTACGACTAGCCTTTGTAAGTTAATTAAGCCAAACACTTATGCTGAGTTCCAATCGCGTCGTGTTTATTCGTGTTCACCGTGAATTTGTCCATGTTCACGAGTAGGTTGTATTTCAAACGCTACCCGCCAAAACGCACGCGCACAGTCGAGTTAGTCGTGCGGTACCGGACGTAAGGACATTTTTTCGCGCAAGAACTCGCACATGAACCAACACGCATGCGCGATTATTTTATTCGTTATGAAGTCATGAACATGGAGAAAAAAATCCACCTCGAGTTCACCACTGGTGAACACGAGTTACCAGGCGATTAGAACGCCATACTACTCGTGAACTCGTGAACACGATAAACACGACGCGATTGGAACGCAGCAATATTCAACTGAGAACCGTTTGCTATGTATGTTTGAAGTTCGCTTATTATTTAGGCACAATGAGATTAGTGAAATCAAGGCATCTCATCTTACCCGTTTAGCAGATAGCCAAATCTTTAGTATCTTCATCTCCAAATCCGAAACTGACATTTTTAGAGAGGGAATTTGGAGGCGAAGCCGAAGACGAGCAAAGGTTTCGAAAAAAACAAAAACCATTAGGCCTATTATCTGTGTTCTGAACAGATCGCGTGTAGAATCGAGGGCGCCCTCAAAAAGCTCATGTTCGGAGTATTAATGATTGAACTGGCGGACGGCGCGCCACAAAACAAATTGGAAAACCCAGTCTTGGAGCAAGACTACACCAACCCGTGAAATACGCTTGCCCGAAAGCACATGACGTTTCTGCTACAGTAAGCGCTATAAGCAGGAATGACGTTGCCGTAGGAAAAAAACATAATACGTGTTGACCAATCAACAGCTTTGGCCAAATGTCTGCTCTGAATGACGCCACAACACACGTTGGGATATATCGGGCGTTTGTAGTGTGGGCTCTAGCTACACACTTGAACGTCTGATCCTATAACTAATTAGAGAGGCTTGGTACTAAGAAGCTCAATCTGTACACTTTGTGCTCGACCCGACCATGGCAGCACGGCTCACTGGGACCGGAAAGTGTCGCCTCTTGCTCCTCCTGGCCTGGGCTCTGTTGGCCGGGCTTTGGGCTTCGTGCGCCGGGGTCGAGGCCCTAATGCAACCCTGGTGCAGCATGGTAGACATGGCATTGTTCGGTTATAACGTCTCGTCGGCTCACACCCCGACGCACAAGCTGTGTCACCTGGCCTGCCTGGACATCACCGGGTGCCGATCGGCCAACTACTGGTATAGGAGCAAAGTGTGCCAATTTAACAGCGTGTCGCACCTGAACGTCTCCGGTGATCATCTGGTCGAGGAGGCAGGATCTCTCTATACCTTCACCCAGCAGGTTAGCAATAAGTGGTTTATTTTATAAATCGATTAAAAAAATCATTTACTGGGTCATGCACCAAGGCAGAGATTTGGTGGTGGGGTTGAGTGGCGATGCTTGGTATGGCATGCACAAAACCGCAAATGTTATTGGGAAAACATGCATAAAATGTGTTTTTTTCCATTATTACAAACTTCTCGCAAGTTCATGTATTTATTTTTTTATCTGAACGTTTTTGTTTGTACATCTAAGTTTTTAAAGGTAGTAATACACCATTTGCAGATGTCGGAAATATTTACTACCGAATTATTATCACGCCCCTTTGTACAACCTAGAGTCCGCCCCTCCGTGAAAACCAAATCCCACCTTTTCTACTTTTACGCCATTTCGATAAATATGTTTTTGTGCACAGAAAACGCGTTTCTTTGTAAAAACGAAAAATGCAATTACATGGTTTGGAACTATGCGCCAGCAACGAAAACTTACAAGACCCAAAAATGTGAATTATGTTTTCTGATTACACCAAACAGAAAACGTGATATCCATTTAGCAAAACTTCAACACAGTATTGTTAAACATTCTATTTGAAGGGAAATTCTAGGCTCAATAATATTTTACCTAGTCTAAAAGAATATATGGTAACATACTGACTCCGCAGAGAATTTGTTTTGATTTGGTATCGAGAACGACACGATTTCTTGCCATTCAGGAGTACAAGGGCGCGGCCATATTGTTCAAATTTCCCGCCTCGCCCGGAACATTATGACGTAGTGTCTGCACCTCAATGCACATCGCTTTATTGCCTGTTGTTCGCACTGGTATCCCACCTGGACGCGGCCAACTACGTTATGCAGACGTATGTTGTACGGCGCCCGACTATTGCGAGTACATTATTGCATTTCTGTGCAGAATATCGACTTGACGCGCCACAAACTATCGTTTATTTTTGTATTTTCTGAGAAGAATAGAAAATCTGTAAGCTAGTAATTATGGCATCAGGTCCTTCTCCGTATGATTTTGAGCCCACTTTCACATGTACAGTTCAAATTATGTATACACTATGCCGTACACAAAAGGGTTCACTTGCATTCCTCTCGCGTGCAGGGCCGCTATCGATCGGGCTTCGTGTGCTGATGGTGCATCCATACACTACGTCACAATATTTCGGATGTACCGATAAACCAGAACAAAATGGCGGCTCGCATGACGGTAAGGCATACAAAAATAAATGTTATGTTGGCGTAACGGGCCCCAAAAAATAGGGTAGGTAGGTAGGGATTTTTTATAATTTTTTTTTCTCCTCTTAGCAATGAAAATGATATGTTTTCTAATTGTAGTGATACAAGATAGCGTGTCCAGGTTCAATATATACACAATCCACACACACAACAATGAAAAACATTCATAAATGGTTTCAAAGGTATTTATAACTAGATTTATATAGATTTTAATCGTTAAATTTCGTCCCTTGAAAAAAAAAATATCCAGGGTCGGCCGTATTTTTAGGGTCGGTCGGGTTACGCCAACATAACATTTTTTTGTTATGCCTATGCGCAGTGCGAGAAAATCTCTGTTTTATATAATTACCCAAACCGATAAAAAATGAAATAAAAATCAAGTCAAAATGGCAAGTACACTCTTTAACATTATGCAATTATAAACTATGGGTGGAGTTTCCCTTTAACATTTTGACCCATTTTGGTCGCATCCAAATGAGCGGTTGGAGTTGGCTCATTTACATTACAAAAAAAAAGGCAACGGATATTCAGCTTTTGTACCCAACGTCGAATTGTCTTTTGGAAGCAATTGAGTTGAGTGGTTATTTATTATTCACAAAAAAACACACCAAAATAGCAATTTTGTCAATAATAGATGTTGCAGTAACCCCCCTGTTTTTACGAAGAGGCGAATTTCATTAAAAATGTATCGATATTAGTTTTTTTGATGAAAACGGTTAAATATTGCAATATCTACAACCTGGTAAAGTTATACATTAAAAAAAACCTTTAAAATCCCAATTAACCTAATTAACAAATGGACGAATTTATCCTCAAATGCCGTTTTGCGTTTTCACGAAGACGCGAATTTAAAATAGCATTGACCTTGACGTGTTTATGCAGGGGCGCTTTGGTGTGTGTACTGAGTTTAGCGTTTTCACGAAGAGGCGAATTTGGGGCGCAGTGGGGAAATGTATACATTCTGACTCTCACAGCGACAGGGGCGAATTTGCAACTATATCGTTTTTTCGTTTTCACGAGGAGGCGCTTCTATTAGGTGATTAATGCTGCAGAACTAATCACCTATTTTTCTTAAAGTTTGCTATATTTAAGAAGATTGGAATCTCTTCTTTCCCATGACACCTTAATCTTGTATATTCTATGGATCTTTATGTTTCAAACTGCTCAATGTTTCAAAGGACCAGCTTTAGGCGCGATTTTCTCGAAAATTTGTTCAGACCGTGAAAGGTTAATTCGCCTCTTAGTCAGGTTTCTTATGTATTTTCGTTAAATTTTTGTGTAGATTTGCTAAACTATACATTTTTGGAAACGTTAGGATATACTTAACATGAACACTAATGTTTACATTTGCTCTTAGGTTCTTTATGGCAGCCATCTTAGATTTGTTGAATACCATTTTGATGACGTCATGATGATGTCACACATTTTTCACAATTGTGTGCATATGTCTATGACCCAATAAACATATTACAAAAAGAATTTTGAATTTATTATGTTCTGTTGATGAGATATGGCTTAAAGAAAAAAATCAATAAAAAAAATCATAACAAATCACACGATGACGTAATCATGATGTCTTTTCGATTTATATCTATAATACATCCCGTCATACCTGCATACCAAGTTTGAACCCAATCGGACTTATACTTCCAGAGATATAGGGCATTGAACAAACCTTTAATGTGACATCCAATGAAGAACCACATTAAAGAAATATTTTTTTAAAAGAACCTGAAAACAAACGTAAACATTGGTTTTCCTGTTGAGTATATCCTAACGTTTCCAAAAATGTATAGTTTAGCAAATCTACAAAAAAATTGAACGAAACTTTCAATAGGTACATTATGAACCTTACTATCTTCTTGAAAACGGTGACGACTGTTGTAAGGGCACGCCTAGTTTTGCGCTTTCTGGGGTAGCTCTTGCATGTGCTAAGAAGCATCAGGTAATAAAGTTTTTTTACCCTGCCAAGTGTACTTTTTACTTACACACCAAGGCACATTTTTAATTACTAAACAGCAATTCTTCCAGGAAGGTCTGCATGGAACCTTTAAAATGAATTCGAATTGTCCGAAAATCCTGTTATAGCACGAAATGATTTGGTAACCCTGTTGCGTCAACAAGCATTTTTATGTTAGCGATCAATTTATAATCGGAGCTAACAATACTGGGCCCAACCAGGAAAAACTGATGTTTTTTCCTGTCAAGGTTTTCTAAACGGTTTCATCATCCTGAACCTCAACCATTTGATATTAGCTTGGAGGCCAAAATTCAAAATGGCCGCCAAAATTACATAAATTACATATATACTGCTAATTACGTTTAATATCAATGTTTTTTTCAGTAATTCTGTCATCATGAATGTACACCCATTGAATTTAGCTCCAGAGCCACCCAGAATTTGGCCTCAAATCCAAGATAGCCGCCACAATCTAAAATGGCTGCCAAAATTCCCCCAATCAGGTTTATACTGCTTCTTTGTTTTTTCTGTCAGAGTTTCTTTAGTGATTCCGTCATCCTGAGCCCAAGGCCTTTAACATTTGTCTGGGGAATACCTAGAATTTGTCGTCAAATCGAAGATGGCTGTCAAAATGGCTGTCAAAATGGCCATCAAAGGCAACTTACTGAAATTTAAAGTACATCTTCGCTTTGTCCTGTTAACGTTCACTAAAGTTTGTTTCATTGTAGCGTCCTGAACCTAAGCCTTTTAAAATTAACCCAAGATTTGTCCGCCCAAATCCAAAATGGCTACCAAAATTACCTTAATCAGATTTAAACAGTCTTTTATTTGTTCCACATAATTTAGTAAAGGACCTGGCTCGGACATGTATGCACATTATTTCGGCCCTACACGTCGTTTAATCGTCCGTTTTGGTTAGCGACAAATTAACCGAATTCTCCCCCCCCCCCCCCCCCCCCTCAACAAAATTGTTATAATATGGCCTCCATTTTTATAACCGGATAACAATAATGAACGCATTACTGCATCTGACGAGTAACACGAGACTAGGATCGTTTGTGGTTTTAATGTTTTTCTATTTCAGGGGACTAGATGTACAACTGCGAGTTACCATGACAGCGAGACCAACGCTCCATGCTCAGATAATATGAAAAGTAAGCATTGGTTACGAGACACCGTCTGGAGTTCAAAGTGCTTTGAAGTGATAAACTAGCGATCTGGAATTATTTCTAAACACAAATAGATATGAGATATTGTCCAGCGTTCTGTGGTATTACAATGTATTTGAATTGTAATGCCACATTGCGCTCGAATTCATAAACGGTGATTTTCCCTTGATCACGAAAACAGTTGATGATCGAGCGTACAAATCTAGGCCCGAATTCATATAGCCAAATTCATAAACGGTGATGATCACCGGATTATTTTAGTCGTGTATACAACTATTGTACGGTGGCTAAAACAGAGAAGTGCATGCGCGTGTGGATAAACTCCTGTGATGATCGCAATTCAGTAAGAAAATAATCGGCTGTTTATCCAGCCGTGTACAAGTTCCTGCTTAGCTGATATTTAGTGGTCTAGCCGTACATCATTCCTATTCACAGCGGATTACGTAATTTGTTGAATAAAAGGGCATATATATCTTCGAAAACACGCGTATCACTGTGCTCTGCTGATCAGCTCACTCGAAAAAACGCGCTGATAATTTTACACATGACCAGAAAATGGGTCTCATTAAGTGTGCAAAAGGTAGGGAAACAGTTCTTCCAGTGTGCTATTTCAATGATACGCAGCAGATCCATGATCATACGTCTGTCCCACAAGCAAGCCAACAGAAAAATGATAACTTGTACACAAGATAAACACGCCCCTTGGGACGATTGCAATTTCTGTTGTTACTTAGCTTAGACGCATGTCACTAACCATGTACGTTTGATAAACAGCAGCTGATCTAAGCACTCTTTATGAATTCGGGACTAGATTTGTACGTTCGATCATCAACTGTTTATACACAGTTTAGCCTAGTTCATCATGATCAAGGGAAAATCACCGTTTATGAATTTGGCCCATAAAGAGTGATTGGTTCCTTTCTCTATGCTGACACCTGTCCAAGCATGGAGCTATGAAGGGCTTGTTTATCTCGCGTACAAGTTACCAATTCTCTGTTGGCTTGATTGTGTAGACGGACGTATGGCTGTGGAATTATCAGCGTGTTTTTCCGACATGCCCGTCCTTGCATGTGTCAACTGGGCTGATCAGCAGAGCACAGCGAGCTGCGTGTTTCCGAAATAGATGTGCCCTTTTGTTCAACATATTACGTAATCCGCTTTGAATAGAATGATGTACGGCTAGACCACTAAACATCGGCTAAGCAGGAACTTGTACACGGCTGAATAAACAGCCGATAATTTTCTTACTGAATTGCGATGATCTCAGGAGTTTATCCACACGCGCAAGTCTCTGTTTTAAGTCGCCGTACAATAGTTGTACGTGACTAAAATTATCCGGTGGTCATCACCGTTTATGAATTCGGCCCATCATCTTTAAATTGTGCTGGAGTCTGCTTTCCAAAATATCCTACGGCTCTTTTACCTATTTTAAAGATCCAGAGTGGCGACTTGTGTTCAAAGGCGTGGCAGGAACTGGGGTGAAACTGTATGACATGTGGACCTCAGTGACTTGGAACCTGGATTATGAGGCCAGTGGTCATCGCCGTGATAATACCCACTACCAAGCCTGGCGCAACGGACAGCTGAATATCCGACGAGTAAGTATGGCATGATGACGAAACAGAGGGTTATACCGTTAACTATACAAACAAAAACGTAAAATGTGAGGCGTTCTGGCAAAACTGCAACAAAATAATTATAAGGAATAGGGCCTAATGGGAGATTTTTTTCTGATTTTGTTAAGAAATAGTATGGAAGTACATGTATGAAAGTCATCCTGAGCCACGCAGAGTTTAACGGGCTCTTGAATTGTTGCCCTCAAACCCTGCGGACATTCGCAGCAATCATTAAACAAGTTGGCCAATACATGATATGAACGCCCACCCCTGGTAAAATGACAATTTCTACCACTATATTTAATTTTATTTACGTAGCTTTTCAGTCCTTTATGTTTCTTATTCTGTATAATATACAATAGCAAGGCTTTATTTCACGTTCTGTACGTTAATTTCTACAATTTTTCCAATTAATTTAATTTTTTACGTGGGAGGATGAACATTTTGTGAGAACACCTCAGATGTCCATGCGAATGGACCAATAGAAATGCGCGTTGGTTCGCATGCCTTTGGCTGTTTTTCGAACCCCAGCTTTGTCTTCGTCTCAGGCTTCATTCATACAGTTTAGCAATAGGCTGTAGCCGAGACGGATCCAAAGCCAGGGTTTGGGAAATGGCCTTTGTCTGTTTGTAACGGAGGCTCTGATTGGGCGCATGAAATGTTTGTGCTAAGTAATAACCACGGATCTGGCCGAATGTCCGCAGGGCTTTGAGCGCTTAGAAAGCGCGTAAAAGCGCTGCGTGGCTCAGGATGACGTATAGTGTAATAAAAGTGTTTTTAAGGCATTTTTCCCTACACATGTACAAAACTTGAAATTTCAAAGGCCCTTATCAACATTTTACTTAATTTGGGACATGTTGATGAATGCGAATGAAGTGTCCGATTGAAGTGCAAACAGAGCATTTATCCTCTTTTCTCAATACCTGAGAACCCCCATCAACCTCTGCTCAGTTGCAACTCACTTTGCCAGAATCCCTGACGAATGTTGTTGTTGTGGAAGTCTTTCTTTTCTCTTGGGTAAATCTAGCAAGATTAAATCCACGCTGCACTCGTATAACAGTTATCAAAATTGGGACTGTTTTGTTTTCGACTTTCAATTAAAAATATTGACACAGTTTGTACACTTCTTCTTTTCTGCTAAGGTCAAGCTTTCCCTGAATAACAGCACCGGGGTAGGAGCGGAGTTGATCTTCAATGGAGCCGGCTCTGACATCTATAGTTGGTTCAACTCGACCCGCCTGATTTCATCCCCCTGGGAGGATCTCAAATCAGCTCAGTTTACGGGAGAGGATGGTCAATTCTTCAGTATCGTCGGTAGCGGTGAATTGTAAGTATAACTCTCTAGTTATTATAAAAGAGTAGATTGCCCTAAGAAAGAGAAAATGTCTTTAAATAAAATACAAAAAGAGTGAACATTTAGAGTGAAAACCATTCTAAAAATAGGATGTTCACTCTTTCCAGAAGCAATGCTTACGGAAGACAGCTCTTTTTTAGTTGTCCTGCATTTGAAAGTTCACTCTTTGGGAGTGATTTTCACTCTTTTGGGAGTAGCTTTCACTCTAAAAACCCCATTTTACTCTTTTAAACAGTTCGCGCCAGATGACGTATATAAACGCAAAGTTTTCCCCAATTCAAAACGGATGACGCATAAACACGCCAAGTTCAAGTTCGGAAATGTCTGTCAGTAGCGAGCAAAGCCGGAATTGCGTGGGTGTGCTTTCCGGCACTATCGGCCTGAACCCGCCTCGGGATCGAGTTTCGTTAAAAAATAATCCCGCCCCTCGGCTCGGTGATGTTAAAATAATCCCAGGGCGAACTGGTTAAGAGTGTTTTTTTAAGAGAATCAATCTTTTTTAAACTGAACTTTTAGAGAGTAGGTCTAAAGCCTGTTTGGGGGCGTTTTGTTTTTGTGTGTTGTCGCAGTCCCTTTTTGATAGGCCATATGATATTACTTTTACGACTCAATGTGATTCAATAAATTCAATAAGAAAAGGACTTTTTGATGGGCTTGATTAATCTGTTGTCTCCTAAATTCGCTTGTCCTAACTTCAATTTACCCCCAAAAAGTTGACATTTTAATTTATTAAGTACCATTTGATTGCCATTGTTTGTACGACACTATGATTGAAACAAAAACTGAAAGCTCAAAACCTCGACCAAATACACTGCGAAAACTTGTAAACATGTTTAAATGCTAAATATGTTTAGCATGAGGACGGATCGTCATTCCGATGATTAGGAATTAGATGCGTGCATTTAGCTTCTAAACATGTTTACAAACTGATAGCAAGAAAAGTGTTTCCTCGCTAAACACAGTTTTTAGAGTGTATAGTGTCGAATTGATTTTCGTGATTATTGGCGGAATACGACCGAGCAAAAATAACACCCCATTTTAGTCAGGAGTTGTACCAAAAATGACAACGAAGATTTGTTTTAGGACATAGTGCAAGGAACTGTTAATCCAACCCCAGGCCTCGCTGTTAATTGGTTCTCTATCTCTCGATTGGCATAAAACAAAGGGAGCGGCGATTTTTCATCAACAACTTCTATAACGGATGTCCGAACGATAAAGGCTGGCTGGTTGTGTCCGAACAGTCTGTCGAGAAACATCAATGTGAATGGGAGAACACGAAGGGAAGATATTCTCACTCAATCATACTCTACAGTACGACCAACCAAAAGGTGCTGTGGCAACATGTGCTTTCTAACGGTAAGAGCAAAAGCAGCCTGCGAGTTAAATTGGACTTTTGTATCAAATTATGTGATTTTTATTTCTGATTACTATATATTTTTTACCAGTCAATTTCGGCAAATGAGCAGCCCATTTAATTTTCATGCGTTCGAAATAAAGCGATTTTGCTTCTCCAGTTTCAAATTCAGAATTGGGGGCATTGATTTTAGTTTTTAAGCATTCAAATTCTTTTAGCAATGTTTTCAATATAAATTTCGCTAATAAATTGCACAAATCACGGAAATGCCTGCCCATAATATTGAATTTAAATGACCGAACACAAAATCGAATGCTGTTTTGTTGAATTGTAAAAATTATTGGTTATTTTGTCAAATCGAATGACACAACAGTTCATTTGCCTAGTCATAAAACGAAATCGAATTACCATTTTTAGCAGCATTTGATTTCGCGCGAAATAGTATGACGCAGTGGGTATGAATTGGCTGCTCGTTTTCCGAAATTGACCGGGAAAACCTATATTAAAAAGCCTGCTGATCTAAAGTCCCGAATCAGACGGATCCGGAATCCGGGTCCCGTGGGCCTGACTCTTTTCCGGGTCAAAATGAAACTTTTCCGGTTCAAAGTGACACTTCTTTGACTAAATTTCCTTGTCATTTTGACCCAGAAAGTGTTATTCTGACCCAGAAAAGGGTCAGCCCACGGGGACCCGGGGGGAGGGGGGAGGGGGGAGGGGGGGGGGGGGGGGGGGGGGGCTAAACTAAACTTTATTACCTGATGACTGTAACATCTATATTCTACAAAATTGCTAACCACTGCGACCCAAAATACTTACAATTTAGGAGCTCGCTAACATAGGGCAAGATAGCTCAGTTGGTTGAGCGCCGGTCTAGTATTCCGGAGGTCGCAGGTTCGAGTCCCGCCTTTTCAATTTTTTTGTTTAATTTGAAATTTATGCAAATTTACCTAGTCAGTTTATCTTGTGGTTTATTTGTTGTATCCTCATTGAGTGGTCCCCACAATGTCGCTTCCCAGGTTGTATCGTAAAATTGAGCGTGATCCCTGGCCACACGGAATTTTGGTGTTTATGACTTCTGACTAGCGCCCTCGAACAGAGATACTGACAATATGGGAGACCGCCATAATACTATAGGGTAAGCTCGTAGAGCAATGGTCCGGAGGTCGCAAGTTCAAGTCCCGCCTTGCTAATTTCTTTGTTCACATTGAAATTCCTTCAAACTTATTTGCATTAATACGTCACCGGTTTCAGGAAGGAACGGGTATGTCAACGTTTTGAGATAATTGCAAAAAACAATGGTTTCTTAGCTAATTAGCAAAGATATCCGTCTCTTTGTTAAAACGAACTTAAAGATGGACTACAACGAAAACTCACACATTAAATTTATTATCGGACCTTGTTTATGTTGTGTTCAGGTAACACTTTATTGTTACGGTCATGTTTTTCTCTAAATAATTTTGTTGCAATTTGACCGACAAAATTAGACCTCGATTCTTCGATTTTGAAATTTCCCGCCCTGTACTGGTTCCCGGCAAAGATCCACTGAAAACCACAATGAAATCCACGATATAGTACCAGCGGACTTGTAAACCAGCGAAAAGCGATGACGTACTACCCATGAGCAACCGAGAGTAAACAAAAGACGCCATGTTATTCCGTGTGTATTATGTATGCGTTTTCATGCAGAGGCATGAAGTTTTTACGAATCTTTTTTTTATAGTGTATCACTATCAGCTACAATAATGCCAACTTCATGTGTTGTTGGTGGATGCACGAGAAATTGTTCGAAGAATCCAGAGATTCATTTTGTGCAATTTCCGCGGGATCCTGCGTTATCAAAGGAATGGGTGAAGTTCGTAAATATTACACGAAAGGATTTCACCTTCTCCGAGTTCTCGGCAAGAAGTAGGCCTTTGATTTGTTCAGCACATTTTTCAGAGGACTGTGTTGAACCTTCAAGTGCTTTGAAAAAATCACTGGGATTGACAACAAAGTTTCGTTTGAAGCCTGGATCGATCCCCACATTGAAAGCGCCAAACATCGAGAGAATTCGTACTACATGTAGTACTACATGTACCACCAGGCCTACTGCTTTTACGTCGGCCGAGTCATCGGCAACCGCCGGGTCTGCCGTGGCCGCAGAGTCATCAGCAGGTGCTGAGTCGCAAGGGCTCTTGAAGTTGAAACGTAACGTTGGGGGCTTCACTCTATAATGTGGTCTTCCCAATACTCGCTGCTATCGGACATTTTTCGCTGTTTTTCGGTCGAAAATAGTTGTACCAAAATATAGCCTAGCTTGTCCGCTGTTATTCTGCATTGCATTGTACGGTAAAAATGCACGCACACGATCGACCCGAGTAAATCGTCATGGGTAGTACGTCACACACAAAGTATGAATTATTCATGAGTTAAGGGCTTTTGCTGAAACTGAGTTTTTCTGGGTCGTAGAACGCCGATCAATTTTGGTTTCTTTTTGCATGAAGGAACAAGTTTTATTGAATACTAATGATATATTAGTAATCATTATACATTTCTCGAACAAAAACAGCAACACAGCCTTTATCATTATTCCGTTGTAGTCCATCTTTAAAACTTACTTTAAAAAATCACAGCGCCGTGTAATTTGTCTAAAATGCAAAGATTTCCGTCCTTTCGTGAAAACAAAAATCCCACTTTTTTGTTACGCCATTTCGATAAATATGATTTTGTGCACAACAAGCGCGTCTCTTCGTGAAAACGAAAAATGTAATTACATGTACATGTATTGAGATGCCTGCCGCATACAACATTAATGTTAAGACATTACACAGGTTTAGCTCCTAGAAGCAAGCCAGAATGATTGAGTGAGATGTTTTAAAGGTAGGATACACTATTGATAATTGTTTGAATTAACATGATCGGGTGGATTAGGGGGGAGGGGTTGTATTATATAGTAAATATTGTTTAACTGACTTGTCCAAAGTTTTACAATCATGGATGCTGAAAAAAGCAAGAAAGAATGCATTCGTTTTCAACCAGCGTTGGGTAGTTGCTCTTATGTTGTTCTGGGTTTTTTCGCGATCGCCGTTCAATTACAGGATATATAGCGCAATTCTTTTGCTGGATGCCTACAATCATTAGTTACTTTCAAATAAGTAGGACATTTCTTAATAACTCGGTAGTAATTTTTTTCGATTTCTTTAAATGGTGTATCCAACCTTTAAAGCAAGAAAAGTCGATATTGAACACATTGTCATTTTTGACAAGCTCGTCCCTTTATACATCAAACCTGTGTGAATTAATGTTACCAGAAATAGTTATGCGTCAGCAAACAAAACTCACAAGACCCAAACATGTGCAATATTTTTTCTGTTTTCCCCTAAACAGAAAACGTATATCAATATTGAGCAAAACTTCAACACGGTAGGCCTTGTTGTTAAACATCCTATTTAAAGGGATCGTATACGTTTGGTAATTAGTAATTACTCCAAAAATTAATGGCAATACAAACTTACTTGGTAAAAAGGAAAGCAGCTTTTGATAGTATAATGCATTTTTTGAAACTGTTCACTTCGAAGTACTGCGGTTATGGAAAAATATATCACTTTTTATCCCAAAAAATTTGAATCTGAGAAGCGTT
Organism: Crossaster papposus; assembly: GCA_037893245.1. NCBI lineage: Eukaryota > Metazoa > Echinodermata > Asteroidea > Velatida > Solasteridae > Crossaster > Crossaster papposus. The sequence goes on along the minus strand of JBAIAA010000824.1, from coordinate 72,259 downwards.
ACTGCAGTGACGTTTCTCAGATTGTGTATTCCAATGCAAATTATTCTTCCTGCGTGGACTGACCGCTCCAGATTGTTGGCAATATCTCAAAATCGCTACAGCCTTTTAAAATGAGATTTGTACAGGTTTGTTTTATGGTATATAGGCCCTATCTATAACTATAATAAGATTGAAACAAACACACTCTCAAGAAGACGAGTAAACAAATATTAGGTAAAAATAATTAAGTAAAAATCAACATAATTTCGGTAAAACTTGCCGGAAAATAAGTACCTCGCAGATACGTAAATCGTTTATTACATGTTGAATGAGTAAAGAAGCCAATTTGACATAAATTGTAAAATGACATGTAAAAACGTACTAAATTAGGTACACATTTTACTAAAGTTAGGTAAAAACGCGCGCAGCGCAGAGAAGCAAGATGGACAACATAAACACCAGACGTTTGTTAGAACGACGTAACGGGGCATGCCACAACTTGCAGTCTTTGAAGGTAACGTTTTTTTCTAAACCTCTTGTGATTGTTATACTCTTCCCAATAACAAGGATATTGCTATTTGTGTAGTGAAGGCCACACAGTTACCTCATTATGATTGCATTGTGTAGGCCTATGTGAAACCTTTCCGATTTAAATTTAGATTCCGACTTTTTTCAAAAATTAGGCAGACGATGTTGTCTTCCTGGACGAAAAAAACCCCCAAACCTGGAGTGAACCACCTCCGTCTAGCCAGTAGCAGCAGAGAAACTGAAAGTCGACGGAGACTGAGTTTATTCATGTTAAACCACAGAGACAGACTCGCATAATATACAAGGCTCTTCGCGGCTATAAGAGCTGGCATAAGAACAAGACACTAGCATTCAAGGCAACGTAACATTTCATACGTTACGAAAACCCCGGAGTCGACGAACCAAGATCCCGCTTAATTGATGAAGGACTCAACAAGATAAATCAGTTGAGAGAGACATAAATGACCATGAAAATATATGAAATAAATGGACTGAAGTATGGAAGTGAAGTGCCCACAGGTTGTACACCCAATGTTTTTTTAGTTTTTACGTAATAAATGTGTAAATATATCACAAGTTTTAGGGAAAATTTTACAAAACTGTCATTACCTAATAAATGTGTAAAATATAATTGCCTAAGTACCAGGTAACATTTTACACAACTATCAAGAAAGTTTTTACCAAGCAAGCCTTAGTGTTATGGTTTTTTTTACATAATAGCAAGCAAGTTCGTATAGTACATATAAAACATGGTATTTTTTACATAACCTGTGTAATTGTTTTTAACAATGCAGTGGGTTCCAATTACCAAACGTATCATCCCTTTAACACTTTGACCAATTTTGTAGCATCAAAATAAATGAAAATATATTTACTTCTATTCTATTTTCCCCCGAAAACACTCACACAGTAATTGCGGTCTTTTTACTTTTCGTATGCAGGCACAATTGTAAGATGTATTGTATACAATTTTGACGTGTATGGCGATCATTACCGAAATCTCCATAGTAACTAAATGAAATATTAACTGTATTTATTCCTAGTCAATGAAGCTAAAAGCCACTAATAAAACGAACTGTGCCTTTTGTCTTTATAATAAGTTGAAAAATTCTGCTCCGTTTATGTTCCAAGTTGTGAATATTTTAGTATCAATCAGTCAGCCAAATGACGATTAAGCTCTCGGTATTGAGGCAGGGAGCTTTGTTGAAAAATGAATAAAAGACCATTAGTGTTCGCTCATAATCATTTGAGTAGCCCTACCGCCTCAAAATGAGCGGTTGGAGTTGGCTCATTTACATTACAAAAACAAAGAGGAGAGGAATAATGAGCCTTTGCACTCACCGTCGAGCTTGTACACAACTGTCAATACATAATAAATGTGTAAAGTATAATTAACTATAAGTACCAGGTAACATTTTACACAACTGTCAAGAAACCTTTTACCAAGCAAGTGTTATGTGTTTTTTTACATAATAGCAAGCGAGTTCGTATAGTACATATAAAACATGGTGTTTTTTACATAACCTGTGTAATTGTTTTTAACAATGCAGTGGGTTCCAATTACCAAACGTATACGATCCCTTTAACACTTTGACCAATTTTGTAGCATCAAAATAAATGAAAATATATTTACTTCTATTCTATTTTCCCCCGAAAACACTCACACAGTAATTGCGGTCTTTGTACTTTTCGTATGCAGGCACAATTGTAAGATGTATTGTATACAATTTTGACGTGTATGGCGATCATTACCGAAATCTCCATAGTAACTAAATGAAATATTAACTGTATTTATTCCTAGTCAATGAAGCTAAAAGCCACTAATAAAACGAACTGTGCCTTTTGTCTTTATAATAAGTTGAAAAATTCTGCTCCGTTTATGTTCCAAGTTGTAAATATTGTAGTATCAATCAGTCATCCAAATGACGATTAAGCTCTCGGTATTGAGGCAGGGAGCTTTGTTGAAAAATGAATAAAAGACCATTAGTGTTCGCTCATAATCATTTAAGTAGCCCTACCGCCTCAAAATGAGCGGTTGGAGTTGGCTCATTTACATTACAAAAAGAAAGAGGCGAGGAATAATGAGCCTTTGCACTCACCGTCGAGCTTGGAAAAAATAGCAATTTTGTCAACTATAGATGTTGCAGTCATCAGGCAATAAAGTTTAATAAAGCCTCCTCCCCCCTTCCCCCCCAAGCGGCTTTCTTTAAACCCAAATTAATGAAAATGTCTATGCATGGTCTTTCAATGCAGCAACGCTTCTGTGCAGGTTACTTAAATTCCCTGCTGACTCTAAATTGAACAAAGAAATTAAACAAAGAAGACAAATTCTACGGCTATATGAGCACCTTAGCTAGTCCGCTGTACATTTGTGTTACATGTATAACAAACCGCAGAAAAAGCTTCCTTAATTGAAATAAATTAATTCATGCTGAATATGTAACATTATATTTGCGTTACTAATAAGCCTAATGTGACGACCGGTCGTCATCTGGCCAACGATTGGACGGGGGCCCGGTGGGAGGGCCGTATTGTTTTGCATGGCTTTTGATTGGATAGGAGACGTACACCGTCTACCATGTCGTATGAAACCGTCTAAAACGAAAGAACACTAGTGGAACACAGCCTTATATTTCATTAGTACTGTTTGGTCGTTGATGCGAATAACTGACATTTGGAGTCGATTTTCAAAGCGGATTACCTTAACGAGTACGGGGTGGGGGTGTCACACCCCGCCCGCCCGCGATTATGTTTCCTGCAGGTAGGTTGGTACATTAGCCAATCAGAACACAGATCGTGTTGACGTCATCGATGATGTTAGAGTTGTCTGGGACAACCCTAACCCTAACCCTAACCCTAACCCTAACCCTAACCCTAACCCTAACCCCTAACCCCTAACCCCTAACCCCTAACCCCTAACCCTAAACCCTAACCCCTAACCCCTAACCCCTAACCCCTAACCCCTAACCCCTAACCCCTAACCCCTAACCCCTAACCCCTAACCCCTAACCCCTAACCCCTAACCCCTAACCCCTAACCCCTAACCCCTAACCCCTAACCCCTAACCCCTAACCCCTAACCCCTAACCCCTAACCCCTAACCCCTAACCCAGTAACCCCTAACCCAGTAACCCCTAACCCCTAACCCAGTAACCCCTAACCCCTAACCCAGTAACCCCTAACCCCTAACCCCTAACCCCTAACCCCTAACCCCTAACCCCTAACCCCTAACCCCTAACCCCTAACCCCTAACCCCTAACCCCTAACCCCTAACCCCTAACCCCTAACCCCTAACCCCTAACCCCTAACCCCTAACCCCTAACCCCTAACCCCTAACCCCTAACCCCTAACCCCTAACCCCTAACCCCTAACCCCTAACCCCTAACCCCTAAGCACTAACCCCTAAGCACTAACCCCTAAGCACTACTACTACTACCACGTGGCGGGTTTGATAAAACAAAGGAAAGTAGTTCAAGTTATAAAATATATAGAAGATGTTATAATAAGCCATCACTTTTTCTTTCTTATATCCCCACAGTCACTGGAAGAGTTGGACGGGCAGACAGCCTTACCATCCACATCGATGCTGAGTAAGCATGGATCTACAATATTGGCTTATCAAGAAGGGGACCGAGGGGACTAGTGTTAGCCCCGCCCTTCATCACTTCGCTGGATTGTTATTTATTTAATTAACGGTCTTAAATGCACTTTTCTTTTTACAGTTGTGATATTCACTAAATGTTCTTCTCAGTAATTCTTCAAATGCTCCGAATGCTTATTTTGATAGGGTCCGACAGGCCTTTATAAGTACAAGAACAGACAAACAGAAGCCCAAATATAATGGAACAAACAGACTCCAAAACTGCACTTCAAAGCAACACGTACAAATAAAGATGTAGATATTAAGATAAAATAGATATAATATAAAATGTAGATACATGTATATCAATCTATACAGTAGGTATACTTAATAAATAACTCGGAATAATAAGCTCCTTGCGCCAACAAAGGAGAGCGCCCTTTTTCACGTAGCATGTACAAAGGAGTCATTTTGTTGAGACTTTTGAAGACAAGAATATACTTTTTTGACTTGACTCTTTTTGAAAAAGGAGCCCAATTAAGACGAGCAAACATATCATCTGAAGGGGTAAGGAAGTTACATTTGAGGATTATCCGCGCGGCTCTTTTGAGACATCTGTTTAACATATTATCGTGAGATATATGTACCTTCCTCCCCACACCGTACAACAATACTCTAATGTTGGCATAACTAAACTTACAAATAGTGTGTGTATGCTGTGTTGGGGAACTCAATCACGGATTCTTCTTAGTATACCTAATTTAGATACAACAGTTTTTCTTACGTATTCGACATGTGGGCCCCAACTTAATGCTTCATCAATAACTATACCCAGACATTTATAAGACTTCACATTTCCAATACGACTACGAGCAATGCATACATTTAAATCAACATTACATATTTTCTGCCTTGTACCAATAAGCATGCATTTGGTTTTGGTGGCATTTAATGCTAGCTTGTTTCTTACGCACCAGTTGTGAAAACTAGTAAGAGCTGTATTTAAGCTACTTTCTATTATATTAATGTTGGAGGAGCTACACGTTAATGTGGGGTCATCAGCGTACATAAATAAGTTGCAGTTCGGGGTAATACAAAATGGAAGATCGCTAGTATAAACAATGAATAAAAGTGGACCAAGTATCGACCCCTGCGGAACACCAGTGTTTACGGACAGGACTTTTGATATGCTGCCGCCAATATTCACAGACTGACTACGATCACTTAGGTACGACTTAAACCAATTAATCACAGAAGATGACATGTTCATCCTTTCTAGTTTCTTTAGTAAGATTTCATGATCAACACAATCAAATGCTTTACTGAGATCTATAAACACACTGCCTGTAACTTGTCCATTCTCCATGGCCGCAAAACACTTGTTTGTTAAGTCGTGTAGGGTGCTTTCAGTTGAGTGCAGGGGTCTAAATCCCGACTGGCAACTAGGAATCAGATTGTTTTCATCAAGGTATCTGTTTCGTCGAGTTTTGTTTCACTGACAAATTATTCTTGAGGGCGCTATCACATTTCATCTCGAAAATCGACGCATTAGAAACTGAACTTCACGAGGGTTTTACTGGGCTAAAAGGTTAGCTAAATCACTGTTTCCTTAACTGATACTGGGTTAAGTTACTGAATAGCGTTGAGGGTGAGTGTTCTAGAATTGTGTTATCATGTTAAATATGTTATATTCACAGTAAGTTTTGCATAATGAAGGATAATTCATTGTACTTTGCTAACATTTTGAGATGCGTTGTTCAGGTGTTGTTGTAGGACTTGTAGCGCGCTACGGTCAAAGGTCAAATATTGGAGTTAGATTAAAATAAGTGTTTCGAAGTTTTCAAGTAGCGAATTTAAGCTTTATTGATGGAATTATTCAATGTTCCTGAACTAATGTCAACATGTCCTAGAGTTTATCAGTTTTTGCTTGAATATTGATCAGGTTCTTGGTATGTATTGAATTTTAGGGTGTTTATTGTAGTTTTAGGTGAATTTAGTATATTCATGTACTGTATTGGAATGTTATTCATCATTATTTTCAGAATCACCTACGTACTGAACAGAACTGCACTGAATGTTAAATGAACCACTGTAGTTGTATCCGGTCACAGTAGTAAGTTTGATTTGACATGAAAAATGTGTGCTTTATAAAAGATTCATGAAACTACATGGTTTTAGTTTTCTAAATCATTAGTTTTCTACTTTTAGTTTTCTGAATGGCATTGGACAGATGTTTGCACTGTAACAATATTATTAGTAATTTCATGTGTTAAAACTGTTAATTGAGAAGCAAGTTTAAGATCTGGATTTTACACTCAAAACTGCTTTTATTCATTCTTTACAGAATTGAATGCTGATTTTTACAATTAAAATCTTCATACATTAAACGCCGGCTACCACTTCATTCTTGAATCCTCTTGGGCCTTCCAGTATCTATATACCGATGAGTGCACCCATCTTTCTAAAATCTTAGAGATAATTGGCAGTATAGAAATAGGCCGATAGTTACCTGTACTACATTTATCTCCTCCCTTGTGAATTGGTGTTACTAAAGCATGTTTCCAATCTTTAGGGTATCGCTCACATCTTATAGACAGGTTACAAATAATCAGTTAAAGATTTAATGGTATAAGGTGAAGCAATTTTAATCATTTTAACACTAATTCCATCCGGACCTGTTGATTTCCCAACCGACATGGATGATATTTGCTTTTGAACAAACTCTTCTGTAATATTAGGTAGGGCCTACTACGCAATCTTCGTCAAAAGAATCAAAAATAGAGGCGTCAGTATTGTCATCTATTTCAAGTTCACGCAAAGGGTAGTTTCCAGCAGTACGCTTGCCAATTGTTGAAAAGTGTTCATTTAATGTATCAGCAATGTCGGCAATATCGTCAATATTTTCCCCATTTGGGGAAGTAATCGAATTTGGTACAGTTTTTTTTTTCTTAGGTAGTACCTCCTTTAGAGTTTTCCACAGCATAGAAGAATTGCTTTTATTTTCTTCTATGGCGGATGTGTAGTAATTACTCTTTTTACAGCGGATTTTATTAGTTACATTGTTCCGAAGGTTTTTGTATGAATCCCAATGGATGTGTAAGCATGTGTGCTTTGCAATTTTGTGTACACGATCGCGTTGCCGCATAAGTTTACGAATTTTGCTATCTAGCCATGGTACTGAGGCACCCCGAATGCGTTTTGTTTTGACTGGCGCATGGAAGTTAACAATACTCATAAATATGGAGTACCATATACACCACGCATTATCCACATCATAACAACCAAAAACATCTTGCCATGGTGCATTACGCAGATCGTCCGTGAATGCATCACTGTCTATATTTTTTAGACATCGAAAATTGTTCCCTTTGTTCTCTTTTGTGTTTCGATCCTCGATCGTAATACGATACAAGAACACAACGACCGAGGATCGATATTGTGTTTTCCTTTATTCCTTTAATATACCCTAACCCCATTACCTAGCGCTTGCCCCAACGATCGAGGACTGAATTCGGACAAGCAAACCGTCCTTCGAGGATTCTTTGTTCCCTTTGTTCTCTTTTGTGTTTCGATCCTCGATCGTAATACGATACAAGAACACCACCCATCGGGGTTTTGCAAGCGTCGGGTGCCCGGCAGAAGGGCATATGAGCGTTCTGACGCGAAAATCACTTTCATAAAAATTGCGTTAAAAGGCTCCAATGTTTCCCCACACGTATTATGAATCCAATGTTCTCTCACACGTGTCGTAAACCGTATGAATGTTATATTTGTCACACATCTGAATCACACTTTTTAAGAGCAATTTGTGTTAAAGGGATCGTATACGTTTGGTAATTACTCCAAAAATTAATGGCAATAAAAGCTTACTTGGTAAGAAGTACAGCAGCTTTGAAGAGAATAATGCATTTTTTGAAACTTTTCCCTTCGAAGTACTGCGATTATGGAAAAAGATATCACTTTTTATCCCCAAAAATTTGAATCTGAGAAGCGTTACTGCAGTGACGTTTCCCAGAGTGTGTATTCCAATGAAAATTATTCTTCCTGCGTGGACAAAACCGCTCCAGAATTTCGGCAATATCTCAAAATCGCTACCAATGATTTTTTTACAGATTGGTTTTATGGTATATATATATAACTATATAGGATTGAAACAAACAGTGGGTTCCAATTACCAAACATATATGATCCCTTTAATATATATGATCCCCGGCACACAAGTGGCGTGTGTCATGCATGACACATGAACATTGATCGCCTGAGCCCAGCCTAATATTAATAGCGTTTTGGTTCTTCTGTAATGTATTATAGGTTTTCCCGGACGATATCGGAAAATGTGCACATTCATTTGTAAAAAATGCATTCAATTTCGCGCTGATTTTCAGAACGACGTATGTCCGAGTTTCAATTTTATTTTGTTTAATTCAAATAAATTAAATCCATTTCGCAGCAAATCGATTTATCATTGTGTCACGGCCTGAATTGAATATTCTTGTTCATTTGTTATAATTTAAATTCGCATATTCTGCGTTCAATTTTAATAAAGTATATATGGCTATACCATTCACGATACAACTTAGATTAAATCATCAATAAATCAATGTATTGTGGGACTAATTCGTCGGTGGTTTTACGATCCGACAAAACAGCAAAATTGCATGAATTTTCGATTTTGACATATTTACATATTATTAACGTACTTATTAAAATGTACCTTCACAAGAAATTTCAACCCTGGAAACGCAATAGTTTTCAAGATACAACATTATCTTAAACATTCTTGTGACCGAAATGTCGTAAAATGTCAAAACTTGGACATTACGAAACGGCAAAATAATGTATCGACAGTTCGTAAGATCAAAATGTTCTAGAGGGCGCTGTGCTTGACAAACATAGTTATTATGTAGTACAGTCGGTTCGTGAACGTCGATGATGGCGCGCGTGGCATCTCGATCAGTAAAGTCAAGAGCGACATGAGAACCCTATGAAAAAGAGTAGGTAATTAAATGCCAATTCCTGGCAAAAGATTTGAAATAAATCCTGTTGTTAATACATGTAACATGTTTGGCATATGCTTTACGGCTAACCATCGTTACAGTATTTAAACATTATATCCTGCCAGCAATGTTCAAAGGTTTCTTGTCGAAATCGTTGAACTTAAAATAAATCACCATTTATTACTTTGAAAGTAATCATGGAGAAAGAGAGAATGACAGCATACAATCTACTATTGAGCAGAACTTGTCACGTACAGAAGAGGTTTTCCATTCGTGTCAATTATCCAACATAATTGAAGGTGCTAGGAATAAACCTTGCCCCTATGTAGTCAGACATGTGAAAACCTCTGACATCGTCGACTGGAAGTCTTACGGACAGTCCATTGGCATTCTGAAATGCAGAGAAGCAGATGATGGTAGCCAAGTCGATTGGACCAAATTTAAACGGGTCAAAGTTGACAAAGATCTTGCCAATGTGGTTACCTTTAAAATATCACACTCGCAAACAGAGTTCAAGACCCTTTAAAATAGGGAATTTGCACAACCTTCGTTCTGCTAAAAATCCAACTTCAACACGTTACCCTGATTCAGATCTTCCAGGGTGCTTGTATTTACATCGACACAAAATGTCAGCCGGTAAATATCAAGACCTAATGAACCTGTACACAGGGTCTTTCCCGCTGATTGCTCAACAAGACCTTGTTGACTTCTGTAAAAATTTGCCCCATGAATAATCAGCATGCCAATACTGTAAAACAGTGTTATAAGCTTAACAAACCACCTCCTTTTGAGAGTTCTGTAAAATTGTAAAATAATCCAATAACATTCGTTTAAATAAATAGTGTTTATGTAAGATTACAACATCAACGAACAAGGTGTTTATGAGTGGAGTATATAATTATAGTGTAGAATTTTGACTGTATGACTGTCATAATAAACAAGGCGCAATTGTGAAACCTGGTAATAAATGAAAATTATCAATGAAAATTACCATACCTCCAAATGGGCACTTTGGGAGACAATCCCATAGAGTCGTGCACAATCTTTATTGTAACCTAACCCGTTTTTACCTGGAGCTTTTTCCACGAAATTTCATATTTATGCTATTTAGACCCAAATCTGTCTTCTCCGAGCAAAAATAACTCCCAAATATCGTTTTGTGGGGTAGCTAGAAACTTAGGGAGACACTGAAATGTCTCCCTAAGTGCCACTGTCTCCCAAGTGAATCAAAACTATCGCTAATTTGTCTCCCAAAGTGCCTATTTGGAAGAATTAAATGCAATTACATTTGTTTGCTGCTATGTTCCAATATTATTAGCACTTGTTGTGGTTGTACTATTACGATGAACTGCATGTATACCAGGAATAATAAAGTTGTAACGTTTAAAACCGAGGATAATAAAATCACAAGTGGAGCTGGAAATTACTTATTTGTAGTCGATGTTGTGACGTATGTGGCATGTTGTTTGCTCTGGCAAGGGAATCCTGTTTGGGCAATACAAATGTTATTTGGGAAAACAATTCTATGCAATATTTTAGACAAAGGGTGGTTTGCAAACAGAATTCAGCACACAGAAAACAAGGGGCCAACTGTCAAAGCGTCAGTTCGTAAGACATTGCATCGCTCTATAAATACATGTCCACACCGTCATTATAAGTTTTACGAAGTGACTATAGTCTGTACGATTGGGAGTGTTAATGTTGTGGCGTCTTTGTCCCGTTGTTTGCTGTAGTAAGGGAATTTATCCTGTTTGGGCAATAATTTATATAATTATGTGGGAAAGACAGTTCACGCGATACTTTGACAATGAACATTAAGGTTGGTTTTCAAACAAAATTAAGCACATCGAAAACAAACAGCGTCAGTTCGTAAAACAGTATATCATTAGGGACTTTTCGATTTGCACGTTTACTAGTAGACTGCGACGTATGCGGTCACAAGTAGACTGCGACGTATGCGGCACGCTAAATGTTGTACCTTACCTTTTCGATTTCTACGACTACGACTACGCTCACTCAGTGACGTCATGCCTTATGTTTGGCGCGCGCTATGCACACTACGTCGTCACAGTTTTCCAACGACGGCAAAACAAGGTTGAACGCGTTCGAGAATTCTGCTACGAACGACGAGTTCGTCGATGCGCATGCGCACTGCTTCACAAATGACCGCATACGTCGCAGTCTACTAGTAAACGTGCAAATCGAAAAGTCCCTATTGTATCATAATGCGTCCACACTGCCATATACAACTTACGAAGTGACTAAATAGGTTCGTGCGACAGTTCGTAAAACCCTCACAAATTGCATCATACATAAGCGCGTTATGAAAAAATTGTTTTACGAACTGAACAACTTATTTATATTTAAATATCGTAACTATAATTACAAATGAATCAAACATAATAGGTGCATTATTCAAATCACATCCTGTGCAAGTGACACGTCAAATATTACACGGAATTGTGAACGTTACTCTGTAGAATTTATCATCTGAAAACTCTCAAACCATTGCGACCGATTTTCTCGAAATCTACTTTTGATCCGAAATGCTTGTTTTGCCGGATCGTAAAAACACCGACGAATTGATCATTAATGTGTTGGCTCTTTATCTTAAATCCATTTTAACCCTAACCCTCCCAAATCCTCCCAAATCTTCTTTGCAAATTGCAGGGTTTTGCAGGAATGAGGTTATGTTATTTTTGTTAATGACTTCTCTATCATTCATCAGTTCAATTGTCTATCCGTCAATGACCTGTCCACCAAGACATCTGGGGAGATGTGTCTGAGAGTGGTTGTACCATGCAGTGCATTTTGCAGGTGTCACCTCTCCAAGGTTGAGTACAGCCACCTCCTGGAGACGGAGGGATCTCCAGACTTGCAGGTTCACACCAGCTTGGCCTGCTGCGTCTTGGTGTCCAAATCTGTCTTGCCATTTAGGTAACCCCAGTGTGCGCTTCGACTCCCGCCTTGAAGGCTGCGTGCGCCATTTCTGTTTGATTTAAGAATGGCGAGTAGGGGGAAGCAGTTTGATGGTAAAATTGTCAGCATCAGGGGGTAGTTGGGCTCGGACATGAGGACGAGCGTTGTCATATATCAGATATATGCGTTCACCTGCGGGGAAGAGCATACGACATTCTTGTACAGTTGTCGCTAAGAACTCCACAAAAAGTCGCTCTCGTCACGGTCTTTGATGCTATTCTGTGAGCCACAAGTCCAACCTCACCAGAAATTGCAAACGTCATAATGACTCGCCTGCCTCTCTGGCCATGAACGACACGTCTCGCTGGTACTCCCCGAGCAGCGCGACCATAAGACCGACGGGTCCAAATGTTGTAGCCAGTCTCATCAACACAGTCTGTCCAAGGACACCATACCGGAGAAACCAGTTTGCAAAGACAACTCGTGCATCTAATACTCGTGGCGAATTCCTCTGTTTTGGAACATCTTCAGCTATTAGTTCAAGAGTTATAAGCATGCCATACAGAGTTCTAGCTACGGCGCTAGTTGTCACAAAAGGCTTATTAGGAGGATCAGCTCGCAATTTTAGCATTGAGTTGAACCAAAGTCATCCGGGGGTTGTCATCTAGATATCGTTGAAGGGCATCTCCCATGTCGTCGTCATCCTTCCGGTTATTGGTCCTCCTTTTGTCAGCCTGTTACGACGACTATCTCAGAGATATATGCCAACGATTGATCTGGCCGTAGAGTGGTTGATGTCCAGTCTATTTGCTACATCTAAGTAGTCGGCGTCGTCAGCATCAAAGGCATCGATAAGACGAGTTCGATCAACGTCCGAGACTCGTCTGTATCTCTCTCTTGCAGCCATTATTGGATAATTTTAGGGGGCATAAAGTAAAATCTAGCTTTTGATGCGGTCGTGGCAAATGCTGATCAAATAAAGAATGATTTTCTTCAACTTAGGGGTTTATATAACATTTATTTGGTATGTTTCAAAGACGACACCATCTGGTTTAACTCCCCATGTGTTACTTTTAATAACACATAAATGAATTCCAATGCTTGACCAGACATACAAATGCATAGAAAATCGACTGCACATTTAGCGAAATTGATTGTTGATAAATTAAAAGGAAAACATGTTTGCAGGTGTGCATTCAAATTCGGGCGAAAATGAATTATAAATATACTAAATTCAGTGCACATCCGGGATATCGTGCGCTGATTTCTTACGACTGGGTGCACCATTTTGCAAAAAAGAATTATCAATTGTTAAATAGAAAACGGGATTGTCTAATTTAAATGTGCCACATATTGGCACATTTAAATTAGGGCTGCAGTCGATGCGTTTAACGCGCGACGCAATATTTAACATTTTGTAATTGTTATTTTGCAGAATCAATCCTTTCAAACATGAGTGAAGTCGCGTTAATAAGCAAGGATTCATATTAAATGTACGCACCTCTGTCGTCCATCTATAACGTTAGATACATTATTTTTTTTGGAAAAACCCGTGGCTTCCCAAACCCATATTGTACAGGTAAGGCGCGGATTTGAAAAAAAAAATCGTACGTGACGTGCGTTCAGGAACACGCGCGCGCATTATATTCAGGGCGTGCAGTTTACAAAATACGCGCGCAATACGCACTGAATAGCCAGTCAGCGTCATTAACGCCATCATCAAGGCTAGTGAAGGAACGCGTACGTGCGCACCCGAGTGCAACGTAGTTAAAAAGCTAGCCTGATCGGGCGTAGACTTGATCCAAGTCGGGATTCTGTGGTAACATTGCTCATGGTCATCCACACCGTGCGCCTCGGGTCACGTCCACGCTCATCAGTAGCGCGCCCATAGGGCCTTTTCGAAACCGTTGCTTCGTCTTTGGCTTTGGCTTCGCCTCCGAATTCCGAAATACTGAGAAGCAAATAGAAATGGAAGAAAATTGAAATAGTCTAACTTTTGGGTTCACATAAATCGAGTGAATGTTTCTGAAGTACAACAGGCGTCAGAATGTGGCTGGAGATCTTGCAGTTGGGAGTCAAGAAATCGCCTGAAGCCGAAGACGAAGCCAGGGATTCGAAAAGGCCCTATGTGTGGTTCAGACATGATGACATCACGTTGATGCCGATCGCGAACGACAACCAGATGAGGGCGCCCTTTATCTAAGGCCAACAAAGCATGCACATAATTATTCGGCCGGATTGACGAAAGCAAATTGGTAGTCTTAACTCCATGGTAAGTCCGACTTGGGTCAAGTCTAGATCGGGCGCTATTGTTGCTGAGAAATTTATCACTCGGCATTTAAATACCACGTTCTGTCCGCGGACTGAACGCGTTCAAACCATGCAAACCTTGCTTGTTGAATTGAAACGGCGAGGCCTGTTTATACTCGGCATTTAAATACATGTACCACGTTCTGTCCGCGTACTGAACGTGTTCAAAACCTTCGGCTTGTTGAATTGAAATGGCGAGACCTGTTTATACTCGGCATTTAAATACCACGTTCTGTCCGCGTACTGAACGTGTTCAAAACCTTCGGCTTGTTGAATTGAAATGGCGAGGCCTGTTCATACTCGGCATTTAAATATATGTACCACGTTCTGTCCGCGTACTGAACGTGTTCAAAACCTTGCTTGTTAAAATAGAGAGGCCGGTTTCGTCGTCGCGAACACGAACTTGTGACGTTGTGCGCTGTGAATTCGCGGACGTTTTATAGAAACGAGGGGGGGGCCAACAAAGTGCGCCACCAACGTTGAAATGTATCTTATTTATTCTTCCACGCTCACGAGCCGCACATCTCACACAGTAAATACGTATAGATCGCTACCTCGAAGCGCACCATTGAAACACGTACACATTTGCACGCGATGAGCTCCGTGCATCGCTCCCCGAATTAAGTGATTTACGCTACGTCCACAAAGCCAGGTACACATCTACACGGAATTTGTTTGGGGAGATGTCATTTTCTGCCATTTTCGTTCGAAAACAACACAATAAAACGCATGGGGTTCACAGACAGATTTTAAAAAATTCCGTATATCACTGCTACATCCTTTTTTAACGTATCCAGGGAAAACAATTAGTGGGTTTGAAGCACGATTTTTCACCATTTTTCGATTATTATTGCCATTTTTAGGGGAGGTATTTGTTGACGTCGGTTGGGTATTTGTGCACAATCTCCACGTGCATCAAAGGTAAGTCAACCTTCATTTTGTTCGACTGCTTTTTTCCTTTTTAATACAATTTGGATGATGTCATTGGATTATAAAAATTAAAGTAAATAACAACCTTTTTTTTACTACAAAAGATGTTAAGATTGGATGCCAAAAACTCTTTATTTTTCGCGCGAAACAATTGTTCCCCCCTATTTTGAGAATGGACTATACCACAGCGTTTCGCAATCGCAGCCTCGAAGGCCCCCCCCCCCCTCCCCCCCCCTCCGCCCCCCCCCCCCCCCCCCCCCCCCCCCCCCCCCCCACTGTTTTGGAGCAAATTTTCGTTAAGTTTTCAATGATAGTGCATTAAATTGAAACTAACATATCGACAAATACGTCAATATCATCAGGTATTTCGACTGGCTGTAAAACAGCATTGCGTAACATCTAGCAGACGATTATTGTTGTAAATTCTTACATCGTAATTTTGCAAACACTAATTCAAGCATCGCTTGGGGGCGCAATAACTCCCTGTAGGCTCTACCGTAGCCACGTCCGAATTATATCTACCTTGGCGCCTACGTAGACCTAGCTGTAGCTCTAGACACTAGACACTTTCGGACACGGCCTAAACCAGTGATTCCAAATACGTGACGATGGTACGGGCAGTTGGACGTCCTGTGAAATTATAAAGGCTTTCGCGTTGCAAATTGAAAGTAACATGCAGCGAATAGGTGTCGTATATGATAGTTTTTTCGCATCACAAAGTGACAGATCTTTTATTGGTTTCGTGCACACGATACGTCACTTTGTAAGTTTAACACTTGAATATAATTTTATTTTGTATTAAGAAATTAATTTATATAACAATACAAAATAAATATAAATAAATAGAGCACCGAAAAATAGATAATGTACATGTATAGGAATCCATGTATACATCCATAAGGTGGGGTAAAAAGGGTTGATTGATTGTGGTGTTGTTGATAGTAAGAGTGAGGTGATTTAAACGTTTCTGATGATGAGAAGATGAGGCAATAACAAAACTCAGTTTTATCATTGTTAAGTTGAAGTTTGTTTACAATCATCCAGGATTGGATACACCTAATGCAATTTGACAACCTAAACAAAGCGCATGCTGCATCGTTAGGAATGGCGGGATCAAAATCCAAATAAATCTGAATGTCGTCAGCATACATGTGATATTTGACGTCGTGCTGACGTAAGATATCACAGACTGGACTGATGTACATGGTAAACGCTTGGGGGCCAATGACTGAACCTTGGGGTACTCCTGTGAGAAGAATCATCTCGTCAGAGTCAGCTCCAGCAAGATGTACATGAGTCCGTCTGTTTTGGAAGTACGAAACAAACCATTTGAGGGCCGTTCTGTTAACGCCGAACCTATTTTGAAACCGACGCAGCATGATACCATGGTCCAGAGTGTCAAATGCAGCAGATAAATCTAAAAGAACTAAGAACACAGCTTTGTTACAGTTCAGTGAGTTCAAAATATGGTTCTGCACACATAGAAGGGCTGTCTCTGTACTGTGTCCAGCCTTGTAAGCAGATTGTAGGGGGTCAGCGAGGTGGTGGTAGTTGATGTGGTCATTCAGCTGTTTACAGACGACTTTTTCAATGAGCTTGGCCAGGTAACGAAGGTTCGACACGGGACGGTAATTTTTGAGTTCTTCTTTGTTTAGAGAAGGCTTTTTCAGGATGGGCGCAATCACACCCAGCCGTAACGACGCTGGAAAATGACCAGAAGACAATGAAGCGTTGACAATCACAGTCAGTGTTGGGAGGAAAATATGTTTGTGTTGTTTGAGCAGCCAGGTCGGAATAGGGTCAAGTTGACATGATTTGGTGGCTGACTTATCAATTATATTAAGGAGATTGGTGTCAGAGACGAAATGGAATTCAGATAGTTCACAGTCCTGAGGAAGCAATGGTGTATCATTGAGTGTGATTGTATTACCCTGAAGACTATCTATATTGGTCCGTATGTTGTTAACTTTATCTGTGAAGAATTGGCTAAAGTTATTGGCAAGGGTTGATGCTGAATCAGGTATGGAAGGTATCAACTTTGGTGCGGATGTCAGTTCGTTAACAACCCTAAAGGTGTCTTTGGGGTTGCAGTTCGAAAGAAAACTTCTGAAGAAGTCAGATTTGGCTTTGACCAAGGCATAACGCATGGTCTTCTTGGTGGAATCGTACGCAGCGCGGTCAGTAGTCGATTTTGTCTTCCGCCATCTGCGCTCTGCCCGTCGACGCGCGCGTTTCGCGTCCTCAACTGAGCTATTGTACCACTTCGGCTTATTAATTATACGGGCAATCAAAATGCACACAAAAAACTACCGTATACAATGTACTGTATATCAATTTTGTATTCGTATTTTTACAGCATCACATTCACAATTTTTTTCTTCATAAAACCGGCACATTGGGCTTGCATTTAATATTTATTTGTACATTAGCCTAGAGCCTGCAGAATTTTACCTCTAGCGCGATTCTACTAAAACTAGGCGTAGCACTTAATTTTTTTAAACACATCAAACAAGTTCAATTTCAGTTCTGCATCCGAGATCTCTCAAGATGCCTATTAGTGTCCTAGCAACAGTGTCAGTAGTAGCCTGCAAACGGTCGATTTTATCCTCAATAACATCTAGTAGTCTATGGATGACGTCTATATTCCCTTCGTCATGCACCGGCATAGTTAGTAGGGACTGCAGTGACGACATGTCTAGGCTCATTTCAAGCGAGGAAGGTGGTAAGACCGGGCGGTCGGGCGAGGCATAGGGTGAGACCGGGAGGTCGGGTGATGCAGGCGGTGTGACTGGGCGGTCGGGCGAGGCAGGTGGTGGGACTGGGCGGTCTGACGATGCAGGTGGTAGTACCGGGCGGTCGGGCGAGGCAAGTGGTAGAACCGGGCGGTTGGGCGAGGCAGGTACAGCCGGGCGGTATCTCTTTACTAAATTGATGAGTGGTTCATCGTCGTCATCCTCATCCGTCGACAATCTAGGTCTTTTCCGTGCTGAAAAGGAAAAAAAAGTGAGCAGTAAAGTACAGCTGTATTGTACGACTCTTACATGATTCCCTATGATTTTCCAAGATTTAACATGAATACAAAAAAATATGTGCACAATAGTATTAACAAAATGGAAATTTGGTATCAGACATTAGGTGTGCGATTTTGTGTTTATAAAAGAGCGCCGATATGTAATATGTGCACACAAACGGCATCACTCAAATTAAAAGGGCCCAATTGAGCGTAACAGCTGGTTTCCCAAGTTAACACACAGGCAATACGTGTAAGTAGGTTGGCAATGAGCTACGGACAATTTTTCAACAGGTTTCATGTTTTGTGGGGAATTTCTTGCTTTCAGCAGGTGTCTGGTGAAAATTGACTCTTTTTCAACTTTGAATGTTAGCATCTCTGCATTTGTGTAAATAATTTTTTGTTTACGCGTAAAATGTTTCCTATGAGCAAATGATTTAATGAACGCAATTTTGTAGACGTTTGTTTTTATCATCGATGCACATAAACAAATGCAATAATATGCCGAAGCAGCATGCAAACTTACCTTGGTTTTGGACGATGCGAGCCTTGTAGGTTCCGGCCTTGTATGTTACTGAAACGGTAGCTCCATCTTGTAGAGGGCCTCTCACCTTCACCCGACTTCTGTTTACGGTCTCAATGACTCCTGCATAACGTGCTGGAGTTATCCAGGAAATCTGAACTTTGCGGCAAGCCATGGTTTTGCAGTGGTGTGTATTCGGTCAAGTTTTGAGCTCGAAAGTGACTAGGGTCAATTTAAGCCCGGTTCTTATAACAAATATTGCGTAATCAGTATCATAGAGTCTGTCAATCACAATTCTGAAATGAATGGGTGATCGGCTTTAACAAAAAGATGAAAGGTTAAAGATCCCGACGGTCTCCCATTCACAATGCGCGTGTACCGCAAGGAAATTCAATAGGCTGCAATTGTTGAATAGTATCAAAAGAAACCGAACTTCACCCTGGACTCTCAGCAGCATCTTTATTCTGAAAGAGCAGTAATGACTAAATGAGGCTATAGAAATCAACAAGGGTCAAGCTTTCACTAAAGTTTCCATTTAGACGGGTTATAATGTATCTTTTCCTTTGGTTGAGGAAATTTTAAAAATGCCAGTCTTTATGATGCGTCGCACAAGTAGACTAATTGGACAATACATGTAGTTTAAAAGTTGACGATCGTTGCCTTTTTACAGTACATTAAAGGTAGGATACACCATTGGTAATTGCTTGAATTATTAATAATGGGTGGATTTGGGGGGTTGTATTTTATAGTAAATATCGTTTAACTGACCTGTCCTGTCATAGATGCCGAGAAAAGCACGAAAAACAGCGTTTGTTTTCAACTGGCGTCGAGCAGTTATTCTTATGTTATTTTTCGGGAACGCCGTCCTGTGATCGCGAATTTCTCTTCATAAAATACTTTTTTTTCAGAATAATTACAGGATATCTGGCTTATTTCTTAAAAATCGGTAGTAAATATTTCCGATATCTGCAAATGGTGTTTCCTACCTTTAAACATAAGACACGGGAGTCAAATAACAAAAAACAGAAAAAGACACACAATGTGGAAATAATGAACGTTATTAATTTAATAGTACGAGTACAAATAACGTCACGGTGACGTAGAGAAACGACCGGAACATGTGGGACAACTCTTGCTAATATCAAACAACATCTCTTTAAAGCGATACCAGGCCTGGCCGAGTTATAGCATTTTAGGTAATTTTACACAATACGAATTTTAAGGTCTTACTTTACATAACTTAGTAATTATATGGGCAATCAAAATGCACAAAAAAACCTATCGTATACAATGTACTGTATATCATTTTTTTCGTATTTTTACAGCATCACATTCACATTGGTCTTGCATTTCATATTTATTTGTACATTAGAGCCTGCAGAATTTTACCTCTAGCGCGATTCTACTAAAACTAGGGGTAGCACTTAATTTTTTTAAACACATCAAACAAGTTCAATTTCAGTTCTGCATCCGAGATCTCTCAAGATGCCTGTTAGTGTCCTTGCAACAGTGTCAATAGTAGCCTGCAAACGGTCGATTTTATCCTCAATAACATCTAGTTGTCTATGGATGACGTCTAGATTCCCTTCGTCATGCACCGGCATAGTTAGTAGGGACTGCAGTGACGACATGTCTAGGCTCATTTCAAGCGAGGAAGGTGGTAAGACCGGGCGGTCGGGCGAGGCATAGGGTGAGACCGGGAGGTCGGGTGATGCAGGCGGTGTGACTGGGCGGTCGGGCGAGGCAGGTGGTGGGACTGGGCGGTCTGACGATGCAGGTGGTAGTACCGGGCGGTCGGGCGAGGCAAGTGGTAGAACCGGGCGGTTGGGCGAGGCAGGTACAGCCGGGCGGTATCTTTTTACTAAATTGATGAGTGGTTCATCGTCGTCATCCTCATCCGTCGACAATCTAGGTCTTTTCCGTGCTGAAAAGGGAAAAAAAGTGATCAGTAAAGTACAGCTGTATTGTACGACTCTTACATGATTCCCTATGATTTTCCAAGATTTAACATGAATACCAAAAAATATGTGCACAATAGTATTAACAAAATGGAAATTTGGTATCAGACATTAGGTGTGCGATTTTGTGTTTATAAAAGACCGCCGATATGTAATATGTGCACACAAACGGCATCACTCAAATTAAAAGGGCCCAATTGAGCGTAACAGCTGGTTTCCCAAGTTAACACACAGGCAATACGTGTAAGTAGGTTGGCAATGAGCTACGGACAATTTTTCAACAGGTTTCATGTTTTGTGGGGAATTTCTTGCTTTCAGCAGGTGTCTGGTGAAAATTGACTCTTTTTCAACTTTGAATGTTAGCATCTCTGCATTTGTGTAAATATTTTTTTGTTTACGCGTAAAATGTTTTCTATGAGCAACGAAACGTTGGCCGCCATCTTGCCTTCGTACGCGGAGTTGGCCTAGGCTAGTGTCCGACACATTGGCCCACATTTGCATGTACGAATGAAAACATTGGCACATAAATACATGAAATTACAACAGAAAGTATAAGAAAAGAAAAAGAAACAAAGTCCTATAATTACGGACTTTAAAATATGGAAAAACTTGAAAGATTTAATGAACGCAATTTTGTAGACGTTTGTTTTTATCATCGATGCACATAAACAAATGCAATAATTTGCCGAAGCAGCATGCAAACTTACCTTGGTCTTGGACGATGCGAGCCTTGTAGGTTCCGGCCTTGTATGTTACTGAAACTGTAGCTCCATCTTGTAGAGGGCCTCTCACCTTCACCCGACTTCTGTTTACGGTCTCAATGACTCCTGCATAACGTGCTGGAGTTATCCAGGAAATCTGAACTTTGCGGCAAGCCATGGTTTTGCAGTGGTGTGTATTCGGTCAAGTTTTGAGCTCGAAAGTGACTAGGGTCAATTTAAGCCCGGTTCTTATAACAAATATTGCGTAATCAGTATCATAGAGTCTGTCAATCACAATTCTGAAATGAATGGGTGATCGGCTTTAACAAAAAGATGAAAGGTTAAAGATCCCGACGGTCTCCCATTCACAATGCGCGTGTACCGCAAAGAAATTCAATAGGCTGCAATTGTTGAATAGTATCAAAAGAAACCGAACTTCACCCTGGACTCTCAGCAGCATCTTTATTCTGAAAGAGCAGTAATGACTAAATGAGGCTATAGAAATCAACAAGGGTCAAGCTTTCACTAAAGTTTCCATTTAGACGGGTTATAATGTATCTTTTCCTTTGGTTGAGGAAATTTTAAAAATGCCAGTCTTTATGATGCGTCGCACAAGTAGACTAATTGGACAATACATGTAGTTTAAAAGTTGACGATCGTTGCCTTTTTACAGTACATTAAAGGTAGGATACACCATTGGTAATTGCTTGAATTATTAATAATGGGTGGATTTGGGGGGTTGTATTTTATAGTAAATATCGTTTAACTGACCTGTCCTGTCATAGATGCCGAGAAAAGCACGAAAAACAGCGTTTGTTTTCAACTGGCGTCGAGCAGTTATTCTTATGTTATTTTTCGGGAACGCCGTCCTGTGATCGCGAATTTCTCTTCATAAAATACTTTTTTTTCAGAATAATTACAGGATATCTGGCTTATTTCTTAAAAATCGGTAGTAAATATTTCCGATATCTGCAAATGGTGTTTCCTACCTTTAAACATAAGACACGGGAGTCAAATAACAAAAAACAGAAAAAGAAATACACAATGTGGAAATAATGAACGTTATTAATTTAATAGTACGAGTACAAATAACGTCACGGTGACGTAGAGAAACGACCGGAACATGTGGGACAACTCTTGCTAATATCAAACAACATCTCTTTAAAGCGATACCAGGCCTGGCCGAGTTATAGCATTTTAGGTAATTTTACACAATACGAATTTTAAGGTCTTACTTTACATAACTTAGTAATTATATGGGCAATCAAAATGCACAAAAAAACCTATCGTATACAATGTACTGTATATCATTTTTTTCGTATTTTTACAGCATCACATTCACATTGGTCTTGCATTTCATATTTATTTGTACATTAGAGCCTGCAGAATTTTACCTCTAGCGCGATTCTACTAAAACTAGGGGTAGCACTTAATTTTTTTAAACACATCAAACAAGTTCAATTTCAGTTCTGCATCCGAGATCTCTCAAGATGCCTGTTAGTGTCCTTGCAACAGTGTCAATAGTAGCCTGCAAACGGTCGATTTTATCCTCAATAACATCTAGTTGTCTATGGATGACGTCTAGATTCCCTTCGTCATGCACCGGCATAGTTAGTAGGGACTGCAGTGACGACATGTCTAGGCTCATTTCAAGCGAGGAAGGTGGTAAGACCGGGCGGTCGGGCGAGGCATAGGGTGAGACCGGGAGGTCGGGTGATGCAGGCGGTGTGACTGGGCGGTCGGGCGAGGCAGGTGGTGGGACTGGGCGGTCTGACGATGCAGGTGGTAGTACCGGGCGGTCGGGCGAGGCAAGTGGTAGAACCGGGCGGTTGGGCGAGGCAGGTACAGCCGGGCGGTATCTTTTTACTAAATTGATGAGTGGTTCATCGTCGTCATCCTCATCCGTCGACAATCTAGGTCTTTTCCGTGCTGAAAAGGGAAAAAAAGTGATCAGTAAAGTACAGCTGTATTGTACGACTCTTACATGATTCCCTATGATTTTCCAAGATTTAACATGAATACCAAAAAATATGTGCACAATAGTATTAACAAAATGGAAATTTGGTATCAGACATTAGGTGTGCGATTTTGTGTTTATAAAAGACCGCCGATATGTAATATGTGCACACAAACGGCATCACTCAAATTAAAAGGGCCCAATTGAGCGTAACAGCTGGTTTCCCAAGTTAACACACAGGCAATACGTGTAAGTAGGTTGGCAATGAGCTACGGACAATTTTTCAACAGGTTTCATGTTTTGTGGGGAATTTCTTGCTTTCAGCAGGTGTCTGGTGAAAATTGACTCTTTTTCAACTTTGAATGTTAGCATCTCTGCATTTGTGTAAATATTTTTTTGTTTACGCGTAAAATGTTTTCTATGAGCAACGAAACGTTGGCCGCCATCTTGCCTTCGTACGCGGAGTTGGCCTAGGCTAGTGTCCGACACATTGGCCCACATTTGCATGTACGAATGAAAACATTGGCACATAAATACATGAAATTACAACAGAAAGTATAAGAAAAGAAAAAGAAACAAAGTCCTATAATTACGGACTTTAAAATATGGAAAAACTTGAAAGATTTAATGAACGCAATTTTGTAGACGTTTGTTTTTATCATCGATGCACATAAACAAATGCAATAATTTGCCGAAGCAGCATGCAAACTTACCTTGGTCTTGGACGATGCGAGCCTTGTAGGTTCCGGCCTTGTATGTTACTGAAACTGTAGCTCCATCTTGTAGAGGGCCTCTCACCTTCACCCGACTTCTGTTTACGGTCTCAATGACTCCTGCATAACGTGCTGGAGTTATCCAGGAAATCTGAACTTTGCGGCAAGCCATGGTTTTGCAGTGGTGTGTATTCGGTCAAGTTTTGAGCTCGAAAGTGACTAGGGTCAATTTAAGCCCGGTTCTTATAACAAATATTGCGTAATCAGTATCATAGAGTCTGTCAATCACAATTCTGAAATGAATGGGTGATCGGCTTTAACAAAAAGATGAAAGGTTAAAGATCCCGACGGTCTCCCATTCACAATGCGCGTGTACCGCAAAGAAATTCAATAGGCTGCAATTGTTGAATAGTATCAAAAGAAACCGAACTTCACCCTGGACTCTCAGCAGCATCTTTATTCTGAAAGAGCAGTAATGACTAAATGAGGCTATAGAAATCAACAAGGGTCAAGCTTTCACTAAAGTTTCCATTTAGACGGGTTATAATGTATCTTTTCCTTTGGTTGAGGAAATTTTAAAAATGCCAGTCTTTATGATGCGTCGCACAAGTAGACTAATTGGACAATACATGTAGTTTAAAAGTTGACGATCGTTGCCTTTTTACAGTACATTAAAGGTAGGATACACCATTGGTAATTGCTTGAATTATTAATAATGGGTGGATTTGGGGGGTTGTATTTTATAGTAAATATCGTTTAACTGACCTGTCCTGTCATAGATGCCGAGAAAAGCACGAAAAACAGCGTTTGTTTTCAACTGGCGTCGAGCAGTTATTCTTATGTTATTTTTCGGGAACGCCGTCCTGTGATCGCGAATTTCTCTTCATAAAATACTTTTTTTTCAGAATAATTACAGGATATCTGGCTTATTTCTTAAAAATCGGTAGTAAATATTTCCGATATCTGCAAATGGTGTTTCCTACCTTTAAACATAAGACACGGGAGTCAAATAACAAAAAACAGAAAAAGAAATACACAATGTGGAAATAATGAACGTTATTAATTTAATAGTACGAGTACAAATAACGTCACGGTGACGTAGAGAAACGACCGGAACATGTGGGACAACTCTTGCTAATATCAAACAACATCTCTTTAAAGCGATACCAGGCCTGGCCGAGTTATAGCATTTTAGGTAATTTTACACAATACGAATTTTAAGGTCTTACTTTACATAACTTAGTAATTATATGGGCAATCAAAATGCACAAAAAAACCTATCGTATACAATGTACTGTATATCATTTTTTTCGTATTTTTACAGCATCACATTCACATTGGTCTTGCATTTCATATTTATTTGTACATTAGAGCCTGCAGAATTTTACCTCTAGCGCGATTCTACTAAAACTAGGGGTAGCACTTAATTTTTTTAAACACATCAAACAAGTTCAATTTCAGTTCTGCATCCGAGATCTCTCAAGATGCCTGTTAGTGTCCTTGCAACAGTGTCAATAGTAGCCTGCAAACGGTCGATTTTATCCTCAATAACATCTAGTTGTCTATGGATGACGTCTAGATTCCCTTCGTCATGCACCGGCATAGTTAGTAGGGACTGCAGTGACGACATGTCTAGGCTCATTTCAAGCGAGGAAGGTGGTAAGACCGGGCGGTCGGGCGAGGCATAGGGTGAGACCGGGAGGTCGGGTGATGCAGGCGGTGTGACTGGGCGGTCGGGCGAGGCAGGTGGTGGGACTGGGCGGTCTGACGATGCAGGTGGTAGTACCGGGCGGTCGGGCGAGGCAAGTGGTAGAACCGGGCGGTTGGGCGAGGCAGGTACAGCCGGGCGGTATCTTTTTACTAAATTGATGAGTGGTTCATCGTCGTCATCCTCATCCGTCGACAATCTAGGTCTTTTCCGTGCTGAAAAGGGAAAAAAAGTGATCAGTAAAGTACAGCTGTATTGTACGACTCTTACATGATTCCCTATGATTTTCCAAGATTTAACATGAATACCAAAAAATATGTGCACAATAGTATTAACAAAATGGAAATTTGGTATCAGACATTAGGTGTGCGATTTTGTGTTTATAAAAGAGCGCCGATATGTAATATGTGCACACAAACGGAATCACTCAAATTAAAAGGGCCCAATTGAGCGTAACAGCTGGTTTCCCAAGTTAACACACAGGCAATACGTGTAAGTAGGTTGGCAATGAGCTACGGACAATTTTTCAACAGGTTTCATGTTTTGTGGGGAATTTCTTGCTTTCAGCAGGTGTCTGGTGAAAATTGACTCTTTTTCAACTTTGAATGTTAGCATCTCTGCATTTGTGTAAATAATTTTTTGTTTACGCGTAAAATGTTTTCTATGAGCAACGAAACGTTGGCCGCCATCTTGCCTTCGTACGCGGAGTTGGCCTAGGCTAGTGTCCGACACATTGGCCCACATTTGCATGTACGAATGAAAACATTGGCACATAAATACATGAAATTACAACAGAAAGTATAAGAAAAGAAAAAGAAACAAAGTCCTATAATTACGGACTTTAAAATATGGAAAAACTTGAAAGATTTAATGAACGCAATTTTGTAGACGTTTGTTTTTATCATCGATGCACATAAACAAATGCAATAATTTGCCGAAGCAGCATGCAAACTTACCTTGGTCTTGGACGATGCGAGCCTTGTAGGTTCCGGCCTTGTATGTTACTGAAACTGTAGCTCCATCTTGTAGAGGGCCTCTCACCTTCACCCGACTTCTGTTTACGGTCTCAATGACTCCTGCATAACGTGCTGGAGTTATCCAGGAAATCTGAACTTTGCGGCAAGCCATGGTTTTGCAGTGGTGTGTATTCGGTCAAGTTTTGAGCTCGAAAGTGACTAGGGTCAATTTAAGCCCGGTTCTTATAACAAATATTGCGTAATCAGTATCATAGAGTCTGTCAATCACAATTCTGAAATGAATGGGTGATCGGCTTTAACAAAAAGATGAAAGGTTAAAGATCCCGACGGTCTCCCATTCACAATGCGCGTGTACCGCAAAGAAATTCAATAGGCTGCAATTGTTGAATAGTATCAAAAGAAACCGAACTTCACCCTGGACTCTCAGCAGCATCTTTATTCTGAAAGAGCAGTAATGACTAAATTAGGCTATAGAAATCAACAAGGGTCAAGCTTTCACTAAAGTTTCCATTTAGACGGGTTATAATGTATCTTTTCCTTTGGTTGAGGAAATTTTAAAAATGCCAGTCTTTATGATGCGTCGCACAAGTAGACTAATTCGGGCGATTCACAATGCAGTGCGCCACCAAGCGTTTGACTCAAATGAGCCACTTTTAAACTTTACGGTCGACTTCTTCCCTATATCATACTGTAGTGAAATATCTATTCTTCATTGTTTACGCGAGGTTAACACAAACGAAAATGTATCCGGCAGCGTCGTTAATTAAAACCTTGTTATTTGCAGAAAACAAATAAAACTTTAATCGTGCGCGTCCAAAAAGACGTAAAAAATTATGAGTTCATGCAAAATGAATACCGTTTTTGAAACCGATGCCGACCTTTTCCCATGATGCACTGCGGGAATAGCAGGATTTGCGCCTCCAACGGCAGCTTCTAGGTATTGTGAATCGCTCGAATTGGACAATACATGTAGTTTAAAAGTTGACGATCGTTGCCTTTTTACAGTACATTAAAGGTAGGATACACCATTGGTAATTGCTTGAATTATTAATAATGGGTGGATTTGGGGGGTTGTATTTTATAGTAAATATCGTTTAACTGACCTGTCCTGTCATAGATGCCGAGAAAAGCACGAAAAACAGCGTTTGTTTTCAACTGGCGTCGAGCAGTTATTCTTATGTTATTTTTCGGGAACGCCGTCCTGTGATCGCGAATTTCTCTTCATAAAATACTTTTTTTTCAGAATAATTACAGGATATCTGGCTTATTTCTTAAAAATCGGTAGTAAATATTTCCGATATCTGCAAATGGTGTTTCCTACCTTTAAACATAAGACACGGGAGTCAAATAACAAAAAACAGCAAAAGAAATACACAATGTGGAAATAATGAACGTTATTAATTTAATAGTACGAGTACAAATAACGTCACGGTGACGTAGAGAAACGACTGGAACATGTGGGACAACTCTTGCTAATATCAAACAACATCTCTTTAAAGCGATACCAGGCCTGGCCGAGTTATAGCATTTTAGGTAATTTTACACAATACGAATTTTAAGGTCTTACTTTACATAACTTAGTAATTATATGGGCAATCAAAATGCACAAAAAAACCTATCGTATACAATGTACTGTATATCATTTTTTTCGTATTTTTACAGCATCACATTCACATTGGTCTTGCATTTCATATTTATTTGTACATTAGAGCCTGCAGAATTTTACCTCTAGCGCGATTCTACTAAAACTAGGCGTAGCACTTAATTTTTTTAAACACATCAAACAAGTTCAATTTCAGTTCTGCATCCGAGATCTCTCAAGATGCCTGTTAGTGTCCTTGCAACAGTGTCAATAGTAGCCTGCAAACGGTCGATTTTATCCTCAATAACATCTAGTTGTCTATGGATGACGTCTAGATTCCCTTCGTCATGCACCGGCATAGTTAGTAGGGACTGCAGTGACGACATGTCTAGGCTCATTTCAAGCGAGGAAGGTGGTAAGACCGGGCGGTCGGGCGAGGCATAGGGTGAGACCGGGAGGTCGGGTGATGCAGGCGGTGTGACTGGGCGGTCGGGCGAGGCAGGTGGTGGGACTGGGCGGTCTGACGATGCAGGTGGTAGTACCGGGCGGTCGGGCGAGGCAAGTGGTAGAACCGGGCGGTTGGGCGAGGCAGGTACAGCCGGGCGGTATCTCTTTACTAAATTGATGAGTGGTTCATCGTCGTCATCCTCATCCGTCGACAATCTAGGTCTTTTCCGTGCTGAAAAGGAAAAAAAAGTGAGCAGTAAAGTACAGCTGTATTGTACGACTCTTACATGATTCCCTATGATTTTCCAAGATTTAACATGAATACAAAAAAAATATGTGCACAATAGTATTAACAAAATGGAAATTTGGTATCAGACATTAGGTGTGCGATTTTGTGTTTATAAAAGAGCGCCGATATGTAATATGTGCACACAAACGGCATCACTCAAATTAAAAGGGCCCAATTGAGCGTAACAGCTGGTTTCCCAAGTTAACACACAGGCAATACGTGTAAGTAGGTTGGCAATGAGCTACGGACAATTTTTCAACAGGTTTCATGTTTTGTGGGGAATTTCTTGCTTTCAGCAGGTGTCTGGTGAAAATTGACTCTTTTTCAACTTTGAATGTTAGCATCTCTGCATTTGTGTAAATAATTTTTTGTTTACGCGTAAAATGTTTTCTATGAGCAACGAAACGTTGGCCGCCATCTTGCCTTCGTACGCGGAGTTGGCCTAGGCTAGTGTCCGACACATTGGCCCACATTTGCATGTACGAATGAAAACATTGGCACATAAATACATGAAATTACAACAGAAAGTATAAGAAAAGAAAAAGAAACAAAGTCCTATAATTACGGACTTTAAAATATGGAAAAACTTGAAAGATTTAATGAACGCAATTTTGTAGACGTTTGTTTTTATCATCGATGCACATAAACAAATGCAATAATTTGCCGAAGCAGCATGCAAACTTACCTTGGTCTTGGACGATGCGAGCCTTGTAGGTTCCGGCCTTGTATGTTACTGAAACTGTAGCTCCATCTTGTAGAGGGCCTCTCACCTTCACCCGACTTCTGTTTACGGTCTCAATGACTCCTGCATAACGTGCTGGAGTTATCCAGGAAATCTGAACTTTGCGGCAAGCCATGGTTTTGCAGTGGTGTGTATTCGGTCAAGTTTTGAGCTCGAAAGTGACTAGGGTCAATTTAAGCCCGGTTCTTATAACAAATATTGCGTAATCAGTATCATAGAGTCTGTCAATCACAATTCTGAAATGAATGGGTGATCGGCTTTAACAAAAAGATGAAAGGTTAAAGATCCCGACGGTCTCCCATTCACAATGCGCGTGTACCGCAAAGAAATTCAATAGGCTGCAATTGTTGAATAGTATCAAAAGAAACCGAACTTCACCCTGGACTCTCAGCAGCATCTTTATTCTGAAAGAGCAGTAATGACTAAATGAGGCTATAGAAATCAACAAGGGTCAAGCTTTCACTAAAGTTTCCATTTAGACGGGTTATAATGTATCTTTTCCTTTGGTTGAGGAAATTTTAAAAATGCCAGTCTTTATGATGCGTCGCACAAGTAGACTAATTGGACAATACATGTAGTTTAAAAGTTGACGATCGTTGCCTTTTTACAGTACATTAAAGGTAGGATACACCATTGGTAATTGCTTGAATTATTAATAATGGGTGGATTTGGGGGGTTGTATTTTATAGTAAATATCGTTTAACTGACCTGTCCTGTCATAGATGCCGAGAAAAGCACGAAAAACAGCGTTTGTTTTCAACTGGCGTCGAGCAGTTATTCTTATGTTATTTTTCGGGAACGCCGTCCTGTGATCGCGAATTTCTCTTCATAAAATACTTTTTTTTCAGAATAATTACAGGATATCTGGCTTATTTCTTAAAAATCGGTAGTAAATATTTCCGATATCTGCAAATGGTGTTTCCTACCTTTAAACATAAGACACGGGAGTCAAATAACAAAAAACAGAAAAAGAAATACACAATGTGGAAATAATGAACGTTATTAATTTAATAGTACGAGTACAAATAACGTCACGGTGACGTAGAGAAACGACCGGAACATGTGGGACAACTCTTGCTAATATCAAACAACATCTCTTTAAAGCGATACCAGGCCTGGCCGAGTTATAGCATTTTAGGTAATTTTACACAATACGAATTTTAAGGTCTTACTTTACATAACTTAGTAATTATATGGGCAATCAAAATGCACAAAAAAACCTATCGTATACAATGTACTGTATATCATTTTTTTCGTATTTTTACAGCATCACATTCACATTGGTCTTGCATTTCATATTTATTTGTACATTAGAGCCTGCAGAATTTTACCTCTAGCGCGATTCTACTAAAACTAGGGGTAGCACTTAATTTTTTTAAACACATCAAACAAGTTCAATTTCAGTTCTGCATCCGAGATCTCTCAAGATGCCTGTTAGTGTCCTTGCAACAGTGTCAATAGTAGCCTGCAAACGGTCGATTTTATCCTCAATAACATCTAGTTGTCTTTGGATGACGTCTAGATTCCCTTCGTCATGCACCGGCATAGTTAGTAGGGACTGCAGTGACGACATGTCTAGGCTCATTTCAAGCGAGGAAGGTGGTAAGACCGGGCGGTCGGGCGAGGCATAGGGTGAGACCGGGAGGTCGGGTGATGCAGGCGGTGTGACTGGGCGGTCGGGCGAGGCAGGTGGTGGGACTGGGCGGTCTGACGATGCAGGTGGTAGTACCGGGCGGTCGGGCGAGGCAAGTGGTAGAACCGGGCGGTTGGGCGAGGCAGGTACAGCCGGGCGGTATCTTTTTACTAAATTGATGAGTGGTTCATCGTCGTCATCCTCATCCGTCGACAATCTAGGTCTTTTCCGTGCTGAAAAGGGAAAAAAAGTGATCAGTAAAGTACAGCTGTATTGTACGACTCTTACATGATTCCCTATGATTTTCCAAGATTTAACATGAATACAAAAAAATATGTGCACAATAGTATTAACAAAATGGAAATTTGGTATCAGACATTAGGTGTGCGATTTTGTGTTTATAAAAGAGCGCCGATATGTAATATGTGCACACAAACGGCATCACTCAAATTAAAAGGGCCCAATTGAGCGTAACAGCTGGTTTCCCAAGTTAACACACAGGCAATACGTGTAAGTAGGTTGGCAATGAGCTACGGACAATTTTTCAACAGGTTTCATGTTTTGTGGGGAATTTCTTGCTTTCAGCAGGTGTCTGGTGAAAATTGACTCTTTTTCAACTTTGAATGTTAGCATCTCTGCATTTGTGTAAATAATTTTTTGTTTACGCGTAAAATGTTTTCTATGAGCAACGAAACGTTGGCCGCCATCTTGCCTTCGTACGCGGAGTTGGCCTAGGCTAGTGTCCGACACATTGGCCCACATTTGCATGTACGAATGAAAACATTGGCACATAAATACATGAAATTACAACAGAAAGTATAAGAAAAGAAAAAGAAACAAAGTCCTATAATTACGGACTTTAAAATATGGAAAAACTTGAAAGATTTAATGAACGCAATTTTGTAGACGTTTGTTTTTATCATCGATGCACATAAACAAATGCAATAATTTGCCGAAGCAGCATGCAAACTTACCTTGGTCTTGGACGATGCGAGCCTTGTAGGTTCCGGCCTTGTATGTTACTGAAACTGTAGCTCCATCTTGTAGAGGGCCTCTCACCTTCACCCGACTTCTGTTTACGGTCTCAATGACTCCTGCATAACGTGCTGGAGTTATCCAGGAAATCTGAACTTTGCGGCAAGCCATGGTTTTGCAGTGGTGTGTATTCGGTCAAGTTTTGAGCTCGAAAGTGACTAGGGTCAATTTAAGCCCGGTTCTTATAACAAATATTGCGTAATCAGTATCATAGAGTCTGTCAATCACAATTCTGAAATGAATGGGTGATCGGCTTTAACAAAAAGATGAAAGGTTAAAGATCCCGACGGTCTCCCATTCACAATGCGCGTGTACCGCAAAGAAATTCAATAGGCTGCAATTGTTGAATAGTATCAAAAGAAACCGAACTTCACCCTGGACTCTCAGCAGCATCTTTATTCTGAAAGAGCAGTAATGACTAAATGAGGCTATTGAAATCAACAAGGGTCAAGCTTTCACTAAAGTTTCCATTTAGACGGGTTATAATGTATCTTTTCCTTTGGTTGAGGAAATTTTAAAAATGCAAGTCTTTATGATGCGTCGCACAAGTAGACTAATTGGACAATACATGTAGTTTAAAAGTTGACGATCGTTGCCTTTTTACAGTACATTAAAGGTAGGATACACCATTGGTAATTGCTTGAATTATTAATAATGGGTGGATTTGGGGGGTTGTATTTTATAGTAAATATCGTTTAACTGACCTGTCCTGTCATAGATGCCGAGAAAAGCACGAAAAACAGCGTTTGTTTTCAACTGGCGTCGAGCAGTTATTCTTATGTTATTTTTCGGGAACGCCGTCCTGTGATCGCGAATTTCTCTTCATAAAATACTTTTTTTTCAGAATAATTACAGGATATCTGGCTTATTTCTTAAAAATCGGTAGTAAATATTTCCGATATCTGCAAATGGTGTTTCCTACCTTTAAACATAAGACACGGGAGTCAAATAACAAAAAACAGCAAAAGAAATACACAATGTGGAAATAATGAACGTTATTAATTTAATAGTACGAGTACAAATAACGTCACGGTGACGTAGAGAAACGACTGGAACATGTGGGACAACTCTTGCTAATATCAAACAACATCTCTTTAAAGCGATACCAGGCCTGGCCGAGTTATAGCATTTTAGGTAATTTTACACAATACGAATTTTAAGGTCTTACTTTACATAACTTAGTAATTATATGGGCAATCAAAATGCACAAAAAAACCTATCGTATACAATGTACTGTATATCATTTTTTTCGTATTTTTACAGCATCACATTCACATTGGTCTTGCATTTCATATTTATTTGTACATTAGAGCCTGCAGAATTTTACCTCTAGCGCGATTCTACTAAAACTAGGCGTAGCACTTAATTTTTTTAAACACATCAAACAAGTTCAATTTCAGTTCTGCATCCGAGATCTCTCAAGATGCCTGTTAGTGTCCTTGCAACAGTGTCAATAGTAGCCTGCAAACGGTCGATTTTATCCTCAATAACATCTAGTTGTCTATGGATGACGTCTAGATTCCCTTCGTCATGCACCGGCATAGTTAGTAGGGACTGCAGTGACGACATGTCTAGGCTCATTTCAAGCGAGGAAGGTGGTAAGACCGGGCGGTCGGGCGAGGCATAGGGTGAGACCGGGAGGTCGGGTGATGCAGGCGGTGTGACTGGGCGGTCGGGCGAGGCAGGTGGTGGGACTGGGCGGTCTGACGATGCAGGTGGTAGTACCGGGCGGTCGGGCGAGGCAAGTGGTAGAACCGGGCGGTTGGGCGAGGCAGGTACAGCCGGGCGGTATCTTTTTACTAAATTGATGAGTGGTTCATCGTCGTCATCCTCATCCGTCGACAATCTAGGTCTTTTCCGTGCTGAAAAGGAAAAAAAAGTGAGCAGTAAAGTACAGCTGTATTGTACGACTCTTACATGATTCCCTATGATTTTCCAAGATTTAACATGAATACAAAAAAAATATGTGCACAATAGTATTAACAAAATGGAAATTTGGTATCAGACATTAGGTGTGCGATTTTGTGTTTATAAAAGAGCGCCGATATGTAATATGTGCACACAAACGGCATCACTCAAATTAAAAGGGCCCAATTGAGCGTAACAGCTGGTTTCCCAAGTTAACACACAGGCAATACGTGTAAGTAGGTTGGCAATGAGCTACGGACAATTTTTCAACAGGTTTCATGTTTTGTGGGGAATTTCTTGCTTTCAGCAGGTGTCTGGTGAAAATTGACTCTTTTTCAACTTTGAATGTTAGCATCTCTGCATCTGTGTAAATAATTTTTTGTTTACGCGTAAAATGTTTTCTATGAGCAACGAAACGTTGGCCGCCATCTTGCCTTCGTACGCGGAGTTGACCTAGGCTAGTGTCCGACACATTGGCCCACATTTGCATGTACGAATGAAAACATTGGCACATAAATACATGAAATTACAACAGAAAGTATAAGAAAAGAAAAAGAAACAAAGTCCTATAATTACGGACTTTAAAATATGGAAAAACTTGAAAGATTTAATGAACGCAATTTTGTAGACGTTTGTTTTTATCATCGATGCACATAAACAAATGCAATAATTTGCCGAAGCAGCATGCAAACTTACCTTGGTCTTGGACGATGCGAGCCTTGTAGGTTCCGGCCTTGTATGTTACTGAAACTGTAGCTCCATCTTGTAGAGGGCCTCTCACCTTCACCCGACTTCTGTTTACGGTCTCAATGACTCCTGCATAACGTGCTGGAGTTATCCAGGAAATCTGAACTTTGCGGCAAGCCATGGTTTTGCAGTGGTGTGTATTCGGTCAAGTTTTGAGCTCGAAAGTGACTAGGGTCAATTTAAGCCCGGTTCTTATAACAAATATTGCGTAATCAGTATCATAGAGTCTGTCAATCACAATTCTGAAATGAATGGGTGATCGGCTTTAACAAAAAGATGAAAGGTTAAAGATCCCGACGGTCTCCCATTCACAATGCGCGTGTACCGCAAAGAAATTCAATAGGCTGCAATTGTTGAATAGTATCAAAAGAAACCGAACTTCACCCTGGACTCTCAGCAGCATCTTTATTCTGAAAGAGCAGTAATGACTAAATGAGGCTATTGAAATCAACAAGGGTCAAGCTTTCACTAAAGTTTCCATTTAGACGGGTTATAATGTATCTTTTCCTTTGGTTGAGGAAATTTAAAAAATGCCAGTCTTTATGATGCGTCGCACAAGTAGACTAATTGGACAATACATGTAGTTTAAAAGTTGACGATCGTTGCCTTTTTACAGTACATTAAAGGTAGGATACACCATTGGTAATTGCTTGAATTATTAATAATGGGTGGATTTGGGGGGTTGTATTTTATAGTAAATATCGTTTAACTGACCTGTCCTGTCATAGATGCCGAGAAAAGCACGAAAAACAGCGTTTGTTTTCAACTGGCGTCGAGCAGTTATTCTTATGTTATTTTTCGGGAACGCCGTCCTGTGATCGCGAATTTCTCTTCATAAAATACTTTTTTTTCAGAATAATTACAGGATATCTGGCTTATTTCTTAAAAATCGGTAGTAAATATTTCCGATATCTGCAAATGGTGTTTCCTACCTTTAAACATAAGACACGGGAGTCAAATAACAGCAAAAGAAATACACAATGTGGAAATAATGAACGTTATTAATTTAATAGTACGAGTACAAATAACGTCACGGTGACGTAGAGAAACGACTGGAACATGTGGGACAACTCTTGCTAATATCAAACAACATCTCTTTAAAGCGATACCAGGCCTGGCCGAGTTATAGCATTTTAGGTAATTTTACACAATACGAATTTTAAGGTCTTACTTTACATAACTTAGTAATTATATGGGCAATCAAAATGCACAAAAAAACCTATCGTATACAATGTACTGTATATCATTTTTTTCGTATTTTTACAGCATCACATTCACATTGGTCTTGCATTTCATATTTATTTGTACATTAGAGCCTGCAGAATTTTACCTCTAGCGCGATTCTACTAAAACTAGGCGTAGCACTTAATTTTTTTAAACACATCAAACAAGTTCAATTTCAGTTCTGCATCCGAGATCTCTCAAGATGCCTGTTAGTGTCCTTGCAACAGTGTCAATAGTAGCCTGCAAACGGTCGATTTTATCCTCAATAACATCTAGTTGTCTATGGATGACGTCTAGATTCCCTTCGTCATGCACCGGCATAGTTAGTAGGGACTGCAGTGACGACATGTCTAGGCTCATTTCAAGCGAGGAAGGTGGTAAGACCGGGCGGTCGGGCGAGGCATAGGGTGAGACCGGGAGGTCGGGTGATGCAGGCGGTGTGACTGGGCGGTCGGGCGAGGCAGGTGGTGGGACTGGGCGGTCTGACGATGCAGGTGGTAGTACCGGGCGGTCGGGCGAGGCAAGTGGTAGAACCGGGCGGTTGGGCGAGGCAGGTACAGCCGGGCGGTATCTTTTTACTAAATTGATGAGTGGTTCATCGTCGTCATCCTCATCCGTCGACAATCTAGGTCTTTTCCGTGCTGAAAAGGAAAAAAAAGTGAGCAGTAAAGTACAGCTGTATTGTACGACTCTTACATGATTCCCTATGATTTTCCAAGATTTAACATGAATACAAAAAAATATGTGCACAATAGTATTAACAAAATGGAAATTTGGTATCAGACATTAGGTGTGCGATTTTGTGTTTATAAAAGAGCGCCGATATGTAATATGTGCACACAAACGGCATCACTCAAATTAAAAGGGCCCAATTGAGCGTAACAGCTGGTTTCCCAAGTTAACACACAGGCAATACGTGTAAGTAGGTTGGCAATGAGCTACGGACAATTTTTCAACAGGTTTCATGTTTTGTGGGGAATTTCTTGCTTTCAGCAGGTGTCTGGTGAAAATTGACTCTTTTTCAACTTTGAATGTTAGCATCTCTGCATTTGTGTAAATAATTTTTTGTTTACGCGTAAAATGTTTTCTATGAGCAACGAAACGTTGGCCGCCATCTTGCCTTCGTACGCGGAGTTGGCCTAGGCTAGTGTCCGACACATTGGCCCACATTTGCATGTACGAATGAAAACATTGGCACATAAATACATGAAATTACAACAGAAAGTATAAGAAAAGAAAAAGAAACAAAGTCCTATAATTACGGACTTTAAAATATGGAAAAACTTGAAAGATTTAATGAACGCAATTTTGTAGACGTTTGTTTTTATCATCGATGCACATAAACAAATGCAATAATTTGCCGAAGCAGCATGCAAACTTACCTTGGTCTTGGACGATGCGAGCCTTGTAGGTTCCGGCCTTGTATGTTACTGAAACTGTAGCTCCATCTTGTAGAGGGCCTCTCACCTTCACCCGACTTCTGTTTACGGTCTCAATGACTCCTGCATAACGTGCTGGAGTTATCCAGGAAATCTGAACTTTGCGGCAAGCCATGGTTTTGCAGTGGTGTGTATTCGGTCAAGTTTTGAGCTCGAAAGTGACTAGGGTCAATTTAAGCCCGGTTCTTATAACAAATATTGCGTAATCAGTATCATAGAGTCTGTCAATCACAATTCTGAAATGAATGGGTGATCGGCTTTAACAAAAAGATGAAAGGTTAAAGATCCCGACGGTCTCCCATTCACAATGCGCGTGTACCGCAAAGAAATTCAATAGGCTGCAATTGTTGAATAGTATCAAAAGAAACCGAACTTCACCCTGGACTCTCAGCAGCATCTTTATTCTGAAAGAGCAGTAATGACTAAATGAAGCTATAGAAATCAACAAGGGTCAAGCTTTCACTAAAGTTTCCATTTAGACGGGTTATAATGTATCTTTTCCTTTGGTTGAGGAAATTTTAAAAATGCCAGTCTTTATGATGCGTCGCACAAGTAGACTAATTGGACAATACATGTAGTTTAAAAGTTGACGATCGTTGCCTTTTTACAGTACATTAAAGGTAGGATACACCATTGGTAATTGCTTGAATTATTAATAATGGGTGGATTTGGGGGGTTGTATTTTATAGTAAATATCGTTTAACTGACCTGTCCTGTCATAGATGCCGAGAAAAGCACGAAAAACAGCGTTTGTTTTCAACTGGCGTCGAGCAGTTATTCTTATGTTATTTTTCGGGAACGCCGTCCTGTGATCGCGAATTTCTCTTCATAAAATACTTTTTTTTCAGAATAATTACAGGATATCTGGCTTATTTCTTAAAAATCGGTAGTAAATATTTCCGATATCTGCAAATGGTGTTTCCTACCTTTAAACATAAGACACGGGAGTCAAATAACAAAAAACAGAAAAAGAAATACACAATGTGGAAATAATGAACGTTATTAATTTAATAGTACGAGTACAAATAACGTCACGGTGACGTAGAGAAACGACTGGAACATGTGGGACAACTCTTGCTAATATCAAACAACATCTCTTTAAAGCGATACCAGGCCTGGCCGAGTTATAGCATTTTAGGTAATTTTACACAATACGAATTTTAAGGTCTTACTTTACATAACTTAGTAATTATATGGGCAATCAAAATGCACAAAAAAACCTATCGTATACAATGTACTGTATATCATTTTTTTCGTATTTTTACAGCATCACATTCACATTGGTCTTGCATTTCATATTTATTTGTACATTAGAGCCTGCAGAATTTTACCTCTAGCGCGATTCTACTAAAACTAGGGGTAGCACTTAATTTTTTTAAACACATCAAACAAGTTCAATTTCAGTTCTGCATCCGAGATCTCTCAAGATGCCTGTTAGTGTCCTTGCAACAGTGTCAATAGTAGCCTGCAAACGGTCGATTTTATCCTCAATAACATCTAGTTGTCTATGGATGACGTCTAGATTCCCTTCGTCATGCACCGGCATAGTTAGTAGGGACTGCAGTGACGACATGTCTAGGCTCATTTCAAGCGAGGAAGGTGGTAAGACCGGGCGGTCGGGCGAGGCATAGGGTGAGACCGGGAGGTCGGGTGATGCAGGCGGTGTGACTGGGCGGTCGGGCGAGGCAGGTGGTGGGACTGGGCGGTCTGACGATGCAGGTGGTAGTACCGGGCGGTCGGGCGAGGCAAGTGGTAGAACCGGGCGGTTGGGCGAGGCAGGTACAGCCGGGCGGTATCTTTTTACTAAATTGATGAGTGGTTCATCGTCGTCATCCTCATCCGTCGACAATCTAGGTCTTTTCCGTGCTGAAAAGGAAAAAAAAGTGATCAGTAAAGTACAGCTGTATTGTACGACTCTTACATGATTCCCTATGATTTTCCAAGATTTAACATGAATACAAAAAAATATGTGCACAATAGTATTAACAAAATGGAAATTTGGTATCAGACATTAGGTGTGCGATTTTGTGTTTATAAAAGAGCGCCGATATGTAATATGTGCACACAAACGGCATCACTCAAATTAAAAGGGCCCAATTGAGCGTAACAGCTGGTTTCCCAAGTTAACACACAGGCAATACGTGTAAGTAGGTTGGCAATGAGCTACGGACAATTTTTCAACAGGTTTCATGTTTTGTGGGGAATTTCTTGCTTTCAGCAGGTGTCTGGTGAAAATTGACTCTTTTTCAACTTTGAATGTTAGCATCTCTGCATTTGTGTAAATAATTTTTTGTTTACGCGTAAAATGTTTTCTATGAGCAACGAAACGTTGGCCGCCATCTTGCCTTCGTACGCGGAGTTGGCCTAGGCTAGTGTCCGACACATTGGCCCACATTTGCATGTACGAATGAAAACATTGGCACATAAATACATGAAATTACAACAGAAAGTATAAGAAAAGAAAAAGAAACAAAGTCCTATAATTACGGACTTTAAAATATGGAAAAACTTGAAAGATTTAATGAACGCAATTTTGTAGACGTTTGTTTTTATCATCGATGCACATAAACAAATGCAATAATTTGCCGAAGCAGCATGCAAACTTACCTTGGTCTTGGACGATGCGAGCCTTGTAGGTTCCGGCCTTGTATGTTACTGAAACTGTAGCTCCATCTTGTAGAGGGCCTCTCACCTTCACCCGACTTCTGTTTACGGTCTCAATGACTCCTGCATAACGTGCTGGAGTTATCCAGGAAATCTGAACTTTGCGGCAAGCCATGGTTTTGCAGTGGTGTGTATTCGGTCAAGTTTTGAGCTCGAAAGTGACTAGGGTCAATTTAAGCCCGGTTCTTATAACAAATATTGCGTAATCAGTATCATAGAGTCTGTCAATCACAATTCTGAAATGAATGGGTGATCATCGGCTTTAACAAAAAGATGAAAGGTTAAAGATCCCGACGGTCTCCCATTCACAATGCGCGTGTACCGCAAAGAAATTCAATAGGCTGCAATTGTTGAATAGTATCAAAAGAAACCGAACTTCACCCTGGACTCTCAGCAGCATCTTTATTCTGAAAGAGCAGTAATGACTAAATGAAGCTATAGAAATCAACAAGGGTCAAGCTTTCACTAAAGTTTCCATTTAGACGGGTTATAATGTATCTTTTCCTTTGGTTGAGGAAATTTTAAAAATGCCAGTCTTTATGATGCGTCGCACAAGTAGACTAATTGGACAATACATGTAGTTTAAAAGTTGACGATCGTTGCCTTTTTACAGTACATTAAAGGTAGGATACACCATTGGTAATTGCTTGAATTATTAATAATGGGTGGATTTGGGGGGTTGTATTTTATAGTAAATATCGTTTAACTGACCTGTCCTGTCATAGATGCCGAGAAAAGCACGAAAAACAGCGTTTGTTTTCAACTGGCGTCGAGCAGTTATTCTTATGTTATTTTTCGGGAACGCCGTCCTGTGATCGCGAATTTCTCTTCATAAAATACTTTTTTTTCAGAATAATTACAGGATATCTGGCTTATTTCTTAAAAATCGGTAGTAAATATTTCCGATATCTG
Organism: Crossaster papposus; assembly: GCA_037893245.1. Taxonomy (NCBI): domain Eukaryota; kingdom Metazoa; phylum Echinodermata; class Asteroidea; order Velatida; family Solasteridae; genus Crossaster; species Crossaster papposus. The sequence goes on along the minus strand of JBAIAA010000824.1, from coordinate 30,848 downwards.
CAAATGGTGTTTCCTACCTTTAAACATAAGACACGGGAGTCAAATAACAAAAAACAGAAAAAGAAATACACAATGTGGAAATAATGAACGTTATTAATTTAATAGTACGAGTACAAATAACGTCACGGTGACGTATAGAAACGACCGGAACATGTGGGACAACTCTTGCTAATATCAAACAACATCTCTTTAAAGCGATACCAGGCCTGGCCGAGTTATAGCATTTTAGGTAATTTTACACAATACGAATTTTAAGGTCTTACTTTACATAACTTAGTAATTATATGGGCAATCAAAATGCACAAAAAAACCTATCGTATACAATGTACTGTATATCATTTTTTTCGTATTTTTACAGCATCACATTCACATTGGTCTTGCATTTCATATTTATTTGTACATTAGAGCCTGCAGAATTTTACCTCTAGCGCGATTCTACTAAAACTAGGGGTAGCACTTAATTTTTTTAAACACATCAAACAAGTTCAATTTCAGTTCTGCATCCGAGATCTCTCAAGATGCCTGTTAGTGTCCTTGCAACAGTGTCAATAGTAGCCTGCAAACGGTCGATTTTATCCTCAATAACATCTAGTTGTCTATGGATGACGTCTAGATTCCCTTCGTCATGCACCGGCATAGTTAGTAGGGACTGCAGTGACGACATGTCTAGGCTCATTTCAAGCGAGGAAGGTGGTAAGACCGGGCGGTCGGGCGAGGCATAGGGTGAGACCGGGAGGTCGGGTGATGCAGGCGGTGTGACTGGGCGGTCGGGCGAGGCAGGTGGTGGGACTGGGCGGTCTGACGATGCAGGTGGTAGTACCGGGCGGTCGGGCGAGGCAAGTGGTAGAACCGGGCGGTTGGGCGAGGCAGGTACAGCCGGGCGGTATCTTTTTACTAAATTGATGAGTGGTTCATCGTCGTCATCCTCATCCGTCGACAATCTAGGTCTTTTCCGTGCTGAAAAGGAAAAAAAAGTGATCAGTAAAGTACAGCTGTATTGTACGACTCTTACATGATTCCCTATGATTTTCCAAGATTTAACATGAATACAAAAAAATATGTGCACAATAGTATTAACAAAATGGAAATTTGGTATCAGACATTAGGTGTGCGATTTTGTGTTTATAAAAGAGCGCCGATATGTAATATGTGCACACAAACGGCATCACTCAAATTAAAAGGGCCCAATTGAGCGTAACAGCTGGTTTCCCAAGTTAACACACAGGCAATACGTGTAAGTAGGTTGGCAATGAGCTACGGACAATTTTTCAACAGGTTTCATGTTTTGTGGGGAATTTCTTGCTTTCAGCAGGTGTCTGGTGAAAATTGACTCTTTTTCAACTTTGAATGTTAGCATCTCTGCATTTGTGTAAATAATTTTTTGTTTACGCGTAAAATGTTTTCTATGAGCAACGAAACGTTGGCCGCCATCTTGCCTTCGTACGCGGAGTTGGCCTAGGCTAGTGTCCGACACATTGGCCCACATTTGCATGTACGAATGAAAACATTGGCACATAAATACATGAAATTACAACAGAAAGTATAAGAAAAGAAAAAGAAACAAAGTCCTATAATTACGGACTTTAAAATATGGAAAAACTTGAAAGATTTAATGAACGCAATTTTGTAGACGTTTGTTTTTATCATCGATGCACATAAACAAATGCAATAATTTGCCGAAGCAGCATGCAAACTTACCTTGGTCTTGGACGATGCGAGCCTTGTAGGTTCCGGCCTTGTATGTTACTGAAACTGTAGCTCCATCTTGTAGAGGGCCTCTCACCTTCACCCGACTTCTGTTTACGGTCTCAATGACTCCTGCATAACGTGCTGGAGTTATCCAGGAAATCTGAACTTTGCGGCAAGCCATGGTTTTGCAGTGGTGTGTATTCGGTCAAGTTTTGAGCTCGAAAGTGACTAGGGTCAATTTAAGCCCGGTTCTTATAACAAATATTGCGTAATCAGTATCATAGAGTCTGTCAATCACAATTCTGAAATGAATGGGTGATCGGCTTTAACAAAAAGATGAAAGGTTAAAGATCCCGACGGTCTCCCATTCACAATGCGCGTGTACCGCAAAGAAATTCAATAGGCTGCAATTGTTGAATAGTATCAAAAGAAACCGAACTTCACCCTGGACTCTCAGCAGCATCTTTATTCTGAAAGAGCAGTAATGACTAAATAAGGCTATAGAAATCAACAAGGGTCAAGCTTTCACTAAAGTTTCCATTTAGACGGGTTATAATGTATAGACTGGTTTGATTTTGAGAAAATATGACTGCATGAGGCATTTTTGAGGAAAAGCAAACAAATAGGTGATTCTGAACGGTAATTTTGTGCTGAATCTGAATATCTTGTTTGTGTTTCTCAAAATTGTCTAATTAGGTCAGTAATTAAGGTCAAAGGTCAGTAAGTGCCAATTTCATTTTTTCACAGGAAATTGTTTACTTTACCTTTTGTATACAATGGTGTAAATAATTTTGCAATTTCTCTTATAATAAATCACGCACAGCATATCAAAATATCTAAAATAATGGAAATTGTTAAAGAATTATTTACTTCTTTTGCGAATATCTCCGTAAACATTGGACTTTCTCTTTTTCTTCACGGGATGAGTTTATACCTGCTTTTCACACCTAAATGCACCTTTGATCAGTGTTCTCTGGCTGATTTACATTGTTTTGGGTATTGAGGGACAGGAATATGGTATTTGGTTTCATAAATTTTTACAATTAGGACTGTAATTAGAGCCAAGGGTCAATTAGTGCAGAATACCCAATTTTAAGGGAATTCCTTTTATGTTCATTTTTGGTTTGGAGAGAGGGATGGCACTATCACATTCATTACTCTGTGACCTGTGTGGCTTTAACAAATGGATTTTAAGCATGACTTAGTCTTTGCCGGTTATGTCCGATTGAAATGTAGGTGGGCGGACATAAGAGATTGACTATGATGATTAATCAAATGTGATTAGTGGTGCCAGCAGAGGATTATGTTCGAAAATCATCTTGTTAGCAATAGCATGCTTTCGTGCCTTGCTGTTTGGGCATTCTTCAGTTCCTGCTGACTCGCGGAAAAGTTGTGGCTGGGATTGGGTATATTCCAATCATGTAAGTTTGGTTTGAGCCATATAGTTTTTTTAGTCGGTTTCAAATTGTTCGTCCAGTAGGGAGAGCAATATGTTGAGGGTTTCGTCTGGTTCAATTTGTTGTTCGAAAAAGCCGGAGTCTGTTGGGAGTGGTTCGAGCTTTTGATTTTGCTGTGGTAGTTTAGCTCTTATTAGTTTCTCCCGAATGTATTGGGCTTTTTTGAAGGCAATGAATGGAGGTTTCGGAAATAGTTCCGAAAGTATTTGATTGCCTTGGATTAAGTTCCAGTGTTTGTTTATTGCTAGATGTGTGCCACCGTGGTTTATGGCTGGGCTGTAGGTGGATGTGAAGACAAGTGAAATTTGTTTTGTTTTTTCTCCATCTTTCGTGTTGTGTATCAGTCTCGTTCGGTCGGCATGTGAGACTTTGGTTGTCGCTGTTTTAGTCTCATTGGGATTGTAACCTCTTGTGGTTAGTTTCTCTGAGATTGTTTTGACTTTGTTGTGGAATTCCCCCGCGTTGTTGTTTTTTGTCCAGCGTATAGCGGAGTGTTTCTCCGTATAATTTATGAACGCTTTGAAAATATGGGGTGGGTGGGATGATGTTTTATGGAGATATTGGAAGGTTTACGTTGGTTTGGTGTAGACTTTGGTGTCTAGGATTCCTGTTTTATGGAAACGGTCTCCTTTGAATATAGTTAAGTCAAGGTAGTTGATTGATGAGTCAGAGGCTTCGTATGTGAATTTTAGAGTTTGGTGCATCTTGTTTATCTTCGTGACGAGATTTGGAAATTCGTTCAGAGTTCCGTTGTAGATGACCAGTATATCGTCTTTATAGCGCCACCATGTGAGGATGTTATTCGCTTTTTCTAAGTCGTGCAATGTGATGTTACCAATTTCAGGGCTGGATGTAGAGCTCATTGCACAGCCAATTTTCTGGAGAAAGAACTTATTTCCGAATTGGAAACAGTTGCGGCCAAGAATGAGTCCCAGAAGTTTTGGGATGTAAGTCGAGGGTGGTTTTGTGATCGGATGGTTATGGTTTGTGTTTTCGAGGGCATTGCAAACGCATTGGATTGCTTCCGTCTGTCAGACATTTGTGTACATAGAAACAACATCGATGCTTGTAATTAAGACATCTTGTGGAAATTGTCTTTTTTCCAGTTTGCGCAAATTATGTCTGCTTTGTCGCGGACATATATGGGTTGTGCGGTTACGGTGGAAAGAAGAAAATAGTCTATGTAATCTGAATTGTTGGCCGTAGGGCTGGTACATCCACTTATAATTGGTCGTCCAACAAAAGGTTCTCCCGGTGGCGGAGTTTTGGGTATTTTGGGGAGGAAAAAAATGGTTGGACATGTTGGACAGTTTTGTGGAAGTGGGTTGAGGTATTTCAGAGTATCGTTGTTGATGTGTTTGTTGTTTCTCATTTCAATTAGTGTGTTGTGAACCATCAAAATAGTTTGTGGGGTAATGTCTTTGTCCAGTTTGGTATAATGATGGGACTCAGGGTGGTGGTATAACCCACTTGTAGAAAGTCTGAGTGGTTCATAATGCAGATGCCTCTGCCTTTGTCATATGGTTTGACTACGATGTCAGGATTGTTTTCAAGTTTGTTTATGGCGAAAAGTTCTTGTGTGGTCATGTTTTTATGCCGATTCCCTAGCCTGATGTGGGCCAGTTCGAATTTTGTGGCTTCCAAATATTCTTCTAGTGTTGCACTAGGGAGTGATTTTGGTTGCCATTTTGGTGGTGGTTTGAAAGGATGGTTTTTGAAACGTTTGTTACGCCATTAAGAATGCAATTCTTATAGTCTTCGATTGAAGGTATAATACTCAAGTGAAATGCGGTTTGGTTTCGCAGGAGTGCATGGGTACGAAGTTTAAACCTTTTCCTAAAGCAATTATTTCAGTTTGCGATAGTGTTGCTTTGGATAGGTTCGTTATGAAAGATTGACAATGTTCTGCTATAGGGAGCGCCAATAATTAGTGAGTTGGCTCGTTTGGTTTTCGATTTGCATTTGTTAGAGAAATGGTTAGATTTCGATTGACTTATGGATCTCTTGGTTTCTTTGTTGAGTTTTCTTCTTGCCATGGTAGTTGAAAGATTTGTAAATTGTAGTTTGAATATAACGGATAAGGTATGGGGTGGGTTATATTTAAGTTTATTTATTATAATTATTATATTATAGAGGCAAGATGACGCCGGATTTATCTCTTTTGAGAAGGTGTGGTGGTCCTGAAAAGGACCTTTTGGTTTTGTGGTTAGAGAACGACTAGTGTTGTCGGTTTCTTTTGATGCCTCTTGTCGGTTGGTATAGGGTCTTGTGAAGAAGCTCAGGAGTTGTTGAGCGGTGGGATAATCTGGACCCTGGAAATCTTGAGCAAGCTTTTCTTGGGCTGAGCGTCTGGCGTTGTTCAGCTTGGCCTCGGTAATTCCTGTGAAGAGCAGCGATGTTCTTCTCTGGAGATTGCTCCAGTGATCCTGGAATGACCCCTGGAATTTTAGGGCTTGGTGTGGACGTGGTGGCCGTATTTTTACCTCGATATAAGGTGGTGGTGTGCTAGTCTCGATTGACCGGGAAAGGGGTCGTATTTGGCGGGTGATGTGCTCCTTGACAGATGTCAAAATGTTGACGTTGACTGCCAGGAGTTTCACCAGTTTGAAGTTTTCCTCGGATAATTTTGTGTGAGACCGTGGTTGGTGTGGTTCTTGATGTGGATGGGCCAGAGTCTAGTTCACATGATAGAAGAAGTGACTCATTGTCGCTTGGAATGCTGTTTGGGGATGCTGGATGAAATGGAGCTGGATGGAGATGGAGGAGGCTGGCTGGACTTGCTCTTCTTGCGTGAGTTGGACTTGCTAAACTTGATGCAACTGTGCAACAGGTTTATTAATCTGTTCCTGCGTCCTCTATTTGATAGGAACTTCACAGAAATTGTCGATACAACCAAATTTGTAGCGGGGGGGGGGGGGGGGGGAGGGGATGTCATAAATATACCCGTTACGTGTTCATTATGTATGCCTATCCATATCCACATAGGCCTACTATCATTATACAGTATACTACTGGGCTTTGTTTTGTATTCTAGTGCATTTATTACTACATTTCCATTGCCGGTATCGGTCGGTCTCGGCACCGAGACCCGAGACTAGACATCCGAGACCAAGACCGAGTCATTAAGATTCTAGACCAAGACCGGCTAGCCGAGACCGAGACCAGGCACCGAGACCGGTCTCGAGACTGAGACCGGTCTCGAGTATACTACATCACTGATTCAGACAGTGGGTAGGGATTCCCACCCTGTAGATTTAACAAAAGCATGTGAGGTATTGTATACAGGGGCCTACTACAGCACCAGCATTTTGTAGGGATGCACAAAAATGAAATTTCCTAATAATTGGTATTCTGCACTAATTGACCCTTGGCTCTAATTACCGTCCTAATTATAACAATTTATGAAACCAAATACCATATTCCTGTCCCTCGGTACCCAAAATAATGTAAATCAGCCAGAGAACACCTATCAAACGTGCATATGTTTGAAAAACTGCCTGTAGAAACTCATCCCGTGGTGAAAAAGAAAAAGTCCAATGGTTAAGGAGATATTGTCAAAAGAAGTGAATAATTCTTTACAAATTTCCATTCATTTCGATATTTTGACATGCTGTGTATGATTTATTAAAAAAGAAATTGCAAAATTATTAACATCATAGTATTTAGGAGGTAAAATAAACCATTTCTTGTGAAAAAACTGAAATTTGCACTTAATGACCTTTGACCTTAATTACTGACCTAATTAGGCAATTTTGAGAAACACAAACAGGATATTCATATTCAGCACAAAATTATCTTTCAGAATCACCTATTTGTTTGCTTTTCCTCAAAAATGCCTCATGCAACTTAAATAGGCACATTTCTGGATTTTTTGCCTAGACTAGTATCTTTTCCTTTGGTTGAGGAAATTTTAAAAATGCCAGTCTTTATGATGCGTCGCACAAGTAGACTAATTGGACAATACATGTAGTTTAAAAGTTGACGATCGTTGCCTTTTTACAGTACATTAAAGGTAGGATACACCATTGGTAATTGCTTGAATTATTAATAATGGGTGGATTTGGGGGGTTGTATTTTATAGTAAATATCGTTTAACTGACCTGTCCTGTCATAGATGCCGAGAAAAGCACGAAAAACAGCGTTTGTTTTCAACTGGCGTCGAGCAGTTATTCTTATGTTATTTTTCGGGAACGCCGTCCTGTGATCGCGAATTTCTCTTCATAAAATACTTTTTTTTCAGAATAATTACAGGATATCTGGCTTATTTCTTAAAAATCGGTAGTAAATATTTCCGATATCTGCAAATGGTGTTTCCTACCTTTAAACATAAGACACGGGAGTCAAATAACAAAAAACAGAAAAAGAAATACACAATGTGGAAATAATGAACGTTATTAATTTAATAGTACGAGTACAAATAACGTCACGGTGACGTAGAGAAACGACCGGAACATGTGGGACAACTCTTGCTAATATCAAACAACATCTCTTTAAAGCGATACCAGGCCTGGCCGAGTTATAGCATTTTAGGTAATTTTACACAATACGAATTTTAAGGTCTTACTTTACATAACTTAGTAATTATATGGGCAATCAAAATGCACAAAAAAACCTATCGTATACAATGTACTGTATATCATTTTTTTCGTATTTTTACAGCATCACATTCACATTGGTCTTGCATTTCATATTTATTTGTACATTAGAGCCTGCAGAATTTTACCTCTAGCGCGATTCTACTAAAACTAGGGGTAGCACTTAATTTTTTTAAACACATCAAACAAGTTCAATTTCAGTTCTGCATCCGAGATCTCTCAAGATGCCTGTTAGTGTCCTTGCAACAGTGTCAATAGTAGCCTGCAAACGGTCGATTTTATCCTCAATAACATCTAGTTGTCTATGGATGACGTCTAGATTCCCTTCGTCATGCACCGGCATAGTTAGTAGGGACTGCAGTGACGACATGTCTAGGCTCATTTCAAGCGAGGAAGGTGGTAAGACCGGGCGGTCGGGCGAGGCATAGGGTGAGACCGGGAGGTCGGGTGATGCAGGCGGTGTGACTGGGCGGTCGGGCGAGGCAGGTGGTGGGACTGGGCGGTCTGACGATGCAGGTGGTAGTACCGGGCGGTCGGGCGAGGCAAGTGGTAGAACCGGGCGGTTGGGCGAGGCAGGTACAGCCGGGCGGTATCTTTTTACTAAATTGATGAGTGGTTCATCGTCGTCATCCTCATCCGTCGACAATCTAGGTCTTTTCCGTGCTGAAAAGGAAAAAAAAGTGATCAGTAAAGTACAGCTGTATTGTACGACTCTTACATGATTCCCTATGATTTTCCAAGATTTAACATGAATACAAAAAAATATGTGCACAATAGTATTAACAAAATGGAAATTTGGTATCAGACATTAGGTGTGCGATTTTGTGTTTATAAAAGAGCGCCGATATGTAATATGTGCACACAAACGGCATCACTCAAATTAAAAGGGCCCAATTGAGCGTAACAGCTGGTTTCCCAAGTTAACACACAGGCAATACGTGTAAGTAGGTTGGCAATGAGCTACGGACAATTTTTCAACAGGTTTCATGTTTTGTGGGGAATTTCTTGCTTTCAGCAGGTGTCTGGTGAAAATTGACTCTTTTTCAACTTTGAATGTTAGCATCTCTGCATTTGTGTAAATAATTTTTTGTTTACGCGTAAAATGTTTTCTATGAGCAACGAAACGTTGGCCGCCATCTTGCCTTCGTACGCGGAGTTGGCCTAGGCTAGTGTCCGACACATTGGCCCACATTTGCATGTACGAATGAAAACATTGGCACATAAATACATGAAATTACAACAGAAAGTATAAGAAAAGAAAAAGAAACAAAGTCCTATAATTACGGACTTTAAAATATGGAAAAACTTGAAAGATTTAATGAACGCAATTTTGTAGACGTTTGTTTTTATCATCGATGCACATAAACAAATGCAATAATTTGCCGAAGCAGCATGCAAACTTACCTTGGTCTTGGACGATGCGAGCCTTGTAGGTTCCGGCCTTGTATGTTACTGAAACTGTAGCTCCATCTTGTAGAGGGCCTCTCACCTTCACCCGACTTCTGTTTACGGTCTCAATGACTCCTGCATAACGTGCTGGAGTTATCCAGGAAATCTGAACTTTGCGGCAAGCCATGGTTTTGCAGTGGTGTGTATTCGGTCAAGTTTTGAGCTCGAAAGTGACTAGGGTCAATTTAAGCCCGGTTCTTATAACAAATATTGCGTAATCAGTATCATAGAGTCTGTCAATCACAATTCTGAAATGAATGGGTGATCGGCTTTAACAAAAAGATGAAAGGTTAAAGATCCCGACGGTCTCCCATTCACAATGCGCGTGTACCGCAAAGAAATTCAATAGGCTGCAATTGTTGAATAGTATCAAAAGAAACCGAACTTCACCCTGGACTCTCAGCAGCATCTTTATTCTGAAAGAGCAGTAATGACTAAATGAGGCTATAGAAATCAACAAGGGTCAAGCTTTCACTAAAGTTTCCATTTAGACGGGTTATAATGTATCTTTTCCTTTGGTTGAGGAAATTTTAAAAATGCCAGTCTTTATGATGCGTCGCACAAGTAGACTAATTGGACAATACATGTAGTTTAAAAGTTGACGATCGTTGCCTTTTTACAGTACATTAAAGGTAGGATACACCATTGGTAATTGCTTGAATTATTAATAATGGGTGGATTTGGGGGGTTGTATTTTATAGTAAATATCGTTTAACTGACCTGTCCTGTCATAGATGCCGAGAAAAGCACGAAAAACAGCGTTTGTTTTCAACTGGCGTCGAGCAGTTATTCTTATGTTATTTTTCGGGAACGCCGTCCTGTGATCGCGAATTTCTCTTCATAAAATACTTTTTTATTCAGAATAATTACAGGATATCTGGCTTATTTCTTAAAAATCGGTAGTAAATATTTCCGATATCTGCAAATGGTGTTTCCTACCTTTAAACATAAGACACGGGAGTCAAATAACAAAAAACAGAAAAAGAAATACACAATGTGGAAATAATGAACGTTATTAATTTAATAGTACGAGTACAAATAACGTCACGGTGACGTAGAGAAACGACTGGAACATGTGGGACAACTCTTGCTAATATCAAACAACATCTCTTTAAAGCGATACCAGGCCTGGCCGAGTTATAGCATTTTAGGTAATTTTACACAATACGAATTTTAAGGTCTTACTTTACATAACTTAGTAATTATATGGGCAATCAAAATGCACAAAAAAACCTATCGTATACAATGTACTGTATATCATTTTTTTCGTATTTTTACAGCATCACATTCACATTGGTCTTGCATTTCATATTTATTTGTACATTAGAGCCTGCAGAATTTTACCTCTAGCGCGATTCTACTAAAACTAGGGGTAGCACTTAATTTTTTTAAACACATCAAACAAGTTCAATTTCAGTTCTGCATCCGAGATCTCTCAAGATGCCTGTTAGTGTCCTTGCAACAGTGTCAATAGTAGCCTGCAAACGGTCGATTTTATCCTCAATAACATCTAGTTGTCTATGGATGACGTCTAGATTCCCTTCGTCATGCACCGGCATAGTTAGTAGGGACTGCAGTGACGACATGTCTAGGCTCATTTCAAGCGAGGAAGGTGGTAAGACCGGGCGGTCGGGCGAGGCATAGGGTGAGACCGGGAGGTCGGGTGATGCAGGCGGTGTGACTGGGCGGTCGGGCGAGGCAGGTGGTGGGACTGGGCGGTCTGACGATGCAGGTGGTAGTACCGGGCGGTCGGGCGAGGCAAGTGGTAGAACCGGGCGGTTGGGCGAGGCAGGTACAGCCGGGCGGTATCTTTTTACTAAATTGATGAGTGGTTCATCGTCGTCATCCTCATCCATCGACAATCTAGGTCTTTTCCGTGCTGAAAAGGAAAAAAAAGTGATCAGTAGAGCCTGCAGAATTTTACCTCTAGCGCGATTCTACTAAAACTAGGCGTAGCACTTAATTTTTTTAAACACATCAAACAAGTTCAATTTCAGTTCTGCATCCGAGATCTCTCAAGATGCCTGTTAGTGTCCTTGCAACAGTGTCAATAGTAGCCTGCAAACGGTCGATTTTATCCTCAATAACATCTAGTTGTCTATGGATGACGTCTAGATTCCCTTCGTCATGCACCGGCATAGTTAGTAGGGACTGCAGTGACGACATGTCTAGGCTCATTTCAAGCGAGGAAGGTGGTAAGACCGGGCGGTCGGGCGAGGCATAGGGTGAGACCGGGAGGTCGGGTGATGCAGGCGGTGTGACTGGGCGGTCGGGCGAGGCAGGTGGTGGGACTGGGCGGTCTGACGATGCAGGTGGTAGTACCGGGCGGTCGGGCGAGGCAAGTGGTAGAACCGGGCGGTTGGGCGAGGCAGGTACAGCCGGGCGGTATCTTTTTACTAAATTGATGAGTGGTTCATCGTCGTCATCCTCATCCGTCGACAATCTAGGTCTTTTCCGTGCTGAAAAGGAAAAAAAAGTGATCAGTAAAGTACAGCTGTATTGTACGACTCTTACATGATTCCCTATGATTTTCCAAGATTTAACATGAATACAAAAAAATATGTGCACAATAGTATTAACAAAATGGAAATTTGGTATCAGACATTAGGTGTGCGATTTTGTGTTTATAAAAGAGCGCCGATATGTAATATGTGCACACAAACGGCATCACTCAAATTAAAAGGGCCCAATTGAGCGTAACAGCTGGTTTCCCAAGTTAACACACAGGCAATACGTGTAAGTAGGTTGGCAATGAGCTACGGACAATTTTTCAACAGGTTTCATGTTTTGTGGGGAATTTCTTGCTTTCAGCAGGTGTCTGGTGAAAATTGACTCTTTTTCAACTTTGAATGTTAGCATCTCTGCATTTGTGTAAATAATTTTTTGTTTACGCGTAAAATGTTTTCTATGAGCAACGAAACGTTGGCCGCCATCTTGCCTTCGTACGCGGAGTTGGCCTAGGCTAGTGTCCGACACATTGGCCCACATTTGCATGTACGAATGAAAACATTGGCACATATATCCATGAAATTACAACAGAAAGTATAAGAAAGGAAAAAGAAACAAAGTCCTATAATTACGGACTTTAAAATATGGAAAAACTTGAAAGATTTAATGAACGCAATTTTGTAGACGTTTGTTTTTATCATCGATGCACATAAACAAATGCAATAATATGCCGAAGCAGCATGCAAACTTACCTTGGTCTTGGACGATGCGAGCCTTGTAGGTTCCGGCCTTGTATGTTACTGAAACTGTAGCTCCATCTTGTAGAGGGCCTCTCACCTTCACCCGACTTCTGTTTACGGTCTCAATGACTCCTGCATAACGTGCTGGAGTTATCCAGGAAATCTGAACTTTGCGGCAAGCCATGGTTTTGCAGTGGTGTGTATTCGGTCAAGTTTTGAGCTCGAAAGTGACTAGGGTCAATTTAAGCCCGGTTCTTATCACAAATATTGCGTAATCAGTATCATAGAGTCTGTCAATCACAATTCTGAAATGAATGGGTGATCGGCTTTAACAAAAAGATGCGCGTGTACCGCAAAGAAATTCAATAGGCTGCAATTGTTGAATAGTATCAAAAGAAACCGAACTTCACCCTGGACTCTCAGCAGCATCTTTATTCTGAAAGAGCAGTAATGACTAAATGAGGCTATTGAAATCAACAAGGGTCAAGCTTTCACTAAAGTTTCCATTTAGACGGGTTATAATGTATCTTTTCCTTTGGTTGAGGAAATTAAAAAAATGCCAGTCTTTATGATGCGTCGCACAAGTAGACTAATTGGACAATACATGTAGTTTAAAAGTTGACGATCGTTGCCTTTTTACAGTACATTAAAGGTAGGATACACCATTGGTAATTGCTTGAATTATTAATAATGGGTGGATTTGGGGGGTTGTATTTTATAGTAAATATCGTTTAACTGACCTGTCCTGTCATAGATGCCGAGAAAAGCACGAAAAACAGCGTTTGTTTTCAACTGGCGTCGAGCAGTTATTCTTATGTTATTTTTCGGGAACGCCGTCCTGTGATCGCGAATTTCTCTTCATAAAATACTTTTTTTTCAGAATAATTACAGGATATCTGGCTTATTTCTTAAAAATCGGTAGTAAATATTTCCGATATCTGCAAATGGTGTTTCCTACCTTTAAACATAAGACACGGGAGTCAAATAACAAAAAACAGAAAAAGAAATACACAATGTGGAAATAATGAACGTTATTAATTTAATAGTACGAGTACAAATAACGTCACGGTGACGTAGAGAAACGACCGGAACATGTGGGACAACTCTTGCTAATATCAAACAACATCTCTTTAAAGCGATACCAGGCCTGGCCGAGTTATAGCATTTTAGGTAATTTTACACAATACGAATTTTAAGGTCTTACTTTACATAACTTAGTAATTATATGGGCAATCAAAATGCACAAAAAAACCTATCGTATACAATGTACTGTATATCATTTTTTTCGTATTTTTACAGCATCACATTCACATTGGTCTTGCATTTCATATTTATTTGTACATTAGAGCCTGCAGAATTTTACCTCTAGCGCGATTCTACTAAAACTAGGCGTAGCACTTAATTTTTTTAAACACATCAAACAAGTTCAATTTCAGTTCTGCATCCGAGATCTCTCAAGATGCCTGTTAGTGTCCTTGCAACAGTGTCAATAGTAGCCTGCAAACGGTCGATTTTATCCTCAATAACATCTAGTTGTCTATGGATGACGTCTAGATTCCCTTCGTCATGCACCGGCATAGTTAGTAGGGACTGCAGTGACGACATGTCTAGGCTCATTTCAAGCGAGGAAGGTGGTAAGACCGGGCGGTCGGGCGAGGCATAGGGTGAGACCGGGAGGTCGGGTGATGCAGGCGGTGTGACTGGGCGGTCGGGCGAGGCAGGTGGTGGGACTGGGCGGTCTGACGATGCAGGTGGTAGTACCGGGCGGTCGGGCGAGGCAAGTGGTAGAACCGGGCGGTTGGGCGAGGCAGGTACAGCCGGGCGGTATCTTTTTACTAAATTGATGAGTGGTTCATCGTCGTCATCCTCATCCATCGACAATCTAGGTCTTTTCCGTGCTGAAAAGGAAAAAAAAGTGATCAGTAGAGCCTGCAGAATTTTACCTCTAGCGCGATTCTACTAAAACTAGGCGTAGCACTTAATTTTTTTAAACACATCAAACAAGTTCAATTTCAGTTCTGCATCCGAGATCTCTCAAGATGCCTGTTAGTGTCCTTGCAACAGTGTCAATAGTAGCCTGCAAACGGTCGATTTTATCCTCAATAACATCTAGTTGTCTATGGATGACGTCTAGATTCCCTTCGTCATGCACCGGCATAGTTAGTAGGGACTGCAGTGACGACATGTCTAGGCTCATTTCAAGCGAGGAAGGTGGTAAGACCGGGCGGTCGGGCGAGGCATAGGGTGAGACCGGGAGGTCGGGTGATGCAGGCGGTGTGACTGGGCGGTCGGGCGAGGCAGGTGGTGGGACTGGGCGGTCTGACGATGCAGGTGGTAGTACCGGGCGGTCGGGCGAGGCAAGTGGTAGAACCGGGCGGTTGGGCGAGGCAGGTACAGCCGGGCGGTATCTTTTTACTAAATTGATGAGTGGTTCATCGTCGTCATCCTCATCCATCGACAATCTAGGTCTTTTCCGTGCTGAAAAGGAAAAAAAAGTGATCAGTAGAGCCTGCAGAATTTTACCTCTAGCGCGATTCTACTAAAACTAGGCGTAGCACTTAATTTTTTTAAACACATCAAACAAGTTCAATTTCAGTTCTGCATCCGAGATCTCTCAAGATGCCTGTTAGTGTCCTTGCAACAGTGTCAATAGTAGCCTGCAAACGGTCGATTTTATCCTCAATAACATCTAGTTGTCTATGGATGACGTCTAGATTCCCTTCGTCATGCACCGGCATAGTTAGTAGGGACTGCAGTGACGACATGTCTAGGCTCATTTCAAGCGAGGAAGGTGGTAAGACCGGGCGGTCGGGCGAGGCATAGGGTGAGACCGGGAGGTCGGGTGATGCAGGCGGTGTGACTGGGCGGTCGGGCGAGGCAGGTGGTGGGACTGGGCGGTCTGACGATGCAGGTGGTAGTACCGGGCGGTCGGGCGAGGCAAGTGGTAGAACCGGGCGGTTGGGCGAGGCAGGTACAGCCGGGCGGTATCTTTTTACTAAATTGATGAGTGGTTCATCGTCGTCATCCTCATCCGTCGACAATCTAGGTCTTTTCCGTGCTGAAAAGGAAAAAAAAGTGATCAGTAAAGTACAGCTGTATTGTACGACTCTTACATGATTCCCTATGATTTTCCAAGATTTAACATGAATACAAAAAAATATGTGCACAATAGTATTAACAAAATGGAAATTTGGTATCAGACATTAGGTGTGCGATTTTGTGTTTATAAAAGAGCGCCGATATGTAATATGTGCACACAAACGGCATCACTCAAATTAAAAGGGCCCAATTGAGCGTAACAGCTGGTTTCCCAAGTTAACACACAGGCAATACGTGTAAGTAGGTTGGCAATGAGCTACGGACAATTTTTCAACAGGTTTCATGTTTTGTGGGGAATTTCTTGCTTTCAGCAGGTGTCTGGTGAAAATTGACTCTTTTTCAACTTTGAATGTTAGCATCTCTGCATTTGTGTAAATAATTTTTTGTTTACGCGTAAAATGTTTTCTATGAGCAACGAAACGTTGGCCGCCATCTTGCCTTCGTACGCGGAGTTGGCCTAGGCTAGTGTCCGACACATTGGCCCACATTTGCATGTACGAATGAAAACATTGGCACATATATCCATGAAATTACAACAGAAAGTATAAGAAAGGAAAAAGAAACAAAGTCCTATAATTACGGACTTTAAAATATGGAAAAACTTGAAAGATTTAATGAACGCAATTTTGTAGACGTTTGTTTTTATCATCGATGCACATAAACAAATGCAATAATATGCCGAAGCAGCATGCAAACTTACCTTGGTCTTGGACGATGCGAGCCTTGTAGGTTCCGGCCTTGTATGTTACTGAAACTGTAGCTCCATCTTGTAGAGGGCCTCTCACCTTCACCCGACTTCTGTTTACGGTCTCAATGACTCCTGCATAACGTGCTGGAGTTATCCAGGAAATCTGAACTTTGCGGCAAGCCATGGTTTTGCAGTGGTGTGTATTCGGTCAAGTTTTGAGCTCGAAAGTGACTAGGGTCAATTTAAGCCCGGTTCTTATCACAAATATTGCGTAATCAGTATCATAGAGTCTGTCAATCACAATTCTGAAATGAATGGGTGATCGGCTTTAACAAAAAGATGCGCGTGTACCGCAAAGAAATTCAATAGGCTGCAATTGTTGAATAGTATCAAAAGAAACCGAACTTCACCCTGGACTCTCAGCAGCATCTTTATTCTGAAAGAGCAGTAATGACTAAATGAGGCTATTGAAATCAACAAGGGTCAAGCTTTCACTAAAGTTTCCATTTAGACGGGTTATAATGTATCTTTTCCTTTGGTTGAGGAAATTTAAAAAATGCCAGTCTTTATGATGCGTCGCACAAGTAGACTAATTGGACAATACATGTAGTTTAAAAGTTGACGATCGTTGCCTTTTTACAGTACATTAAAGGTAGGATACACCATTGGTAATTGCTTGAATTATTAATAATGGGTGGATTTGGGGGGTTGTATTTTATAGTAAATATCGTTTAACTGACCTGTCCTGTCATAGATGCCGAGAAAAGCACGAAAAACAGCGTTTGTTTTCAACTGGCGTCGAGCAGTTATTCTTATGTTATTTTTCGGGAACGCCGTCCTGTGATCGCGAATTTCTCTTCATAAAATACTTTTTTTTCAGAATAATTACAGGATATCTGGCTTATTTCTTAAAAATCGGTAGTAAATATTTCCGATATCTGCAAATGGTGTTTCCTACCTTTAAACATAAGACACGGGAGTCAAATAACAAAAAACAGAAAAAGAAATACACAATGTGGAAATAATGAACGTTATTAATTTAATAGTACGAGTACAAATAACGTCACGGTGACGTAGAGAAACGACCGGAACATGTGGGACAACTCTTGCTAATATCAAACAACATCTCTTTAAAGCGATACCAGGCCTGGCCGAGTTATAGCATTTTAGGTAATTTTACACAATACGAATTTTAAGGTCTTACTTTACATAACTTAGTAATTATATGGGCAATCAAAATGCACAAAAAAACCTATCGTATACAATGTACTGTATATCATTTTTTTCGTATTTTTACAGCATCACATTCACATTGGTCTTGCATTTCATATTTATTTGTACATTAGAGCCTGCAGAATTTTACCTCTAGCGCGATTCTACTAAAACTAGGCGTAGCACTTAATTTTTTTAAACACATCAAACAAGTTCAATTTCAGTTCTGCATCCGAGATCTCTCAAGATGCCTGTTAGTGTCCTTGCAACAGTGTCAATAGTAGCCTGCAAACGGTCGATTTTATCCTCAATAACATCTAGTTGTCTATGGATGACGTCTAGATTCCCTTCGTCATGCACCGGCATAGTTAGTAGGGACTGCAGTGACGACATGTCTAGGCTCATTTCAAGCGAGGAAGGTGGTAAGACCGGGCGGTCGGGCGAGGCATAGGGTGAGACCGGGAGGTCGGGTGATGCAGGCGGTGTGACTGGGCGGTCGGGCGAGGCAGGTGGTGGGACTGGGCGGTCTGACGATGCAGGTGGTAGTACCGGGCGGTCGGGCGAGGCAAGTGGTAGAACCGGGCGGTTGGGCGAGGCAGGTACAGCCGGGCGGTATCTTTTTACTAAATTGATGAGTGGTTCATCGTCGTCATCCTCATCCGTCGACAATCTAGGTCTTTTCCGTGCTGAAAAGGAAAAAAAAGTGATCAGTAGAGCCTGCAGAATTTTACCTCTAGCGCGATTCTACTAAAACTAGGCGTAGCACTTAATTTTTTTAAACACATCAAACAAGTTCAATTTCAGTTCTGCATCCGAGATCTCTCAAGATGCCTGTTAGTGTCCTTGCAACAGTGTCAATAGTAGCCTGCAAACGGTCGATTTTATCCTCAATAACATCTAGTTGTCTATGGATGACGTCTAGATTCCCTTCGTCATGCACCGGCATAGTTAGTAGGGACTGCAGTGACGACATGTCTAGGCTCATTTCAAGCGAGGAAGGTGGTAAGACCGGGCGGTCGGGCGAGGCATAGGGTGAGACCGGGAGGTCGGGTGATGCAGGCGGTGTGACTGGGCGGTCGGGCGAGGCAGGTGGTGGGACTGGGCGGTCTGACGATGCAGGTGGTAGTACCGGGCGGTCGGGCGAGGCAAGTGGTAGAACCGGGCGGTTGGGCGAGGCAGGTACAGCCGGGCGGTATCTTTTTACTAAATTGATGAGTGGTTCATCGTCGTCATCCTCATCCGTCGACAATCTAGGTCTTTTCCGTGCTGAAAAGGAAAAAAAAGTGATCAGTAAAGTACAGCTGTATTGTACGACTCTTACATGATTCCCTATGATTTTCCAAGATTTAACATGAATACAAAAAAATATGTGCACAATAGTATTAACAAAATGGAAATTTGGTATCAGACATTAGGTGTGCGATTTTGTGTTTATAAAAGAGCGCCGATATGTAATATGTGCACACAAACGGCATCACTCAAATTAAAAGGGCCCAATTGAGCGTAACAGCTGGTTTCCCAAGTTAACACACAGGCAATACGTGTAAGTAGGTTGGCAATGAGCTACGGACAATTTTTCAACAGGTTTCATGTTTTGTGGGGAATTTCTTGCTTTCAGCAGGTGTCTGGTGAAAATTGACTCTTTTTCAACTTTGAATGTTAGCATCTCTGCATTTGTGTAAATAATTTTTTGTTTACGCGTAAAATGTTTTCTATGAGCAACGAAACGTTGGCCGCCATCTTGCCTTCGTACGCGGAGTTGGCCTAGGCTAGTGTCCGACACATTGGCCCACATTTGCATGTACGAATTAAAACATTGGCACATAAATACATGAAATTACAACAGAAAGTATAAAAAAAGAAAAAGAAACAAAGTCCTATAATTACGGACTTTAAAATATGGAAAAACTTGAAAGATTTAATGAACGCAATTTTGTAGACGTTTGTTTTTATCATCGATGCACATAAACAAATGCAATAATATGCCGAAGCAGCATGCAAACTTACCTTGGTCTCGGACGATGCGAGCCTTGTAGGTTCCGGCCTTGTATGTTACTGAAACTGTAGCTCCATCTTGTAGAGGGCCTCTCACCTTCACCCGACTTCTGTTTACGGTCTCAATGACTCCTGCATAACGTGCTGGAGTTATCCAGGAAATCTGAACTTTGCGGCAAGCCATGGTTTTGCAGTGGTGTGTATTCGGTCAAGTTTTGAGCTCGAAAGTGACTAGGGTCAATTTAAGCCCGGTTCTTATCACAAATATTGCGTAATCAGTATCATAGAGTCTGTCAATCACAATTCTGAAATGAATGGGTGATCGGCTTTAACAAAAAGATGAAAGGTTAAAGATCCCGACGGTCTCCCATTCACAATGCGCGTGTACCTCAAAGAAATTCAATAGGCTGCAATTGTTGAATAGTATCAAAAGAAACCAAACTTCACCCTGGACTCTCAGCAGCATCTTTATTCTGAAAGAGCAGTAATGACTAAATGAGGCTATAGAAATCAACAAGGGTCAAGCTTTCACTAAAGTTTCCATTTAGACGGGTTATAATGTATCTTTTCCTTTGGTTTAGGAAATTTTAAAAATGCCAGTCTTTATGATGCGTCGCACAAGTAGACTAATTGGACAATACATGTAGTTTAAAAGTTGACGATCGTTGCATTTTTACAGTACATTAAAGGTAGGATACACCATTGGTAATTGCTTGAATTATTAATAATGGGTGGATTTGGGGGGTTGTATTTTATAGTAAATATCGTTTAACTGACCTGTCCTGTCATAGATGCCGAGAAAAGCACGAAAAACAGCGTTTGTTTTCAACTGGCGTCGAGCAGTTATTCTTATGTTATTTTTCGGGAACGCCGTCCTGTGATCGCGAATTTCTCTTCATAAAATATTTTTTTTCAGAATAATTACAGGATATCTGGCTTATTTCTTAAAAATCGGTAGTAAATATTTCCGATATCTGCAAATGGTGTGTCCTACCTTTAAACATAAGACACGGGAGTCAAATAACAAAAAACAGCAAAAGAAATACACAATATGGAAATAATGAACGTTATTAATTTAATAGTACGAGTACAAATAACGTCACGGTGACGTATAGAAACGACTGGAACATGTGGGACAACTCTTGCTAATATCAAACAACATCTCTTCAAAGCGATACCAGGCCTGGCCGAGTTATAGCAATTTAGGTAATTGTACACAATACGAATGTTAAGGTCTTACTTTACATAACTTAGTAATTATATGGGCAATCAAAATGCACAAAAAAACCTATCGTATACAATGTACTGTATATCATTTTTTTCGTATTTTTACAGCATCACATTCACATTGGTCTTGCATTTCATATTTATTTGTACATTAGAGCCTGCAGAATTTTACCTCTTGCGCGATTCTACTAAAACTAGGGGTAGCACTTAATTTTTTTAAACACATCAAACAAGTTCAATTTCAGTTCTGCATCCGAGATCTCTCAAGATGCCTGTTAGTGTCCTTGCAACAGTGTCAATAGTAGCCTGCAAACGGTCGATTTTATCCTCAATAACATCTAGTTGTCTATGGATGACGTCTAGATTCCCTTCGTCATGCACCGGCATAGTTAGTTAGGCTCATTTCAAGAGAGGCAGGTGGTAGTACCGGGCGGTCGGGCGAGGCAAGTGGTAGAACCGGGCGGTCGGGCGAGGCAGGTGTTGGGATCTGGCGGTCGGGCGAGGCAGGTGGTGGGACTGGGCGGTCTGACGATGCAGGTGGTAGTACCGGGCGGTCGGGCGAGGCAAGTGGTAGAACCGGGCGGTTGAGCGAGGCAGGTACAGCCGGGCGGTCTCTTTTTACTAAATTGATGAGTGGTTGACTCCTGCATAACGTGCTGGAGTTATCCAGGAAATCTGAACTTTGCGGCAAGCCATGGTTTTGCAGTGGTGTTTGTATTCGGTAAATTTTTGAGCTCGAAAGTGACTAGGGTCAATTTAAGCCCGGTTCTTATAACAAATATTGCGTAATCAGTATCACAGAGTCTGTCAATCACAATTCTGAAATGAATGGGAGATCGGCTTTATTTAAAAGATGAAAGATTAAAGATCCACGCCGGTCTCCCAATCACAATGCGCGTGTAGTGCAAAGAAATTCAATAGGCTGCGATTGTTGAATAGTATCAAAAGAAACCGAACTTCGCCCTGGACTCTTAGCTGCATCTTTATTCTGAAAGAGCAGCAATGACTAAATGAGGCTATAGACATCAACAAGGAACCAGCTTTCACTCAAGTTTCCATTTAGACAGGTTATAATGTACCTTTGCCTTTGGTTGAGGAATTACAAAAAAATGCCAGTCTTTATGATGCCACGCACAAGTAGACTAATTGGACAATAGTTTAAAAGTTGACGATCTTTGCATTTTTACATTACATTAAACATAAGACACGGGAGTCAAATAACAAAAAACAGCAAAAGAAATACACAATGTGGAAATAATGAACGTTATTAATTTAATAGTACGAGTACAAATAACGTCACGGTGACTTAATCATAATCACACCGGCTCAAAACTTGATTTGTTAGTTTCTCTGTCGTGATCAAAGTATCATGCAAGATGCGACCGAAATCACTGATCCTCCCCTAATACCCCAGTCACAATTAAAGCGGAGCCCGGGCGGCGTATGCGATTTCTAGGCATCGGCCGGCGTGTAGAAGTCGGCGAAAGATCGTGCGATATGGCGGTCACAGTCACAATTAAAAGTGCCCCCTACGCTGCCACGACGGGGCCCGGGGGTCCCCGACCGGCGATCGGCCGACTTTCCTGGAAATGGGGTCGAATTCTTGGCCCGTTTATCGGCCGGTGTCCGGCAGGCACTCGTCCGGTGCCCTGCTTATGTCCTTGCGATACCCCTGCGGTATCCGGCAGGGTGCCAACCAATTCTTACAGGTCGTACGGCGGCCGGAAGGGCATCTGTAGTGTGCCTGTCGAGTGGCCAGCGATCAACGGCCGGCGGCAGAGGCTCTCCTCTGACCTTCTTTATGGCCCTGTCACACCAGAACATTTTAGGCCAACGCGTGAGTAACGTGTTGTAATTTTGGCAACACGCTGGCAAACGCTGACCAACGCTAGGCCAGCGTTAGCAACACGCTGAGCGCGTTACTCACGCGCTTAGACATGCTGTCACACGCTGAGGAAAACATATTTTTTTCAACATACATACAATTTCCAGCGTTTGCCAGCGTGTGACTGCACACGCTGGCGGAGCGTTGGAGGTTTGTTACTCACGCGTCGAACATGCTAGACGATCGTTATCAACCCGCTACTCACACGCTGGCGCACGCTGGCGTACTCTGGCCACACGCTGGTTATGGCCCTGTCACCCCAGAACGTTTTAGGCCAATGCATGAGTAGCGCGTTAAAAATAATTGATACGCTGGCAATCGCTGAACTTTCACAGAAAAAGTCAAGTGGAACCGTGATTTCAGCGTGTTCATACAGGTTGATAACGGGTTCATAGCGTATGCCAATGCGTGAGTATCGTGCGAGGAACGCGCTCAGCGTGTGAGGAACGTATCACTGATTTATAGTAAAAACACGACAGCGGGTCGCCAGCGTGTGAGTAGTGGGTTGGTAACGATCGTCTAGCGCGTTCGGCGCGTGAGTAACGACCATCCTGTGCGCCGCCAGCGTGTGCAGTCACACGCTGGCAAACGCTGAAAGTTTTAGGTATGTTGAAAAATGTATTTTTGCCTCAGCGTGTGACAGCGTGTTCCAGCGTGTGGGTAACGCGCTTAGCGTGTTGCGAACGCTGGCCTAGCGTTGGTCAACGTTTACCGGCGTGTTACCGAAATTCCAACACGTTTGCCTAAAACGTTATGGTGTGACAGGGCCATTAGTGTAGTAGCGCGTCGGCTTTTTATACAACTAATCATGTGGTCGTTGCAGTACGCAGGCGCGCGTTGGAACGCGCTACTCACGCGCTGGGCAGTCGTTCATCAGTCGTCGAGCGCGTTACTAACGCGTTACTCACGCGCTGGCGAACGCTATGAACCCATTAACAACGCGTTATGGACACGCTGAAATCACGGTTCCACTTGACTTTTTCTGTGGAAGTTCAGCGTTTGCCAGCGTATCAACTATTTTTAACGCGCTACTCACGCGTTGGCCTAAAACGTTCTGGTGTGACAGGGCCATTAAATAAGAAAATGCCGTTGATACCTCCACAACGCTTGCGGGCACCTGCACAGCGCGTGCGGGTCGCCCGGTTGAGGGAGACGTTGGCGTTTGCACGCTACCGCTACAACCTGGTTCTTGTTGCATTGGTGCCGCAGAAGAAGATGGTGTGTAGATGTAGATGAGCCGCTTTTTTTACCCTGCGAGCCCCGGCCGATGCTTGACCGATTTAAGGCTGGGCGCCGGCAGGGCGCCGTCCGGCCCCCGGCCGATTTCCGGCCAGGCACCGCCAAGTCGGCCGGACGCCTGGCGGGACCCGGCCGGCGTGTGGGCGGCGCCTGGCCGATATATTGATTGTCTGGGTTGTCCAAAATCGGCTAGGCATCGACCGATTTATTGGCGATCAGTTTGCGATGCGAAACGCCGCACCAGGTTTTAAGTCCGGGTTAAAAGTAACTCGATGCCCGCCCGATGCCAAAAAATGACCCGGCAGCCGCAAAGAGTCCCGTGGGGCCCCGGCCGAAAATGCCTAGAAATCCGCCGCAAACTAATCGCAAACCCATCGCAAGCCAATTGTGACTGGGGTAAAAACAGACTAGACATCGTTAAAGTATTAGGTAGAATTGGTCCCCCTTCCCCGGCTGCTGCGATGATACAGAAACTACACCAAGTCCTTGCTGGCCCGCTATTTGGTAAGCCCCCCCCCCCCCCCCCCCCCCGACTAAGGATTGTCAACTGAATTCACCTCTCCCTGATTTATTTATTTGTTACTACTTGTACTGTGTGGTCCCCCTTCCCCGGCTGCTCCGATGATACAGAAACTACACCAAGTCCTTGCTGGCCCGCTATTTGACAATTTCAGGTACGGGTAAAATTTGCCGGGCTTTTGCGGCACCAAATAAAATTTAATGGTATTCGACACGGAGCGCGCGCAAAAGCAAGACGTTTGCACAGGCGCAGCCCAATTGTTTTAGCCCAGCTAAAAGATTTTAAAGCTGGTTTAGGCTGGCTACTAACATTGGACCCATCATCGAGGTCGACAGTTCCGGATTCAATATAGCACAGCTTGCTAATAAATATAATAATGTGCCGATTTACATTTGAGCCTATACCGTTCTGATCGCGGTTTGGCCGTACCTTCTAACGTGCGTTGATATTTAAATTAGCCAACCGATCAAACGAGCTAGACGACCGTTCCGATCGCGGTTTGGTCGGGCTTTTCAGTTTACATTAATATGCAAATGACCTAACCAGAATTTGGGGATTTGCGTTCCGAACGCGGAGAGAACAGAATATTCATGTATTCAAATTTGCGTACAAAGTTCTAGTCGCGAACTGTCGGCGTTGTCAATGGCGCTTTTGTTAAGAAAAAAGTTCGCGGAATTCAGGGAACTTCCTCCGGAAGGCACAGTGGGGGCCAATTGGTAAGCCCCCCCCCCCCCCCCCCCCCCCCCCGACTAAAGATTGTCAACTGAATTCACCTCTCCCTGATTTATTTATTTGTTACTACTTGTACTGTGTGGCCCATTCAGTGGAATCTACTGTTCTCCCCTTGAACCCAGTGAGAGAAGACAATGAGAAGAAATAACAGTTTTAGAGGTGGGAGGAAAACCCCAGAAGCATAATCTTGGCGGAAAACATGCTCCATTGGACGCTGGGAAAATCAAGAAAAACGGCGTTCGTTTTTAACCGGCTTCAGGCAGTGGTTATTATGTTGTTCTTGTTTTTTTCGCGATCCCCGTCCGGCGATCGTAAATTTGTTTTTATAAAATTCAATTTTTGTAACAATTGCAGGATATCTAGCGCAATTCTTTTGCTGGATGTCTACAATCATTATTTACTTTCAAATAAGTAAGATATTTCCTAATATTTCGGTAGTAATTTTTGTCGATATCTGCAAATGGTGTATCCTACCATTAGGACCTATACTAAGTCATTTTTATGTTACAGGAAATATCTTTTCAATTATAATTTATATTATGACACATTTTTAAAGTTGACTCTTTAGACATAGCTTTAAATAAAGCGGAAATCATAGAAGGTAAAATTACATTTGTAAAATAATTATTGTTTTTATTTTAATATACACTGAACAAAAATATAAACGCCCCAAAAATGTAAACTTGATTTGTAAACAACATTTGTGTCCATCTCTGCCAGTGAGGAATTTATCCGTGATGCAGTGATTCCACCCACAACACAGATGTGGCATGTCCAGACGCTGCTCTAACAGTGACCAGTACTCAGACACTCCTTATGGGACAATAAAAGGCCACCTCAAAATGTCAAATTTCATCAGAAGTCGCCATGCCACAGATGTCGCAAATCATGCGGGAACGTGCCATTTGCATGCTGGATTCAGGCATGTTCACGAGAGCGGTTGCTGCACAGCTTAATGTTCACTATCGGACGATCGGTCGTTTGAGAGTTCGTTTCAGACAGACTGGAAGTACAGCAAATCGACCCCAACCCCGTCGTCCACCCGAGCACAAGATCTTTACATCCGGCTCCTCCACCTGCGTGATCGTCTCAGACCAGCAACACGCACAGCAGACGAAACAGTTGGCCAGCACAACAGACGCATCACACCACAAACTGTCCGAAATCGTCCGAGAGCATACAAATAATAATAATATAACCGTTTTTATATAGCGCTTCACACTGACGTCCCGAAGCGCTTTACACAGATTAATACAATTATCAAAACGATTGAGGTAACACAAAAAGATTTAAAATAAGAAAGTCTTCAACA
Organism: Crossaster papposus; assembly: GCA_037893245.1. NCBI lineage: Eukaryota > Metazoa > Echinodermata > Asteroidea > Velatida > Solasteridae > Crossaster > Crossaster papposus. The sequence goes on along the minus strand of JBAIAA010000824.1, from coordinate 4,561 downwards.
TAAATTTAAAGTTCTGTTCATTTTCAGTGGATGCTGTCCTGATGTGTTGTGGCAGCGAGTTCCAGAGTGTGGGGGCAGAGAATGTGAAAGACCGATGACCGTAGGACTTGGTGCGTGTGACTAGTAGTGTGAGTTGAGATGAGGAGCTTGAGCGGAGGGTGCGGCGAGGTTTATACACATTGATGAGTTCCTGGAGGTATGGGGGGCGTTGACCCATTGAGGCATTTGTATATGAGGAGAACCTTGAACTGAATGCGTTTGGAAACAGGTAACCAGTGAAGTGAGCGAAGAATTGGGTGATGATATGTTGCCGGGGCGAAGAGTGAGTGACGAGTCTTGCAGCAGAGTTCTGAATTCGTTGAAGTTTTCGTTAGAGTTTTGCGATCTGTGATTGGGAAATATTGAGAAACAAGCTGTTGTAGGAATCGAGACGACAATGAGACGAATGCAGGAACCAGTCTTTCAGTGGTATCCTGGTCGAGGTATTTACGAATTTTGCCAATTTTGTGGAGGGCAAATGAGGAGAAAAGGCTCGTCGTAAGGTCCTATATTCGTGGCCTGGATCTTACCGCTGTTCCGTGTCGGAACACGTATGCGTGGGTAAATGCACACATTCGATGGCCCTTGGCACGCTGGGGAAGAGTGATGTTCAGGTTCCAGTTGTATCGCGCAGATAGAAGACAGTGTGTAGCGACGTGCAGGTGAACGGTTTGCTGACGCAAATGTTATTCGCAGAATCGCCCATGGAGCAGGCATAACGAGTGGGCAAAGAACTCTCTTGCACTTCATTGAGGGAAACTTGAATGCGCAAAGATATCGGGATGAGATTCGCATACCAATTGTTGTGCCGTTCGTCCGCCAACATGACGTCACCTTCCAGCAAGATAATGCCCGACCTCATGTTGCCAGAATCTGTTTGCAGCTCCTGTAAGCAGAACACATTTCAATTCTTGACTTGCCGGACATGTCACCCATAGAGTACCTATGGGATGTTCTCGACCGACGTGTCAACGATCGTGTTCCAGTTCCGGATAACATCCCTCAGCTCCGTGTAGCCCTCGAGGAGGAGTGGAATAACATTGCACAGGCCACAATCGTCCACCTTTTCAACTAGATGCGAAGAAGATGTGTCGCTCTACGGGGCGCAAATGGTGGACACACAAGATATTGACACACAAGATATTGAGTGGTGATTTGTTTCAACCTGACCCCCACTGTGTGCACATGCATGTCGATGATCTAACGGACAGTAATTTGTAGCATATTGAACAACGCAATGAATTTTGTATGATTTAATATATTGTTCAACCCCTAAGGCTAATAAAGGTTTCAAAGTGTCGCAATGGGCGTTTATATTTTTGTGGGCGTTTATATTTTTGCTCAGTGTAATTGTACTCTTAGTTTAAGATTGTCATCTACACTCAATAAATATATTACGCGGCAGGGATTAACGATTTATGCAAATTATTCATATTTCCACCACTTGGATTTTTGAGATTTTTAGTATGTCATTCTAGGGACCTTATAGAAGTGCACTGTGGTGAAAAATATTCTATTGCAATTTGTGTGAGGTCAAAACTTATTTTCCCTAGACTAATTTTGACACCTCGATTGTTGAGATACAATATGATCAATAAAAACCTGCTTCTATAGGGATGATTGTCACTTTTGAAACTGGATCTACGACCATTGAAATGACAATAACTCCGCTCCGCAACATCGTATCTCAACAATCGAGGTGTCAAAATACGCAGAAACAAAATTACGCACTGAGTTATTTGCTTCGATTAATCCATACACTTTCGGGCGCGTTAATTATTGGCTCATTTTTGAGTGTCTCGATACTTTTTGTGACGAGTTTATTATAGAAACTAGAAAGCGCACTTATCACCTGACCCCGTTCCGACAAGGATGCATAGACGCCATTTTGTAAGTGGCAAAAGTACGTAGTTGACATAACCTGCGCATTTTGTTCATCTCTTTGTAGTCTTGTTTGCAAGACAATCTAATCGCGGTACGAAGCGCGCGTAGGCTGCCGATGCGCAACGACCTTCGCTAGGAACGTCTTGTAACTGCTATAATCGCTCGGAAAAATTAGATTAGAATTGCCAGGTGAGATGCCTTGGCTTCACAAATCGGAGAAACGTCAACGACACAAAAACGTCTCTTTTCGCAAGTACATGTACTACTTTCCGGGATAGGGTACCGGCTGCCGGCAGTTGAGGTTCCTATACCACCACGATCATCCCGATTCCGACAATGTCACCTATGTATATGTACCTGGTAAACAAAAAACCACTTAGGGCCAAATTCATAAACGGTGATTTTCACTTGATCACGATTAACTAGGCTAAACTGTGTATAAACATTAACAGGTGGTGGGTCGAACGTGGTGACATGCGTCAATGTTAAACATCCAAGGGGCTTGTTTATCTCGTGTACAAGTTACCATTTTGTTTGGCGGGACAGACGTATGGCCATGGATCTGCTGCGCTTCTTATTCCTCCATGGTATCATTGAAATAGCGCAGGACAAACTTTCCTGGTACACTGACTTGATCCGGCTTAACCACCATTGAACTTTGCGAATAGCTCTTCTATGTTGTAGAGATTCCCAATCTAAATACTCGGAGTGTGTGTTGACACTGCCTATCTCTGGAGTAGTTATTCATGACGTACTGTGCGCCGAACAGATTTGGACAGATTTGATTATGATGAAGTTCGTATTGGTGAATGGATAATCTCATGCACAGCTTGCATACTCTAGTGATCGGCCGCACAAAGCTAAGGTGGTGTACAGCGTACATGTATCGGGTCAGTATGGTGGCCCTGAAGGGACTACGCAGATCGTGAATATTGACGTCATATTCACGACAAATTTCACGACTTTCCTCAAAGTCACGAATTCAAGTCGAGAATTTGACGTCAATATTCACGACTTTCCAAAAAGTCGCGAATATTGACGTCAAATTTGACGTCAATATTCGCGTCAAATTTCACGACTCTTTCCCCGAAAGTCGCGAATATTGACGTCAATATTCGCGACAAAATTCACGACTTTCCTCAAAGTCGCGAATATTGACGTCAATATTGACGTCAATATTCACGACTTTCCTCAAAAGTCGCGAATATTGACGTCAAATTTGACGTCAATATTCGCGACTTGCCCCCAAAGTCGCAAATATTTTGACGCGAATTTTTTCCCAGCAAGCTAGGTTTTGGCTAGTCTTGTTCCGGGGCGATCCGGCGATCGCGAATTTATTTTTATAAAAATTATATTTTTCGGAATTATTACAGGATATCTAGCGCGATCATTTTGCTGGATGCCTAGAATCATAATTTACCTTCAAATTTACCTTTAAGTTCAGTTCACGAGATTTGTAAGCATTATCACTTTCGGTCACGTCAGTGCAGAACTAATACACAGGTATAACTGCGTGCAGAACACATGCTGTAAAGGAATATCCTTTTACAAATCAAGTGCTCAGCAGTGCCATAGAATCATAATTTACCTTCAAATAAAGTAAGATATTTCTTAATAATTCGCTAGTAAATATTTGTGATGTCTGCAAATGGTGTATCCTACCTTTAAGTTCAGTTCACGAGATTTGTTTCTGAACTTGAAACAAATCCACTGATCTCTCGTGACAATCGAGGGCGCCCTCAATAAGCCCGTTTTCTGAGTGTGGATGATCGACGAACGGACGGCGCGCCCCGACAAATATAAAAAACTCAGTCTTGGAGCAAGACTAGCCACAAAACCTAGCTTGTGGAAAAAAATTCGCGTCAAAATATTTGCGACTTTGGGGGCACAGTCGCGAATATTGACGTCAAATTTGACGTCAATATTCGCGACTTTTGGGAAAGTCGTGAATATTGACGTCAAATTTGACGTCAATATTCGCGACTTTTGGGGAAAGTCGTGAATATTGACGTTAATATTGACGTCAATATTCGCGACTTTGAGGAAAGTCGTGAATTTTGTCGCGAATATTGACGTCAATATTCGCGACTTTCGGGGAAAGTCGTGAAATTTGACGCGAATATCGACGTCAAATTTGACGTCAATATTCGCGACTTTTGGGGAAAAGTCGTGAATATTGACGTCAAATTTGACGTCAATATTCGCGACTTTTGGGGATAAAGCTCGTGAACTATTGACGTCAATATTGACGTCAATATTCGCGACTTTAAGGAAAGTCGTGAAATTTGTCGCGAATATTGACGTCAATATTCACGATCTGCCTGTCCCTTCAGGGCCACACCATAGGTCAGCGACAGTTGCTCGTTGCGCAGTAGGAAAACCGAGATATTCCATGCACTTATGGGGAGGTGGTGTACTATATCGACATGTCCGTTCCATGAGACACATTATCTGTGATCTGATTAGGTACTTGGCTGATATGAACACTGCCTCCAGTGCGTATGAAGCGCGATACAGTATGTGGCAGAGAAAATCCCCCTCTTTTGTGTTGACCATTGTGTTCCCGGAATCTCAGGAATTCCTTTTATGTTTCAAAGGGGAGGGGGGGGGGGGGGTTAGGTTACAATAGCGTTGAGTG